>JAGKQL010000034.1:3901320-3933193 GCA_018398635.1 Cyprinodon brontotheroides | reverse complement strand
CAGACATAGAAAAAGAAGCATAGATACAAAAGGCAACTGTCAACCAAAGGATAGGGTTACCCGGTTCCAGAGGATGGTCTTGTGTTGGATTGATGGTGGACAGGCAGGCTGATTGTTCCTGTAAGGGGTCACCGGAGCAGCAAGGAGATGGAGGAAATGGACCTGATCCTGGTGAGCGTCTGATCTACTTCTGTGGAGGACGAGAGCAAGGAGAGGTTAGAGAAAACTCTGGGACCTTAGTTCACTAACAGAGCCTGACCTGTTTCACCACTGAGAGAGCAGAACCAAGTGGCAGCTTGCTCCGGGAAACTGCTCCACTATAAAGGCCCCCACTGATTGTCATCAAGGAGAAACAGCTGGAACCCATCAAGCCTGCCAACCTGTAATTAAGCAGAAACACAAAGACCTGAAGCCTGTGTCCATGTGAGTTCAGTTTATTCTGTTAATATACCTGCAAAATAAATTTAGTAACAAGAACAGCTACTTCAATATAGGTTTTGAGATGTTTTACATGTATAGTTATCATTATTATAATTTTTTCAAAGTAGAGTCAAAGACTGCAGACTGTAAACCTACAACATGCTGGCAACAGTGTTGCTAAGCAACAGATGGCAGATCAGGTATGGTTACATCATTCCTGATTTCAGAAAAGTGCGGAAATGTAAACAGGAAGGAAGTGGGGTATGTTATTTAAATAAATAAATTTAATTGACTCTTTTTTCAAAAGAGTTTCAAAAGAATTAAATGTAACACACAATGTCTGATTTTCCAAGTGAAAGAAAGATCTGGGACATGATGAAAATAATTTGGGGCTAGAGTCAGGAATTCTCAGCCGCTAGTTAAGAGGTAGCAATGTTTGACCAACGTGACCAACGTGACCATCAGACCAGACGTCCACGACTGTTTCAGGCAGATGTTCCTGTGATGCAGGTGAGTAAAGAGACAATCCTGCAGCTTCAGCTACGTCAGAACGGTTTTGACCATAATACTTTCTGCTCATATCTAAAGACGTCACACAAACAGAAGTCTATAAATAGGATCAATTGAAGGTGGAGCAGCTGTGAAAAGCCAAAATGACCACATATTCAATTATTTAAAAACTGGCAAGATTTTTATTTTTAAATCTAAAAGTTTCTATGTTACTAGTAGTGTTCTGCACCAATATCGATACCAGTATCGTGACGGGCCCCCGATACTGCCCTAAAATGGTGGGATCGGTATCGGCGAGTAATCAACAAATAGGGCACTGATACCATTTTGAGAGCCGTATTTTAAACCAACTATTGTCACCCATTCCTGGTAGGCACAAAAAAGTTCTACAGATTCACTTTGTATTGATTTTTTCTTGCTTCACAAAGGTAGGCAAAGCAGCTTGACAAAGCCATGATGGCATTTATTTTACATTATTATGGTAGACGGGTACCGCCGCATACCGTACGTGCCAGGTATCGGCATCGTATCGCCAAAAATGGCATCGGCGCAACACTTGGCAAAATAATAACTTTTTATTGCCTACCAGGAGTGGGTGACAATATTAAATAAAACTTATGGCTCTCAAAATGGTATCGGTGTCTCATTTGTTGGTATCACGCATACCGATGTGTCTTCACCATTTAGGGCGGGGCCCCGTCCGACACTGGTATCGCATCGACGCAACACTAATAAGAACACACGTCCGAGTCTGTATAAATGTGGGTAACTTAGGTTTTTTCCCTCCCAGTACTCCTGAGGACTTTCCATTGTGCTTATGTTGGCCTCTGAAAGGTAGAGCTGGACTAAACGGTGGCATCTGAAGTCACATCTCATGATTTTTTCACTTCCATCACACTTGCATCTACACAATGCCACAGATTGCTACCTAAGAGAGAAAAGATGTTAGCAGGAGTGATATGTAAAGGTGTAAAATGAATAACTGATCATAAATTATAAAGTTCCTTCAGCGGTATCATGAGAAGTGAAAGTTGTGGTGCTTCATCAAAGCTCTGTCTAGAAGGCATCATTGAGGAACATTCAGAGGTCAGGCTCTTTATTTCCTCGGTGGTTTTAGTGTGGCTGAAAAAGAATTTACTCAAGGAGGGTAGCTAGAGCTAGGATACTCATGGATTGAAACATTTCAAATTTTATACAATATTTACTGCATCTTTTTCTCCTACTGATTTTATTTATTTTTTCATGAAGAAGTATAAACTGTGTTTTCTGTCCCTCGTTGTTTTTGCAAGGGTTAAAGAGGACTAAATCAATACTTTATCGTTTTGTTTTGTCCTGCTCAGTTCCTGTCATTGGTAGAGAAATCTTTTTCATTGATTGTTTTTGCATGCGCCTGCCCGGCTTGCTGTGTATGTGATGTGCGACTCCAAAAAGTTACTGTTTTCTTGTGGGATTAACAGGTTTTATTTTTTATTTGCCCCCAAAGCAGATGTGTTTTACTTTGTAACTGCATCTTGCTCTTGTCAGACCCATGAAATTGCTGCTGAATTGTTGCGTAGTGCGACATCAAAATAGACCTGGGGTTGATCTTAGGCAGACCCCTATGACCCTTGAAGAAAATCGTATTGAGTGTGATCATCCCTATTGACTTTCAATGAGCGCTAAGCACCATGACCTTGTTCAACACGATTTTCCGTCAGATCGGACGCAAAATCAGATTTGTTGAGTTCAAACACTGCAACATTAAATATGTGCTGTTCCATCTGGTTTCCACCTCTTGCATCAGCTTCAGCTCTTGATTGACCCCCTCACTAACAGGTGCTGTAAACTTGCATTTTATGTCTTTTAAAAAATTAAGTATTTGCGTGAAGGTTTAAGTCTTTATTGATGTAACTTTAAGAACTTCTCACCAATCTCTTTTCTTTGAGGTCACCTGGTCAAGTGTTACCATGGAAACGAGCCTATGAGCAGTGCTGACAGGGACCTGGTGTTTCCAATCAAGCTGATAAAGGAAATCATACTGACTGAGAGGGAGAGGAAATGTTTTGGGTTTTAGATTGTTTTAGATTATTGATAAGCTTCAATTTGTCTAAGTTGAATGTCAACCCAGACAGAATGCGGTGGCTGCAGCGACTGCGGTGGTTTCACATTGAACTCCTACACAACCCGAGCAGGGAAGGGTGGGGAAGTGAACCCCTTGTGGCGAGGGCATTCAAGAGAGCAGAGCTCACTGAAGTTGAAATCAGCTGATCTCTTCTGTGAAATCGCGACAGAGCTAAGTATTGTTAAAAAATGTAGAAATTAGGAATGCTCTCCATGGGATTTAATGGCTTTAAGAAAATCTGTTTAATTTAGTCCTAGGATCACTGCTTGCCGTCCTCCCTTACCTCCAGCACAGACCCCAGTCTGTCACTGTCCACTGCCCAGCATCGGCGCTTTCTGCATGTGTAGATTTACCAGGAAGTCCCGCGGGAATCGGACCTTCATCCAGACGCAGCTCTGGATGAACCAAATTGGATTCTTTTTTTAAGAGCTTTTGGGGCTTTTCCAAAAATTGATGGTCTCCCCAAGGTGATTCAAAAGTTGTGCATAGAGAGCAATTTCGGAGCAGTCCATGATGTTAGGTTTCATCTGCGCTTTTATTGTGAAATATAGCAGTGCTGTCAAAAGTTCACACATTTGTTACTAAGTTGAAGTATAGATCCTGCAGTTTAAAAACACTCTGGTAAAAGTTGAAGTATCAACTAGACCTCTTAACCCAGGTAAAAGTGAAAAAGTATGTGCTCCAAAAACTACTGAAAGTACAAAAGTATAAAGTAACCTTTAAAAAAAACAGCCAGATGCCAGCTATATGAATGGAAAGCTAAATTTTTCGACTATCTCTAAAAATTCTTTGAGATAGGGACCAAGGATGAGAGGGGAGGTCTTGTTGGTCTCCTGCCTCCCGATACGCTCTCGCCTCTGTGTCCTGACCTTTCAGACATTACAGCATCTTTTTCTGAATCCCACATTGTAGCATGGCATAGACAATTCCACGTTAGCAGTTTGAAGAACACCTGCTGGCTTCTGATGATTTCCTTTAGCTAACCAATGAGTGTTTGCGTTCTATATTTAATGTGGGACAGAATGTGCATGCGGAGGAGATACAACTCAGAAGCGGGATAAAAAATGTAACAGTTTATTGAAATGTGGAGAGTGGCACTCAGAGAGACAAAAAACAAAGATAACTCAGCTCACAGAGGAATAACCAGCAGTCCACAATTGAGCGGAACTGGGAAACACTAGATGGAGATCCGAGTGAGTGAGTTTTTGGTCCATGGGAATTTTCAGGCTAATACTAAAATAAAGCCAGGGAAGGACTCACTGTAGATGACTTGTCGTTGCTAGGTTCCTGTTTGTGAGGTCGTTTGTGAGGACAGATAAGGAGATACTTAGCTAGAGGGTGGATAGGCATACTTGTAGTGGTCCAGAGGAGCAACAGAGCGGACTGTCAACGAGCTTTCCTGAAGTGGACTGCAAACTGAAGCGGTGAATGATTTCCTTAATCTCAGAGAGACAAATAATTCCTTCCAGGCTTGAAGGACCAGGCTTATCCAGTAGATCAGAAAATAATCCTTCTGGAGTTGACAGAGGAGAACAAAGGGTTAGAACCTTGGACTCAGGGAGACAAAAACTCAAAAGGTTAGACTCAGCTGATCTCAGAGATTCTAGAGTACCCAATACTGGCAAACAATCTGGCATTGAGTTGGTGACAGTCCGCTGCTCATATACTCCTCAGGTAATGACCAAACGAGCCACAGGTGTGGGTGATAAACCAGAAGAGGCCCTCCAGGCCAACAGGGGAAAAGGGCACTATCTAGTGGATGGGTGGAGACAATAAAAAAAGACACAAAAACATCTCCCTTATACAGAAACCCTAACAATGACTTGTCCAATTACACTAGTTTCACTAGATGTGGATGGCGCCAATGATCTGCATTGGACGGCGCACATGACGGGAAATAAATATTTATAAACATTCAACCGAAGCCAAGAGTATGAGTAATGTTTGTTTCGGAAGTAGGAAGAAAAATAAGTAAGGGAGTATAGATACCGAAAAAGTGTACTTAAGTACAGTAACAAAGTTTTTGTACTTTGTTACTTGACACCTCTGAAATACAGATTTTGTAAATTAAGAGCAGCATATTTCTCCACATGAATAGAGGAGAATAAGAATAATCCTAGATTTCTTTTTAATCCAGTTGCCAAACTCACGCAGAGCCATAGCTCGGTTGAACCGTCCATTCCACCTGCTCTTAGCAGCAATGATTTTATGGGATTCTTTATAAATAAGATTGATCTTATTAAAAATAAGATCATCAGCACTATCTGATTGGTTTGTCTCTGGAGGGGCAGCATCTGAGGTAGTCATGGAATCTGAACCGGGTTTAGACTGCTTTGATCCAGTTGAACTTTCAGAGTTAGCAAAATTATTGTCTTCATCTAAGCCTTCAACTTGGATGTTAGATCCAGTTCCAACCAGGTTATTTAGGAGGTATTCCCTTTGATCTCCTCCTCCATTTTAGATGTGATTAATCTATCTCTGTTACAGGGATATGTACCTAAGGCTTTTAAGGTTGCTGGAATTAAACCTCTGCTTAAGAAACTGTCTCTTGACCCAGATGACTTGGTCAATTATAGACCTATATCCAATCTTCCTTTTTCTGATCTAAAATTCTTGAGAAAGTAGTTGCCCAAAACAGAGGTGTACACGATCACTTCGACCATAATGAACTTTTTTGAAGGGGTTTCAGTCTGGCTTTAGAGCTCATCACTTAGCACTAAAACAGCTCTGGTGAAAGTCAAATCATTAAATCGTATATATCTGATCAATTTCAGATTGTTAAAATTAATGACAGATTTTTCCTCATGCTCAAAAGGTTACCTGTGTGGAGTACCACAGGGATCCAGTGCTAGGACCAATTCTCTTTACTTTATACATGCTCCCAATCGGTAGAGTTATTAGACAGCATGGGATTAATTTCCACTGTTATGCTGATGATACCCAGCTATATCTGTCTATAATCCAGATGAAGCTAACCCATTACATAGATTACAGGCATGTCTGGAAGACATAAAAACCTGGATGACTCTTAACTTTCTGCTTCTGAATGCAGACAAAACAGAAGTTATAGTCTTTGGACCAGAGTCTTTGAAAAGAAGCTGATTAGTCAGTCACTTAATTTGGATGGGATTAAACTGACTTCAGATAATAAAGTAAAAAATCTTGGTATTTACTTTTGATGTCCTTTAAATCCCATATCAGAAATATAAATAGTATTATTTAATCTGATCATGTATTCTGTGTTACCTGAAGATAAGAGTATGGGCTTTCTGTGTGGAAGTGAATCTCTAAGTACCTGGAACCAAGCTCCTGTAGTTGTTTGTGAAAGTACACTTGCATGTTAAGTTTATCCAAAGAAAATCTGCTCAATAGTGGTTGTGAAGAGCCAAAGAGGCGACCCCCCTAGAGCACAGAGTCCAGTGCCGGGACATATCTATGCTCCTTTTTCTATGTCTGCTTCTGTCTCCTTGAACCCCAGTCGGCCTCAGCAGATGGCCGCTCACACTGAGCCTGGTTCTGCTGGAGGTTTTTCTTCCTGTTCACACAAGCATGCTTGGTGTGAGGGGATTGCTGAAGAGCTCAGTGAGCTAGATGCAATCAGCTGGTTTTCCTTAGATAGAAAACTTTGAATCAATCTGACTGGATGATCTGGTGAACTGTAAAGTGCCTTGAGATGATAGGTGTTGCAAATTGGCACTATAGAAATAAATTTAATAAAATTGAATTAAAACCAATGGGGATTCAATATGCAATGGGTCACCCTCTGCAGTTGGAACAGCTTCAGCCCTACTGGAGAGGCTGTCCTCAAGGTTTAGGAGTGTTTTTACTAAAGTTTTTCATTATTCTTCCTGAAGCGCCTTTAGTATGTAACTCACTGATGTTGGATGAGAAGGCCTGGCTCTCAGTGTCTGCTCTAACTCATTCCAAAGGTGCTCTGTTGGGTTGAGGTAAGGAATCTGAGCAGGCTAGTGAAGTACATCCACACCACACTCTGCCGTCCATGTTTTTATGGAACTTGCTTTATGCTCTTGTGCTCAGCCATGTTATAAGAGGAAGGAGCAGCTCACAAAGTTGGGAGCATGGGACTGACCAAAATGTGTTGGTCTGCTGAAGCACTAAGACCTGCAGTCTCTGGACCTAAGAGTTCCTGAAAACAACCTTGCCATCATAACCCCCCCTTCATCAAACCTTACGCCTGGCTCAATGCAGTCAGACAAGTGATGTTCTTTTAGCAACCGCCAAATTTAGAAGTGTCAATGAGATTTTCAGATGGAGAAGCGTGATTCTACTATTAACACTATTAAACAAATATATCTGTCTTTATTTATAGAATTCCTCTTTCAGCAGAATTTCCTTCCTTAGGACACATCTGTTGTTAACTGCTTGAAAACTGAATATAAATATATATCTAATGGAGCCTCGGTGGAAGTTCAACTAAAGAAACTCATTGCTTTCCTTCATCCACCTGTGAGACAGCCAGTCAGCTTTGAACCACGCCTCCACGAAGCCAATCAGCATCCAGAGTTCATCTTTAAAGGCCTCCGATCCGCACCTGTCTGCTCCTGTGAACAGGCGGTGGATGCGCTGTGACGTCATTCAGATGACCTCAAATCAACCCCCCTCCAGCCCCTCCTCCAACATCGTAGCTAAAGCTTCATCAGAGCGTCATTCCTCCCTGACTCTTACTGTGTTCCCTGCTTCATCTCATCCGGTCCGGCAGAAGACCGCCATGTTGAGCCTGACCGCCATGTTGAGCCTGACTGCCATGTTGAGCCTGACCGCCATGTTGAGCCTGGTTCTGCCATAATTACTTAGTCTTTTTCCAAAGACAAAGTAATTGTATCAATAAATTTCTCCTAATTGTCTTTTCTTTTCGTGTGAGTTTTTCAGATTGAAGTCTATTTATTTCAGTAACTTACTTCAGTTGGTGCAACACATTGTGTAAGTTAATCACACACAGATTGACATTTATAGACATTTATTAATTATATTGTTTTACAGCTGACAGATAAAAAAAGAAAAAAAGCTCAGGTTTAGGAAATTACATTAAACCAATAAAGAATGTTTTGTTTACAGATGTTGATGAACAGTATGTTTATTACCTGCTTAAATGCTCTTATTTTCAAAAGTTTATTATATTCTGTTGAGCAGACTTTCATAGGAGGCATTCTGTTATTATAACTCTATAGGAATATATCTGTAAACCTGTTTTCCGGTCATTTTGAATGGGGAAACAGGCTGCAGGTGTATTATTTCCTTTTTGCTTGGTTCATGGTTAAAAGACAGAGAAGCTGTAATGGTCACGACTCACAGTGACCCATTTAAGCTGTAACAAGGTAACATCTGTGAGCGTGCCAGAGGGTTTCTGTTTTTAGGTTTGACCTCTGGAACCGTGTGATATGATGCATCCGTTCACCATGGTGAATGTTTCTTATATTTTGTTATAACAGATGTCTGGAGCCTCCAGCAAAGAATGAACTAGAATAGAGAATCACCTTCAACTTACAAACAGAAGAAAGCGTAAAAGGAGCTACGCTACAGTTATGTTTGTATATTATTTAGCTGTCAATTTTCACATTTTATTATCTCCACTGGTCAAAGAGTACATGGGTAGGAAATTATCCCATAGGATGGAACTGCATCAGCATTGGAATCAGAATGCCTTTTATTTGTCATTATAGAAAACTTGAACATCCCATCTAAGAGACATGATAGACAACAGTAATAAAAAATACATGGGAGGAAATGCCTGCTGGGGGCTGCAGCCGGTGGGAGGTTCTGACATGCATTAGACATTTATTAATAGCAAACATGGGGGGTGGATAAGGATTAAAACATTTCATATAATATTATATATTAATTGTTGGGATCTGGGGATGTACCACCTTTCTCCAGCAGAGATGCGCCAAGTGGGTCTCCTGGGCTGGAGCCTCCAGCACACCTGGAGCTCTCCAATCAGCCCATCAGGAGACCTTCCCTACATAAGCAGCTGCCAGACCTTCCTTCAACGCCGCAGTGTTGACCTAGTTTGGTTAGCTAACCTGAGCCTCTGTTGCCTGAAAGAATCTTAGTTATCTCAAGAGAGAAACCTGATTCTAATCTGCCTCTGTCTCAAAGGAAACCTGTCTCAGAGTCTGAAGCTCTGGATGAGCTTAACCTGCCTGCCAGCCCTGGCCTGTGAGCCAAACCTGAAGATTCCAATCTGGATTTCTCCTGCTGCTCTCAGAGAAGAGCTGGAAACTCTGATCAAGGTCTGCCATTCAAAGTCAGAAGCTAGACGCTGCTACTGCTTGTGCACTCTGCTGAACCAACAGTCTGTGGACCCAACGGTTCCCTCTCTCACAAGTTAAGCCTGGACTACTTCAAGGTAGACTCTGAATTATCTAAAGACTCAATTACTCATCTGACTGCCTGGCTAATCAAACTGTCCGTCCTATGCAGACATCAGTGAACCCAACCCGGACCAGTACCTGAACCAGTTCTTGTCTTTGTGTGAAAATCTTTGTCAATAAACTCTGTTAAACTTTTACTCTGCCTCCGTTTGTGTTCTGCATGTGGGTTTAACCTTAAACTAATCATGACATTAATATTATGGAGTGAATTAAGTTCCGTTATTAGTGCAAGCAGAGAACAAATGTTATAAATGGAAACTTCTTTTAAAAAAACATTTTGTAAATCAAAATAAAAAAAAATAAAAGCAAATGGCTTTGTTGATAGAAATAAAAAATAAATATTTTCCAGAAGAGAAACTGAAAAAAAATTTTCATAAAAATTTTTTAGGTAATGCAATGAGCTTTTAATGTTTTTTTAAATTGTATTTTTTCATTATCTTTTTCATTTTTATTTTATTTTTCCAAATTGTGTGTTCCAAATTCAATTTCAATTTTTTTCAATTTAAATCAAATTTTTTTGTTTTATTTAAAAAAAATCTTTTTTTATGGTTGGGTCTAAATTTCATAGCTTTCTACCATCTAGGCCGGGCAGCCTAAACACGGCCTGAAAGGCTTTTGACACTTTTGGAATTTGAAGATAATGTAGAAACTCGCCAAGTCAAATAAGCAGAAACCTGCTATCAATAACCCAATTATATAGAAAACTTCGATATCCTCAACCGACAGTATGGACTGACACATTATCCATGATTGTTTTCTAAGGGCTTTTCTTTCTCGAGCTTCTTAATGTGAAGTTTTTATCAATTTCCAGTTTTCGGAAGATATGAAAGATCAAAAACAGCAGCAGGAAGGGAAGTTAAGGGAAGGAAGGGAAGGAAGCAAGTGTCCTCCTTCACCCAGAGAAGGAAGAAAGCAAATAGCTTTAATGTTTCTCCATTGCAAACAATCCGTTTTTTTCTTTCAGTAAAACATGATAATTAACAGATTAAAAATGTCAGTCTGTGTGTGATTAACTTACTCAATGTCTTTCACTACCTTAATTAAGTAAGTGAAATAAATAAAATGGAAAGATACATTTTTAATATCTATATTAAGTCTTATTTCAGTTAACAATTTACAGCATTATGTCTAAAAGTGCTTTTTATGTACATTACATATGTGCAGTTTATTTGTAGTCGCTGATCCAACACTTTACCATTTTTACATTAACTTTACTCCTGTCACATTCATCCATATTTAGGCGTAATGAAGTGTGGAAAACATCAAACACAACAAACAAATGGACCCAAGGGAAGGAAATTCTGCTGAAAGAGCGGATTCTATAAACAAAGACAGATATATTTGTTTACTGGTGTAGATAGTTAGAACTAGTGGGAAACTACTGATCATTTTTCAGAACCATTATTGTGAACAAACAGTAAGAAGTAGTTTTGGAATAAGGCACATCAACGAAAATAGAAAGATACTTTGATATCAAACCTTAATGTGGAATGTAAAACCAGATCATATCTCTCCTATCCTGGCTTCCATTCATTGGCTTTCTGTTAAATCCAGAATAATTTAAAAATCCTCCTTTCCTCACATATATAAAGCCTTAAATGGCCAAGCTCCATCTGATGATATCAGAGATCTGAATGTTCCTTATGTTCCCAACAGAGCACTTCGCGCCTCCTCAATCTGCAGGCTTATTTCAGTGGTTCCTAGAATTTCTAAAGTAGAATGGGAGGCAGGTCTTTTAGTTATTCTCAGTGGCTCCTCTCCTGTGGAACCAACTACCAAAGTTTTAGTCCCAGGAGAGGCAGACACCTCTGCCTACTTTTTAAGGCTAGGCTTAAACTTTCCCTTTTTGATAAAGCTTCTAGTTAGAGTGGGGCTCCAGGTTATCCTGATCTATCTCTATGCTGCCATGCTGCTATAGGCTTATAGACTGCTTGGGAGGACATAGGGACCCCTTTTTCCCATCATTCTGCCTCATTCTATCTCTTCTTGTTCTCCACTCTGCAGAATCTGTTAGTTCAATCTCTAACGCTCTGCTCTCTCTCTTTTCTCATAGTAGCTCACCTCTGGTCCGTTCCTGTTTACCTGCGTGACTCCATCCTGGAGAGAAATAATATCAGCTGTGCCGCTTTTCATCAACCTTTTGTTTCTAGATGTTGGAGCTTGGCCTCGTTTCTCCAGTGGTAGTCCCTGAAAGCCGACTGTGACCAACTGGGATGTGCTCTCTTCATCCTCCGACATGGGGAGCTGGCTCGAGCCGCGCCTCAGTTCTCGGCTTCGTGTGTTTCCTGACGGGCCGCTTGTGGAGCTGGTTGACGACAGTTGCCTTTTTGTATCTATGCTTCTTTTTCTATGTCTTCGCTTCTGTCTCCTTTGAACCCCAGTGGGCCTCAGCAGATGGCCGCCACACTGAGCCTGCCCGGGTTCTGCTGGAGGTTTCTTCCTTGTTAGCGAGGCGTTTTTGTTCCACCTCGTCAAAGTATGGTTACTGAGGGATTGCATTTTTCCACTAGCACACACACACACATACCCATACCCATGGATAGTGTACAGTACAGACCAAAAGTTTGGACACACCTTCTCATTATCTAAGAATTTTCTTTATTTCCATGACTATGAAAATTGTAGATTCACACTGAAGACATCAAAACTATGAATCAATCATTTGATTACTTATGAGATTCCAGAGGTCGTGACCTGAAATGTTTTTCCAACAGTCCTGAAGGAGTTCCCAGAGATGCTGAGCACTTGTTGGCCCTTTTGCCTTCACTCTGCTGTCCAGCTCACCCCAAACCACCACTTATTAACTCTGACAGGGGACATCTGTGAAGTGAAAACCATTTCAGATGACGGCCTCTGGAAGCTCATCAAGGGAATGCCAAGAGTGTGCGAAGCAGTAATCAAAGCAAAAGGAGGCTACTTTGAAGAACCTAGAATATAAGACATCTTTTCAGCTGTTTCACACTTTTCTGTCAAATACATAATTCCACGTGTTGATTCAGTTTTGATGTCTTCAGTATTGCCAAATGGCAGCCCACTTCCCTCCAACTCCCAGCAACATCCCCTCCATCTTCCAGTCACTGCAGTGACCCCCCTCTTGCATGTTTTCTTAATCTGACTCCACCCTTTCACTGAATTACAGGGTGTGACCAGGAGATGGCGCTTCTCTTTAGATGTCCACAAATCATGACAGAAAGAATATTTCAGTACAAAGATTGATGTTTAAAAAGGAATTATAGGCGACCAGCCAATTGTATTATTGACAGTCTCTTGTATCTTTAACAAGCTAGAGCTCAGCTGAAATCCTGCATACGTCTCACATTGAATCCCTTTAAAAGTTTCAGCATAAAGGTTTCTTTGTTATATTTTTTGCTTTATATTTCAAAGTTAAGTTACGAGCCTTCAATAATTCAATTGAGTTTAAACCTGCTGAATTGCTTTGAAAATACCCACTTATCCATACTTACCCACTTACTCCTTCCACATGAATAATAATTATGCATAAACAATAAAACACAGCAGAATAAAATCACACCCTATTAATAAATTTACTCTCTAGGTTTAGGAAAAAAAAGTCAAAAGAAAATTACAGCAGACAAAAATATCCTCACCTAGTCTGATTTTTTTTTTTTTTGTTGTTGTTGTTTTACTTGTTTGGTCTTCAAAGTTATCTTAAAATGAAATCTGATTGATTTAATTTAATCACTATTTGAACAAGGAGAAGGGAGCAATTCTATTTTGGTGACATTTAAGAGTCAATGCAATAACGTGCAAGATAGAGCTGTCAGTCATCCTTTATTATTTAATAAAACCCACTCACAATGAGGTGTCAGCTGCTAATAAAAATGTGCAGTGTTTATTCTTGAATCCTGTGCAGAAAGCTGGATGAATGTATTCAGTCTTATCAAGTTTGAAACTTTATTGTATTAAAATGACATGAAATACAGTTTGTGCATTACAATTGTTCGTTGCAAAAAATATTGGCCCTTATTTACACACCTGTTATCTTTTAAAGGGGTAAATGATCTGATAAATAATATTTCTGCTTGCACTTTGTCAGTGTTTATGCAAAAAAGGCATACGTCAGAGACGTAGAGGTAGACGCCTGCCCCGTTTTCTAATGTTTTCTTTTCTAGCTCTGATGCACCCTTCGCTGCTGTTTCCATTGAGATAGTTCAAGTGCTTTCTTCAACTCTAGCTCCTTTTCTAACAGTAGCCTTTTCTGTGTGCTTGTACAGTGAATGCCACATACTAAACGATATCTCAGGGCATCATCAAGTCCATCTTTAGTCACGATGTTGCGAGAGCTTGCTCAGCTCGGCCATATACTCGGATATGCTTTCATCCTTTGTTTGATTCCTCTTATGAAATCAGAATCTTTCCGCTATCACTAGTGGTGCGGGATTTAAGTGCTTCTGCAACGTGTCAACAATGTCTTTATATGACTAGCTTGACGGTTTAGCAGGACTCAGGAGATTAAGCAGTACACTGTAAGTTTTTGCTCCCATTAAACTGAGGAGGACAGAACTTTTTTCTCGTCATCCACATCATTAGTGACGCAGTACAACTCCACTCGCACTATGTATGATTCCCAGTCTTCACTTGAACTATCAAACTCTTCTACTTTTCCAACGTAAGCCATTCCGGACATGCAGTCCCGATATTATCCGTTTATCCTTTCACTGTGTGATATGCACTGTAACTCACAGATCCTTTGCTAAGTTTCGTTTTTGTCTCTTTGTTTCTCGTTCCCTCCGGTTTTAAGTTTTCATGTCGTGTGGTTTGAGGGTCCACATTCCTCGTCGCCAATTTGTTGTGTGTTTACTCCAACATAGTATATGAATGAAAGATTCAGATCAGAGGTGAAAAGAACGGAACTTTTACTTAGCTTCGCTCTAGCGTTAAAGTTACATATCAATGCGCTGGCAACATAACCGATAGGTAAACTCAGTGGCTGAGGGAGTGGTTCTGCTGAATAGATCCACCTTATATACTACATCAGTGAATTGGGCAGACCTCCTCTTCCCTGTTGTCATGGTGACTCATTAATGATGGCTTTTTATAACATACAGGCGTGAATCCAAGTTAACCTAATAAGAGTCGATTAGACTAACTCACACCAGCAATTGTGAAACTGAAATGTTTCCTACGCCACATAGGATCAATTCAGACTCCAGGATTTAAGAGTTTGTTTACGCTGGTTCATAAATCGGACATCAGATGGGATTTAAACAGGCTTCAATTGGTCAAACTTTTGGTAGGCCTTCGCCGCAACTGGCCCTCTTTTGATAAGCTATACCTTAAATACATTTCTTCATAGTGAAAACAATAGAAATGCTGACCAGTAATATTAAGGATATGGAGATCTGAAATTAATTTCTATCTAGAATGTTTATTCTAGATGTGGAGAATGTCATTATGTTTTAAATGGTCATTTAGACAAAGATGCTTTTTTCAGATATCAGCCGTGAAATTGTCTGGCAGCTGGTGGAAGTTAAGACTAAAAACGTTCTAATATAAACAACTTGTGCATCATCTCATGGGTTCCTCATATTCCTCATCAGTCTTCTTTTACAGATTAAATACTCAGTGGCTGTTTGCAGCTGCACTTCTAATGTTATCATCCAATGAATGGTTCTTATTAGCGGTTATCATTCCCATCGAATGGCTTCAGATTGTACCACTAGGCTCAGTAGATGTTATTACAGAGTGAATCCTAATCCCAACCAAAAAGTAATTCATTTTCCCCTCGCAGATTTAATGAATCTATTTATATGTAATCTGAAAATAATTTCAGTAGTTCTTAATGTACTGCAAACTTAAATATTCAAAAATTAAAACATCCATATGTGGCTCATATTAAACAAACCAAAAACTAATAAATCTTAAAACCTGTCAACTGAGTTGTAGAGTCAGAAGTTTAAACATAGGACCTTGAATTCAAGCAGACAGATTTCAAAACAAGCATTTATTAATTGCTCAAGATGCGGCTGTTTGTCTGCTGGGGCAGGATCACTGGATACTCTGGTCAATCTTCAGTCTGAGCCCAGAAGGATGGAGTTTGGAGACAGATCCAAGGTTGAAAGCAGGCAAAATCCAGGTAACAGTCCGGAAACTGATCAGGCAAACAGAGCAGAACAACTAAAACTTTCCAGAGTAGAAACTAGTTAGGATCAGGTAACCAGAAACACACAGGAAAGCTAGAAAACTCTCACACATGGCTCCAATAATCTGGCACCGATGGCAGGGAACAGGCAGGTACATAGAAAATAGTAACAGATGGATCTGATGAGTGACAAAGAGCGCTGGGCGAAGCTAAGCAGGTGGAAGAAATGAGCCAAATCCAGCCATCAGTGCCAAGATCCTGACATATCGAATCCTCTCCCTATAAATATTTAATTCTCTGAGGAAAAAAATGCTGATCTTTCTTTAATAAGATCCTCATCTAATAGACATGCAGTGCTTTTTTTAAAGGCTAATTTGTCTAACGGACCTAGAGAATGATTTTTTTTAATAAATAACAAAAAAATCTGACTAAATCAAGAAATAAAACCATGTGATTGGCTGTAAGAAGAGCGGAGATAGAGGACACTCTGAGTTTACTGAACTACACCTGCTTCCAACCTGGTTAGATTGTTACTATGGTGACAGAAACATAGGATGAGGAAACTCTCTTTGTGAAACAGGAAAACTCAGAGTTTCCCTGATTTTAGGTTTAGAAAACTTAGAGTTTTTCCTTAGTGAAACGGACCTCTGATCTTCACACCGGCTTTCAGAGACACATATTCCAACAGGAGCTTTTTCTTAGGAGCATCACCAAGACACGTCAAGGCTCCTCTGCAAAGAAATGAGTCAGTTTAGGTGGTTAGGCTAAAAAATCCACTCTCAGATAAGCAGTACCAGTTGGATGGATGTAAGACAAGTCATTACTTGCCACATGCCTTCCACAAGAGCAAGCTGTTTACCTCTAGCTAGTTCAGGATAAAGAATCTCATTTAGATTTATTTAGATTACATTACATTATAAAACATTTAAAACAATAATTTACAATAAAATATCAGTGTAATTTGCCATTGTGTTTTACATATTCCTAAAGGGCAAATCTTACAAAACTTCTATAAAGTTGGTAAAACTTGATCCTTAATGTAGTCAATTTTCTCAGGCCTTGGTGTGCAATCCATCTTTGAAACAATAGGTCCAATAAAAAGTGCATTCATTCATGGTGCTGTAGGAATAATCCGGCAGAGGAAATCTGATTGTCTCATCAAAATGCATAGTGAATACCCACTCTGAAAAGAAGAGCCACATTAATCAAGCGGCAGTGCCCAAATGAGATGTACAAGGCCCTCTGCCCCCACCGCCTTGTCTCCTCGCTTCAGTCGCCTTCATTCAGGCTCCTTTTCGGCAGGAATCTGAATGAGGGCAGAGTGTGAGTGTGAATATGCCATCAAATTTTAACTAACCAGCTCAACAGAGCATTAAAAAAATCTTTTCATCTATAATTTTAACCATTTACCTAATAGGTTTATGATTAAGGCTCCATTAAAGCAAAGGAAGGAGTCTTCTTCTTCACAGATCTGGTTTTTTCCTGCCTCTTGACAAAGATTAAACTCAAAATTTTACTTCTGACTAAAATTTAAACATTACATTTTAAAAGCGGAGTGACGACCACGCTGATTTATTTATGACTTTGAACTGGGTTTGCTAAATTAAAGGTATAGTGGAGGATCTTCATCTGTCAGCCCATCTGTCCTTCAGTAAGGAGAGAAGAAGGAAATGTTCAAATAGAGTAAATATTAACCAGAGAAATAGACAGTATGGCATTTCAGCCTGTTTCCTGATGAAGCCCTCAGTTAGCTTTTCATTGTCATTGAGTTCTTTGATTGATTGATGATTGATTGAGTTTCAGTTTCCCACTAAAACACCTGAATTCCCACACTGTGGGACTTTAACGGGCCAATCTATTCTATCCTATTCTACTCTATTCTATCCTATTCTATTCTATCCTATTCTATGCTCTCGGATGTGTACAGATAAACAGTGTAATATATGGTGCAGGTGACAGCTTAAGCAGGCCAGTGGCTTAATTGGAGGTAAACTAGAGAGCAGCATGCCAAGACTAGAAATAAAACACTTCAGGTTCAATCAGATCAGCTATAGCACAGCTAGTACACACCTTGTTTTGTGCCGAATGCCTCCTGTCAGGCTATTGATTCCCATTTCTCCTCCAGGAGCACCCCTGTGATGCTTATTAACCCTGTGGATTTAACCACACTGAAACAAGGCAATGTCAGACCTCCAGAGGTACAAAACACTTTACTGCTCTCTATCAGTCAGAGAGAAGCACAGCGAGGAGGGGGAGCAGTCAGCTTCTTTCTTCTTTCACATGTGAAGCAGAAAACACAGCCGGCTGTCAGAAAACAAAGCCAGCCAATTAAGCTACCTTCTTTAAAGCAACACTGCATAACTTTTGAGCCGAGTATTAGCTTGATTTGCTTTTTCAGATGAATTTATCAGACTTGTTGCATATCAATGTTCAGTGTGAGCTGCCCCTCTAAAATCTTGCCTTTGTAACATCAGAGGTTTGGATCCGTCACTCATGTGAACTAGAGCACTGCTCTATGTCAGCCTGAGCTCCCCTTAAAGTGGAAATGAAATGGTTAACCAAACCAACTTAATTCATGAGATTGTGTCTTAATATTATCAATAATTATATTACAGATGTGGAAATATAAACAAAAGGAAAAAAGGAAAGGTATTGTTTACATTTTCTTTTTGCACCTGCATGTTGCAGTAGTCTAAGCGCTGAAGTCACGTGGTTTGTTAATGCTTCACTCAGGAGCTAAATACATTAAAAATACTTGCAAAACATCAGACACTTAAAAAACTTGAGAAATTTAGTATGAAGGAAGATGAAGCTGAAAGGACACTGAAGAGTCTGAATCATATTTAAGCCCATTTGCCATGTGACTCAAAACTTTTTGGCGCCGGGGTTCTGGATGATCTGGTTGAACAGTAAAGTGTCTCAAGATTACGTGTGTGTGAATCGGTGCTATAGAAATAAACTGAATTGAATTGCAGCCCACATTGGTGGGCTGCAGTAGGTAGTACTGCTACCCAGGTTCTGGGTTCGATTCCCTGCCCTTTTTGCGGCTGGAGTTAGCATTTTCTCCCTGAGCATGCGTGGGTTCTCTCCGGGTATTTCGGCTTCCTACCACAGTCCAAAAACATGACTGTTAGGTTAAATGGCTTCTCCTCTTAAGGTGGGAGTGTGTGAATGAATGGTTGTTTGTCCTGCTTGTCTCTGTGTTGCCCTGCGATGGACTGGAGACCTGTCCAGGGTGGCCCCCGCCTCTCACCCGTAGAGAGCTGGAGATAGACACCAGCACCCCTCGCCATCCCCTCGGGATAAACGTGGACAGAAAAAAATGGATGGATGAATTGAATTGACTATCCCTGCTACCCTACAGACGCCCATTGTGGAGATTATTATAAAGATGAAGACTTTTGAGGCAGGCAGGATCAAGCTGCTGCAGTGTTTTTAAATTCACCGCCTATAAACTGAGTTTCCTCCCACTGACGGGACAACACACTCTCTTGACAGCAGGTCTGGCCACATTTAATAGTCGTCCAAAACCCAGACCACCCAAAGGTGCAGCATTCAGAAGCAGGAGTTGTAGTTTAACAGACCTCTCTCCAAGCTTCTCTACTGTTACCCACTCTTACTCCATCATCCAGACAGTGTCTTGCCCACGACCTAAAATCTAATAAATTAGCAAATATTCCAAAAGGAGTAAATCATGATAATCTACCTTAAAAATCAAAATAACTCCAAGGTGAGGAAAAAGAGATTAAAACAATTAAATGCGGTCTGTTTAACATAAGATCTCTTCCTCTATTTAAAGTCTGCTAGTTAATGACTTGATTTGTGATAATCACATTGACTTGTGTTGCCTTACAGAAACCTGGCTGCAGCAAGGAGGATTATGTGAAGGCATAAATGAGGCAACTTCTTCAAGCTATTTAAATTTTCACATCCCCAGAAGTTCTGGGCGAGGAGGAGGAGGAGTAGCAGCAATCTTTCAGCAGTCTGACTTACTGATTACTCCCAAAACAGTTAATACCTACAACTCTTTGAACATTTAACCATTAATTTCCCCTGATCCAAATTTCAAAGCAGGAAAACCTCTTTCTTTTTATAACTTTTGTATCGTCCACTCAGGTCCTTACTCTGAATTCCTTTTAGATGAGTTTTCAGAGTTCCTTTCTTGATTTGGTATTAAATACTGACAGGGTCATATATAGTGGGAGATTTAACATCCATGTTGACATTGAAGGCTATAGCTTTAAGAGCAGCCTTTAATGCTATCTTAGACACTATTGGCTTTGTTCCAAAATGTGAATAGTCCCACACACACTTCTCATCTTCATACTTTGATCTCTTTGTGCTGACATAATGGTATAGAATGTGAAGAAATAACCATATTTCCTCACAACCCTGTCCTCTCTCTTCTGACCACTTTCTAATAAACCTTCAGGATTACTTTAAAAAAGAAGGTTCCCCAAAAGACGGTTCTGTTTCTTCTCTCTCTGTGTCGCTGCTGAGCAGTGCTGCAGAGGGCAAAAGCATAGCTTATTCCCCTTCACAGGTTGATGATCTTTGTTGATGGGGTTGCTAGTTCTCTGCGTATTGCTGCCTTGGAGCAAGCGCAGCTCGCTTTGAAAATGAAAACCGTTAGAAATAGAAAGTCTTGCTCCTCTGGTTTAATGCAGAGCTGGGTACTTTGAAGCAAAATGCTGGAGGAAACTGGAGAGAAAATATCGCTCCACAGGCCTGCGTGGGAGTCCTTCCTAGTCTGGAAAAATAGTTTACTGCTGTATAAGAGGACCCTTTGTGTAAAGCTAAGACCAGCATACTTCACCCTCATTAATAGAGGAGAATAAGAATAATCCTAGATTTCTTTTTAATACCATTGTTTAAACTCCACCCAGAGCCAAAGCTCTGTTGCTGGAACCGTCCATTCTACCTGCTCTAGCAGAAATGATTTTATGGGATTCTTTTATAGGTAATGATCGATCTTATTAAAAAAATAAGATAATTAGCACTCCTCTATCCGCGATTGGTTTGTCTGATTCCCTGCAGGATGGTGTTTGTAGACCAGACGTAGCTTCTTCCCATAACAAACCAGATTCTTTCTCAAGGTGTATTCATAACATGTTACTGTTTAACCAAAGTGTCTGTAATTTGTTTTGACTCTGAATACTTTTCCATTGTTGTAACTAAGGAGGAACGAACGCTGCTCATGCAGAACAGGGCAGAATGCTGCCATAAGGGCTGTATGATGACTGTTCTCTCTTTGCAAAGATATTAATAAATGTGCCGACTGAGTGAAATCCATCGATCTCTGTTTATTTAACTAGGATGAATAGTTGAGTACTTTTTTCCCACTACAACCTGCATTAAACAGGTACAGTTAATAAGAAGAGACTAGGTTCCTTTGTAAATGAAGTAAAACAAATTCACTTATGATCCCAAACAGAAAAACAAAAAAATCCAATTTGATCTGATCATATGTGGTTATGTCCCTTACAGCTCATTGAATAATTATTCAGTTCCATTCAGTTTATTTCTATAGAGCCAATTCACAGCACATCTCATCTAAAGGCACTTTACAGAGACAAAAAGAATGGGGAGGGTCAGACCCCTGGTTCATTTTGGTGGGACCTGCATAGCGATTTAGACGTTGTGGCAAAGTAAAACACATTGCCTTTGGGGAAAGTATAAAGTAAAATCTTTGAGTAAACCAGCCAGGTTTGGAAACACAGTGGAAATAGCAAAATGGGAAACAATCAGTAAAACACTTTAATTAACAGTGTTTTAGAACCATGGTAAGCGCTCGCGATAACAGAAAGATAAAGTATAATAACCATCGACATCGAGCTTCAAAATAAAATATGGAAAAACAAGGATGCTAAGGCTATATGATGGACAATATGAAAAATGCAGTGCTTAGCTCCCCTCTTTATGAAATAAAAAAACACTTTGGCAAACTTTACAAAAAGCTGTGTGAAAATCCATTTTACTGACCTAACCCAGTTCAAAATACGAAAGTCTTTGTTTTAGATGCCTTTTATTTTCTTCAACTGTAGTTTCCATCACATATTTGTACATTTTGAAACATTTTACTTACTAGGTGCTTAGTTATTTTAGGGAGCCTCTCTACATGAAATACATCTCATTTTATCCTGGACATCTATGGACCATTTAGGTCATTTTGACAGAATTTCAAGGAGAAAAGCGTAATTGTTTCAGATTAAGTTATTCTTTTGTTTTCTGCAGGTGTTGACATTTGGTTGGAGAGAAGACATCCGTGTGGGTGAGCCCAATCATACCAGGAAGGTCTGCTTTGACGCCGTGTCCCACAGCAGCCCAGTTACTCTATACGACTGTCATGGGATGAAAGGGAATCAGCTTTGGCGTTATAGAAAGGTACAGAGTCCTAAGTCCTTAGAAAAGGACTTTGTTTTGGTAGTGAGTGCTACAGATAACCATGGAAATGTAAAATAAGAAAATGAAAGCTGGATAGAAATGTTATGAGAACAGAAAAAATAACGGAAGTTTTTACAAAGGGTGATTATTATGGCAAAAAAAAATAAAAAGAACAAAAAGGATTGTCTTAAAATCCAACTTTACTGCTTTGACCTTGGCTGAGTCAACCTTTGTTGGAAGAGTTAAAGTGATTAATTAAAAACTGGGGAAGAATTAGGAGCAGAAACAGTAAAGATCCTCTAATAGCGTGGCTGTTTTATGTCCTCCAGGACAAGAGTCTGTACCATCCAGTCAGTAACAGCTGCATCGACAGCAGAACCAGTGAACGTCGAGTCTTCATGAACATGTGTGACCCAACGGCATTGAGTCAGCAGTGGCTGTTTGAGCGAACCAATGCTACTGTGCTGGAGCACTTCAACCGGGGCACCGACTGAGGGTCATGGAGCAGTGAGATGTGGCATCTTCTAAGGAAAGGATCACCAACAAAGATCCCTAGTGAGTGACAAAAGAATTTTAAAAAATTTACTCAGAAATCCTATTTGGACATCTCAGGGTTTGTGGGAAAGTTTATCAATTTATATTGATGTCTTTGTAAACTTTGAGCATTTTTAACTCAAGTCAAATTCATTGCTTGGATGCATGAACTACTTTAAAGCATTTGTTTGGCATTACGTTTATTTTAAATCCTGCTTTAGTCTTTAACTTGTCTGGGAGTAAAGCAAACTAAAAGGTGTTTTCAGCACTTTCCCCTTTTCTAATTCAGCAAGAATATGCATGGGGGGGCAGAAAAAAGAAAATTAGAAGTTAAAATGTTAACTAAGTCTGAACACGGGATACACACTTAAAGGACAAAAGAGTCACAGTTTAATAAATAAAAAAGGCCAATAACCTTTAAATAAAATTGGAAATGATTCCAGTAGATGAACTGGATCTAAGATTTTCTAAATATTTACAACACAAGCAAAATTTGGAAACGCTAACATGTCTAGTAAGTCAGTTCTATTGTTTAGTTTTATGCATTGTCACTGTAAATTAGAAGTCTCGGAGAAAATCAAATAAGCTTTTTACATCAAGATTTTTTCATCAAATTTTTCACCATTACAAAAATAAGTTACACCTTTTAAAATTGTTCATCCAAAACTTTTGTTTCAAAACAAATTTTTTTTCAATTCCAACTTTGAAGTTTTGATGTTGTAGATTTTTTTCAGGTGTGTCTCAGAGCACCTGGAAGAGGCGTACGTGCTTTATTGGAAAACAGAAAGAAAATAGACAGAAATATAAATCGAATGTTACGATGCAAAAATGTTTCTGCAATGTTTTTGGATAAATTGGACCAAAACTGAGAATATAAGCATTTTTTGATTTGTGAGGAATTGTGTACTTTTACCAGATTGGATTCAAAATTACTATCATAGAAAAAAATAAAAGTAAATTGTTACTATATAAGTCAGCTGCTGGCCAGCTGTCTAGTCTGGCAGTTTTAGTTCTGCATAAAGACTGCATCCAACATTAGATTTGACTTCAATAATATAATGAATTTAGTTGATAATATGAATATTATTGTGATATTTTTCAATCAGTCCATATTATTGTCCAATAGGAACCAACAGAAGAGAATCTTTAATTGTTTCTCAGTTTACAGGCGTTTTTTTACCCTTTAGGATTTTAGGTTTTATGGTCAGACTTATTGTAAGATTATTATAAACACAGATCATAGTAAAAATTATTATTATCTCTAAGTAAAATAGTTATAAAAAGTTTGTTAATAAAAAGGAAAACCTGAGCTTTCCTTCTTCCCTGTTTCTAGGATAAGGAAGTTGGGAGTCAGAAATGTGCTACTTCCCGATTATTTCCCGTGGTGCAGCAGAGATGCAGCGCCCCGGCTGACAGCGGTAGCCTTGTTCAGACCAAACACCTCCACACCCAGAATCCAATCATTCAGCTCAGGGTTGTGATGTGGAAGGAGGTAAAAGAGAGACACGCTTCCATGAACACAGCTTCTCTTCACTCAGTCAATCTTCTGAAATTCACTTGCCAAGAAATCCAGATAAAAACGGATTTAATAGAAAATGTCTGAAATGTATTCTGTTCTTCTCCAGGGTGGGAGGACCACAGTGAGATCTGTCTGACCTGCGGGAAACCTCAACAGCTGTCAGAGACTTTCAGAGACAGCAAACATTTGCTGAGAGGCGTTCCTTTCATTGCCAGAGGAGAACTGAAGCGCCTGGTGAACCGGAGGACTGATTTCTGCTTTTGCTTTCTTGTATTTTTCTATTGTTGGCATGTTTGTCATTCATCATGCTAGAACAGCTTTTAAAAGCAGAAACTAAAAGATCGATTCATTGCTGCCATTTTTTAAAGAAAAAACATCCTGTTTATATCATCTTTACAGAAGAAATTTATTTTGTTTTCTATGATGTAATAAAGAAACCAAAGTACTGAAGTTGAACTGACCGTGTTTGTTTGTGTCCAACAGTTTGCTTTTAGACAACTTGGCAGAAAGGAGCAAATATCAGGTATAACATTGCAGAAATGGTTTAAAGTCGAATTAGCTTTTAGTTCCATTAGGTTATAATGTTCTGCAAAGATGTTTTTCAGGCAGCTAATTCTGACAGCTTCAGCTAATTAAACTGCAATGGGTCTATTTGACTGAACTTGGAGTTTTGTCTCTAAATATGATTTTTGTTTGTCTAGTAACTCACATTGGATTCATGTTTATTATCAATTAGTGCTACACAAAATATATATTTGATAAATCAAACAGCTAAATGTGTGGAAGGTTGTGATCAGGACCAGGCTGGACTATAATCCCAACATGTAACCTGCAGCGTAAATGAAAGTTTGATGTTTTAAAGACACATATTTCAGCCAGTTGGGTTATTTTAGATAGATTAGGAGCCCATTGAATAAAAACTTAAAAAAAGGCATTTGGACAGGGCAATTTTCACAGAAAAAAAATATATCAAGAAGAACATCTTGCTTAAGGTTTCATTTAAAAATTATTAGTATTTGAAGAAAAGTGCTTATATTTAAAATCCCGCACACACAATCTACTGGACTTCACAGGAGTCATAAAGGCGAACCGATGGAGGCTCATGGATTTTAGAAACTGCTTAACATTTAAGCAACCGTGTTTGGAGATAAACATGTGGGCTGAAGGCAGGAGCTCTGCCAACTTTCCTTCTCTAAGGCATTAAATCACTGCTGACCTTAAAAACTAAATTCAGTTTATGCCATGAAATATAAGCACATTCATCCAAATATATATTATACTGAAGGCAAAACATGTAATGATAAAATGCCATAAAAGCAACATCTAAAATTTAATTATCGTGTCAAATCTTATGTTAAACTGACCAACAAAGAGAAACTATAGGAGCCGTAGCCTCAACATGAGGTCTCATGTAAAATAGTGGCTCTTCATAGATTCCTCTTTTTTTAAATCAGATTTGCTTGTTTCAAAATATTTAACAAACTAATTCTCAGACAAAGTTACCTTAAATATACAAACAAAACAAAACTATCCAATCCAGTCTGACCCAACAAAAAAAAAAAAAAAAATTGCCTCATAGCAGCAACTGAACAAAAAATCAGTCCTGCCTGATTTAACTTCCAGTAGCATCGACACGCTGGTCCATAAGCAAAGCTCCACTGCTTGGAAAACCTCAAACTAACTCAAATCAGTTTTATTCATGATAAAGGATGATCGCAACCTCTGGGAAGAAATTGCTTCTCAATCGTATCAGATTGAAAGGAAAAGCTCTTTCATCCGTTTTCTGTCACACTTGATCCCTGCTGGGGTGGTGAGGGGTGCTGGTGTCTACGGGTGATGATTCTGGACTGTGGGAGGAAGCCAGAGTACCCGGAGAGAACCCACACATGCTCAGGGAGAACATGCTAACTCCATGCAGAATACAGCAGGCAGGGAACCGGGAACTTTCTACCCACTGCGCCACTGAGCAGCTCCAACTGCATTCATACAAGCAAACTAAATATAATGTAAAGAACCATTTCTCACAAAACGTGGATAATTCCTGGAAATTCACTATTTTAGACACAATCATATTTTCTGTTTGCTACTTATTTCATTAATTGAAGCCTTTTAATTGGAAAAAAAAAAGAAAGAGAAAAAAAGTTTCACTGAGCTTCATAGAATAATAACGGCTTACAATGTCATTATCTACTTTATTTAAAAACAAGGTCAATCGAATAGCTTCCCCAAAACAAAAAGCTAAATCCTAAAACAAATCAAATAACTAAATAAAGTTGGAATTGAATAGAATGAAACAGCTTTAAATAAGGAGACCAAATCATTGAAATGGATTCAGCATTAAGCCTGTTAACTTCAGGGTTTTAGACAATTAACAACTATGGGCTAAGAAACTATATAAAAATTTTTTTTTTTATTAATTTCATGCTTTCAGAAAAGCTGAATAGTGTCTCATGATGCAGAGAATAATCTTTCTATTACCTCCTTCCTCTGTTGGAGCTTTATGTTTTATATTTAAAAGTTTATTTTTAATTCTGCTAAACAGAAACTTTAAAGGTTTGGCCTGAAATACATTTAGAAAAGCAATTCCATTATTTAGGGAGGAGCTCCTGACAGAACCACAGCAATCCCAGTAATCAGGCGTCATTCAGATATTGCTGTTTGAGCTCTCAGCTCACTGCTATTCTCACTAAAAACAGATAAAACAGGTCAAATAAACTCATCCTCACAGCCAGCTAACATTTCCCAAAAACAGGAAATCAGATACAAAGTTGTTTCCCCCCCCGATGACTCACTCTGCCTTTTATATCGGCAGAGTGAGTTTTAAATTCAATACCTGAGAAGTTATTGGCTGTATAACAACAACAAACACAAACAGATGTTCCTCTGCAAAACATGCTTCCTGCCCCAGATTTGAGGCTTTTATGCAATAAAAATAATGGATTTGACCAAAGTGCCCTCAGAATCAGAAATCTTATATTTAGGAGTCTTATCTTCTGAGATCAACAGTGTAGGATAGAAAACATCATCCAAGCTCTTGGTTCTCCAGTAAATTGCCCTAAAATAAAATGATTACCCAGGAGGTTTGATGTTTGTTTTTTTATGCATGAAAATCCCAGAGAGAAGAAATACTCCTTTAAAAGAAAGGAAACCATGTTTGTTTAAGGAAAAGCATCACTGGCATTTTAGCAAACTAATTATTACTCAAATGACCTGAGACACAAAAGAATAACCCAACATCTAAAGCGAAAGACGAGTTGATCATTAATTAGCATCTGACTTGGAATAAACTGACCGTAATGAAAATGTGTGAAAACATCTCCAGAAACACGGATCAAAGTTGCCTCTGATATCACAATGCGCTTCGATTGCCTTGACCCTGATGATGGAGAATCTGCACAGCTAAAATATATTTAACATGGTTAAAAACAGCAAACCTCTATGAAGAAATAAATGTTTTTATTAGCCAAGATTTTCTGCTTCGACCAATGAAAAACTTTAGAAATTGAATTATCCTAAACTTTAATATGGAACATTAATAAAACCTTTATGAAGTGTTGGATTTATACTGATTAAAATATACATTTTTTCTTATATACAAATAAATAAATTATATTGTTGCGCCTGAGATGTTTAATCTCTCTTCACTTGACAGTGAAGACATAGATATTTAACAAATGTTTTAAATGTATCTTTAGTCCCAGTTGTGTGATGTGTTACAGTCTCAGCCTTATATAGAGATAACAGCCTGATCCTGAAGGTGGAGAAGACCAAGGAGATGATGGTGGACTTCAGGAAGAAGCGGCCTAACCAGGCTCCACTGCTCATCAACAGCTCAGCTGTAGAGGTGGTCAGCAGCACCACATTCATCACAGACACCCTCACCTGGACTGGAAACACCACCTCACTGGTCCAAAGGGCCCAGAAGCGCTTGGACTTCCTGCCCCCCCCATCCTCCCCACCTTCTCCAGAAGCACCATAGAGAGCGTTCTGAGCAGCTGTCTCACTGTGTGGTGTGGAGGCTGCAGCTCACTCAGACTGGAAGAAAGTGAGAACACAGCAGAGAGGACGGAGAAAACTCTAAATCATGTCACAGACTCTGCATCAGACATGCATCACTATTTTGCACCACTAACGTGCTGAACTTTTATAATCCTTTTAAATAGGATGCAGTTCAAATGTTCGACGGCATTTTGAACAATATTTATTTATTTATTTTGCCCTGAAATTTTCCATATCAGTGCCTTTTGCACCACGACTTCTCTGCGTCTGGCTGCAAACCTTCTCACCATTTCATTTTTTTTATTTCATTCCGTAGCTTTTTCACTCTCCCTGCTGATTGAATCTTATGTATAATTTATGGTTTATGAAAATGTTCAAGTTCTGCATTTTACTCTAGCCTGCATAGTTAACTGTGTCATCACAAACGATATGTGGACTTCTGAATTTAAATAATGATTCAAAAATATTCTCTCATATCCTGGCTTTAAGCAAAAAGGAGAAATTTGATCGTCCTAAAAATGCAAGAAATTAATCTGATCTAAATGTTTGGTTTTCAGTTTAAATAACATAATTTGAAGGTCAAAATAATCACTATGAAAGAAAAATAATGTGCAATTTAATTTAGTTATTCACTAAATTCAACTCTAAATTTTAGTCAATTAAAAAATCTAAATGTACTAACATCTTTTATATTATGTATTAATATTAATGCAAAGTTGAAAGTTGGATACAAAACATTAGCCTTTACCTTAGCTTCACCTTTTACATTTTATATGCTCAAGAAAAAACATCAAAGTGAAAAGAAATGTAATCTTTTTTTGTTAAATAGGCAATAGGATGTATTAGTTCCATGCATGAGAAAAAGCCAAAAGAGTCAGAGAGCAGCGTGTAATTCCCTTTACTAAAAGGCTGGTTTTTCTTTCTGAAATGCTTCTTTTTAGTGTGACTAATGTCCAGACTTTGATTTATGGAGTCCAGGGAGCCAGAAGAAATGTGAAAGACCTGCTTGACTCGCAGCTGAATAATTACACCTTGCCTATATCCTCACAGGACCATTCTGCTATGAATGGCTCCCCAGCCCCTGTAGGATGGAAGATCATGCCTGCTGCAGGATGCGGCGCCATGTTCAGGTCATCTCACAGGGGATTAAACCCCTAAAGACACCTGTCTTTAAGAGGAAATGATCAAAACTATTCTTAACCAGATTATGTAGCACACTGTCTTAGTATCAAATCAAATAGAATTGGAAAATATCTCATTGAAAGGTTTATATATGGTTGTTTGTCATGATTTTCTTTATTCTGTTTGGCTTTGATTACTTTTCTTCTTTTTTTGTCAAGCTTAAGAATAATGCTTTCTTATTCAAAGCAAAAGTGCATTATCTGCATTTATTAGAAGAATCAGTGTATTTCATTTTAATGTAATGATCTCTGGTCAAAAACCTTTGATATACCTAAAAGTATCACTATGAATGAAACTTGATTTATTTGACAGGGATATTAAATTGCTTAGCATTGCTGCAAAGGAACCACAATAAGACTATTTTTAGCCTTTGTCCCTAAACAGATCTTAAACTTTTCTACCTAAAGTAAGCAACAATAAGAAGATTACGGTCATATAATGAATGTATAAAACTCTTTAAATCCTTTTGATAAAGACAGTGTTTACTGTTTGACAGACTGACATGATAGAGACAAGTGATGTGGCATCATGTTTGGGTTGAGAAAAGATAAATGTTTTTATTCACATGGTCAGTTGTGTAGATGTTTTCTAAGCATGGTGGAATATCTCATGTTCTGAGGGACAGAGCTCCTCTCCTGTGATGCTGCACCTGAAATGCTTTTTAACTGCTTTTTTCTGCAGAGGAACAAATGCTTATTTCTAGATTTAAAAATCTCAAATCAAGAAATATTGTCAAGTAAAATGAACTTGCTGCAATTTCAGATAATTTATGTTTAATTTAGTAGCTTTTCCCTGGGATTTATTTATTTAGACGGCCGCAGAGGAGATGACAGACCATTGACCAGTTTGTAAATAAAAACAGAGATTTGAATGCTTTGAACTTTTCCCAGCTGAAGAGTCGATGCTTTTATAGAGGGAGCTACTGTAGCTGTTGCTGAGACGTATCGCGTTCACTTCCTGTTTGGATTACCTGAGTGTTGTAGCTGTCCTGACGATCGCCATCTGAAGTTATTTTTTCTGTGATATCTCTTTATCTCAGTAACTCTAACTGACCAGAACTACTTTAAAACATGGTACCTTCTGCTGCACTTTTCTACTGAGCACTTGAAGCAGCTAGCCTAGGCTAGCGCTAGCTTAGCATTGCTATGGCTTCTCTCTCTCCCTCCCTTGACTCTTTTCCAACTTTTCCTTCTTCCTCTCCTCTCTCCTGCTCTCTGTGTCAGATGTTCAGTTATTCCTCTGCCTCCTTTGAAGTGATAATGGGATGTGTAATAAGTGTAGTATTTTTGTAGCTTTGGAGGCAGAGGGTGTCAGAGTTAGAATCCAGGCTTCAGGCTGTTGAACATCCAGGAGTTAAAGTAGGCCCCCCACGTAGCTGTCCTCCAAAAGTGCCTGAGCAGCCAGGCGATTGGGTAACTGTACGACAGAAAGCGTAGTCGTGGATCTCTGCCCACTGGTCACCACCAACCCGTTCACGTTTCTAACCGGTTTTCCCCACTCAGTGACACACCCACTGAGAAGCCCACTCTGGTGATTGGCAGCTCCATAGTCAGAAGCGTGGCATTAGAGACACCAGGGACCATAGTCAAATGTTTGCCGGGGGCCAGAACGGGCGACATCAAATCCTACCTGAAACTACTGGCTAAGGATAAGGTTAAATACAGTAAGATTGTTATTCACGCTGGTGGTAATGACACCCGGTTACGCCGATTGGAGGTCACTAAAATTAATAAGTAAGTAAATAAGATCATAAGCACTCCTCTATCCGCGATTGTACCTGAGGTAGTCATGGAATCTGAACCGGGTTTAGACTGCTTTGATCCAGTTGAACTTTCTGAATTAGCAAAACTATTGTCTTCATCTAAGCCTTGAACTTGTATGTTAGATCCAGTTCCAACCAGGTTATTTAAGGAAGTATTCCCTTTGATCTCCTCCTCCATTTTAGATGTGATTAATCTATCTCTGTTACAGGGATATGTACCAAAAGCTTTTAAGGTTGCTGGAATTAAACCTCTGCTTAAGAAACCGTCTCTTGACCCAGATGACTTGGTCAATTATAGACCTATATCCAATCTTCCTTTCTTATCTAAAATTCGTGAGAAAGTAGTTACCAAACAAGTTTGCGATCACTTCCACCATAACCCCAGGCTCACACTGACTCGGTCTTACCGTTTCTTTGGTTAGCGGTGGAGTGCTTGGCGCGCGCAGTGATTCAAGTCATTAAAAAAGGCGTAAACCTCTCTCACCGGCTGCTGAGCTGTCCGGCTGCGGTTCACCGAGACACTCGGCGCTGCAGAAAATTCCGCAAAAGAAAGCTATCCTTGCGGGCGTGCGGGAGAACCCTCCGCAACAAGCTCTCACAAATATCCTTATTTGGGCCGTGTTATCGCGTGAAGATTCACGTGAACTCAAGTGAACTTCTGTTAAACTCCGGACCTGTTGCGAGACGCGGAACCGCTTCCTTTTCGTAGTCAAAAGAGGCGGTGTGAGAGGGGGTTGTGTCTCGGGAGTTCGCGGTCTCCGTCGGCTCGGTAACTGCACGGGAGCCAGTGTGAGCAAAGAGGGTAATGAACTTTTTTCAAGAGTTTCAGTCTGGCTTTAGAGCTCATCATAGGACTGAAACAGCTCTGGAGAAAAGTCACTAATGATATTCTCATGGCCTCAGATAATGGACTTGTATCTGTGCTCATCCTGTTGGATCTCAGTGCTGCATTTGATCCAGTTGATCA
>JAGKQL010000034.1:3880367-3894572 GCA_018398635.1 Cyprinodon brontotheroides | reverse complement strand
AGATCTACATTTTAGATATCTACAAATATTTACCTACTTTAAGTGGCCGTTTTAACATATATTTGCTTGACCTGATTTCAGATATCTGAAATATAATTCTTACTTACAAATGATGTCACTTTTCCCCATTCGTGTGTATTGGGCCGGTACCGTACTTTGTGAAATATCCAGAATGACATTACTCCTATCTTTTTTTTTTTTTTCTGACACTTTTTATGTTTTTGTACGGTGACCTTGAGTGTCCAGAAAGGCGCCTTTTTAAATAAAATGTATTATTATTATTAAACATTCTGGATATCTAAAAATTTATTTCAGATCTCTGTAATCCAATTGTTACTGGTCATGATTTTTATTTCAGATATCAAGAAATCAATGATAATGGCGACATGTTCAAGGTGTACCCCGGAAAAGCATGATGGGAAATAGATAGATGGATGGAGGATCAATGACTAGAAATAAAATATACTACGTAGTTTAAGGCTTTCTAACTTAAATTCAGTTCATTTGGTCTTATGAGTTTAGTGTTTTTTCTCTGTAGATTTAAAAGCAGTAATGATAATCTGTAGGTGGTAGTCATAGCAGGTGATAATTGACAGAATGGAAAGAAAATGAAATGAGCTCATGCTTAGCTGGGGGATTACTGGGGACAGAGAGCGCCTTGCCTGAGAAATTTCACCAGAAAATCTGTCAAAAGCAGAAGTTCTGTTCATATTTGCTTTCATTTTACTCCAGAGGGAAACATATTCAGATGTTGTTTTGAAGCAGGAATGACTTCCTGGGTCTGGTGTTCAAAAATGTCCGACTCATACGTTGCATCAATAATCAGTTATGTAAAAGTAGTCATTTCTAATTTAGATAGGAAGAAAGGCAATTATGGATATCGACTAGTAAAAATATACTAGTGCTTGTTCTAGTAAAAATGTATTTTGCATGTGGAAAAGTGACATCATTTTTAAAAGCATGAATTACATTTCAGATGTCTGAAATGTTCATTTTAGATAGAAAGGAATTCTATTAAAGATATCTGAAATACATATCCAGTCAAGCAAATATATGATAAAACGGCTACTTAAAGTAAGTAAAGATTTATAGATATTTGAAAAGTAGTTCTTACTAGTACAACTTTGATTCCAGAGTACTAAAAATGTAACTTATACTGCTAGAAATGTAATTAGTGATATCTAAAATACAGTTCTGACTAGGAGTATTGTAACTGTGAATAGGTAGAATGCTTTAGTGCTATCTATAATAGAATTGTGAATAGTCAGCCTGCAGATTTCATGTTAAAATGAACCTAATTATTCTTTTACAAGTATCTAACACGGCATTATCAAAATTGGGATATCTGAAATTCTAATTTAACTAGTCATAAAATAAGTAGTTGATATCTGTAATGATATTTCTTCTTGCAGAAATATATGTTTGATGTCAATAACTGGATATCTGTGATGTAATATAAATTTTTAAAATCTCAAATTGTCAATATGACTAGCAGTAACTTGATTATTGAGATCTGAGATTAGAGCTAATCCACTTTAGAATTCATTTTTAGATAAGAAGAATTTTATTTTAGTTATTTGAAATGTTCATTTTGACTAGTAAGAAATGCATTTCAGACATCTAAAATATATATTCAGTCATGCTAATACATTTCAAAACGTCCTGCCATAGCCTGCATACAGTGGGCCAAAAACTGGGTATGCAGCGCATGCAACGCTTAGGGGCGCTGCACTCAAGAAGGGGGCGTCAAAAACCCCTCTAGAAAACAAATTTTTCTAGTTGTCATTTTCTATATTTAACAGCATAAAACGATCAATAACAGAGAGACAGCACTGATTATGCGCCCCTCTGATGCGCCCCCACTTATTATGCTCCCCCTTCACACACAGGTGGCTTGTACACGCACCACTAAGAGGCGCACTCAGGCGGGTTTTTGTAATTTTTTTTTATCTTTGACTACCACTCGTAGTGCACACTTAACAGCAATATGGAGCGCCAGAGCGCCAGAAAAAAAAAATAAATAAATAAACTATCCGGGGCGCAAAACAGAAAAAGAAAAAGGGAGAAGGATAAAGTTGTTGGTGGGATGAAAAAAAGCCTTTCAATGTGGTTGAAACACAGTAGGTAAGTTCTGTCAGTGTATCGACAACAGGACAGGAGAGTTGTAAATATGCAGGTTAGATAAGCTAGCCTAATACGGAGTCGCCCCATATTTGGCTGTTAAATGTTGCGTCCCCTATTGAAGCGATAAGGAACGCGACTTGTTCCGTATTTCTAGGAATATCTGATACATAACATGTAAAACACACATTTCCACACACTAAGTGTAAGAAACTTGTGAAATATTAACACAGGAAAGCTAAAATGTTGCGGCCAGTGCCCAGCTATGTTCCAACGCTTAGCTGCAATTTATTCACTCATATGTATATTTCTTATTATTGACTTTTTTAATTAAAGATGAGTTTTACAAGTTTATGTGTGTATCAGACACATTAATCCAGTGTCATTATAGCCCTTAGACTCAAGAAGGTCGGTGACCCATGTTACCAACTTTTTTGGCAGGGGGACACTAGTGGTGTTGTGATGTATCTGATAAGTCAGATCAGATGCAGTGTCCAATCAGTAACTGTTATCCAACAAGAAGATCATTCAAATTAGAAGATGACAGAGGAAGAATCAGGACAGACAGGGGAAAGCAACAGGTTGGTCTAATATTAGGTGGAAGTGAGGGAACAGCTACTTAATCCCAATCGATAATGTTTAAACATTATTTTTAAAAACTGTACTAAGATCTGTAACTTTTACAACTAATTTATAATGTTTTTTGACCATATGACTTAGTGGAGAACGCCACAGACAAGGGGTGAAGGAGACAGACATTAGGTCGGTGATAGAAGAGAGAAGTGAGGACATCAGGTAGGAATAAATACAGTAGGGAGGCAGCAAAAACATATATACCATAATGGTTTTAATTTCTGATCACCATCTCTCATTGTGTTCTTTTGGTTACTCGGGGGGGGGGGGGGGATCATGTGTTTTCGCATCCACCTCAAAAATATGTAGTTGCGCCCCTGCAAGTATACATATACCCCATTTATACTACCCTTGAAAAACGTTGTGTGTAAATGGAAAGCAAACTGAACTGAACCGAGCTAGACACAACCAAACCGAGATAACTGCAGACCAGTTCCAGAGATGGGGGTTAGGCGGGTTTTTCCCTGGCTCAGTTCTCTGATAAGAGCGCATGAACAGAACGAGTCACTCCGTCTTGCTGCACATCCCGATTCACACTCCATTCGAGTAGTTGGCAGTAATGCCCCTCCGGAAGTTGCTTGCCAACCAACACAAAACAGAATAAGAAGAACCCTGTAAACAACAGTCGAAATCTTCTTCACGCAACATTTTAAATAATGGCTTTAAAAGGGTGTGGTGCGACTTGGGATGACGCAGAGACTGAGGCCATTATTGCCATTTGGGCGGAGGACGCTATCCAGGGGATGTTAGAGGGCGCGAAACACAACCACAAAGTGATTAAAAAAAGTTAGACGAAATGAAGGTGAGGGGATACGACTGAGACCCGAAACAGTGCCGAGAAAAGACATAGAACACAGTACAAGACGGTTCTTGACCACAATAACAAATCAGGAAGAGGAAGAAAAACGTAGAAATTCTACGGTGCCCTGGATGAAGTGTTGGGCCTCCGTGCATCGTCGAGACTTCCAGTGCGTTTCGAGACCTCTTCTCTAAATTCTGCTGCAACACCTATGTTCCCGAGAATCTTTCATTTTTTATTCTGATGATCTCATAATCTACTATGAAATGTCTGTAGCTCTACCTTTTCATTAATTTTTTTTTTTTTCATTTTCAATTTCAGAGGACGATGATGCAACCTCGGACCACGAGGGGCAGCATGACTACAGCACTAATGTTGGTAAGTAGGCTCTACACCATTTCCACATTTATGCTTTAACAACAGTATCCGTATTAAAATGCCAAATCTGCTGCCATTATAGAATGTGATCAATTTAATCTTTATATCTTTCCTATCAAATTTAAACGTTTATCATGTTTACTCTTATGACATTTAAAGAAGTAGCTCTACTTGTAAATTAATTGAGTGTGCATGTATTTCAGAATATATATTTATTAATTGTCTTTGCTTTTTTGTTGCAGAGATGGATGATGAACAATCTTTAAATGGGTCAATAGCTAGTTTTATTTCTGAGGGGCCAGGAGGAAGTCGCATTCCTGTAGTTCCTGTTGATGAGACTCCTGCTGCCAAAGCTCCTGAATTAACAGTTAAACCCAAAAAGAGCAAAGCAGTAAAAGCCCTCGACTCTACTATAGAGTCATTCCTAAAAGCACAAAAACATTCTGATGACCTTTGGATGGTGGCATTTTAAGGACAGCAGGAGTCAGCCCAACAACATCAGCTCCACATGATACAAGAAATAGAAAGAAACAGACTTCAGGTAAAAATGCATTTCTTTAATTAATAAAAAAATGTAATGTATATTTGACATTGACATATATGGATGTTTTTATTTTTTTAATTTTAGCAGTGAGGAGAGACTGAAAAAAATAGAACAGGAACATCAGACGCAAATGATGCAGATGATGGTCCAACTGTTGACACAGCAACCAGCACAAATGCAGCCTCTGAACCCCTTTGACTTCTGTGCCACACTTTTCAAATTATGGACCATATCAATAATAGTAAAATGCTGTAAAATATGTAACTTTTTATTGTTTTATAAGTAAAATAAAATAGTTTTTGTTACTGACTTTTTCAAACTATACACAACACTATTAATTACATAATTGTATCTAAAACTCAACTGTAAGGAAATATTTACAATACATAAAACATTTAAGTCAATGTAGGCTAATTTTGACCTGAAAAGTAACAGTAGAGGAGTATTTATACAGCATTGTTATTACTTCAGGATTATTATCTCCATCCACCAAGTTGTTCCTAGGTTGCTGATTTGCCTCATTGGCCAACTGTTCAAGGAAATCCTCTCCTTGCGTCTCACAGATATTGTGTACAGCAGGCAGCGATGACATCAGCGTTCCATCTGCTCTGGCCCTTGCCAGTCACTGCCATCAGTCCTAGGTTAAAGCACGCAGCGTCTTTCAGAAACAGTCTTTGGCCTACAAGTGGTTGTATTTTTGGGGGGCTTCTGTTGTCCCTGCATATTCTGGATAAGGCTTCATCAGCCAGGGTAAGAGAGGGTATGCTGGATCGCCAAGTATAACAGGAGGTACCATCACACCATCAATTTCTGTTTGAAGATGGGGGAACACACCATTTTCCCAAAACTGGTATAGATGGGAGTTGACTAAAACATGAGCATCATGAGTGCTTCCTGGCCATCCAATGCAGAGATTTCTAAACATATACCTGTCGTCTACAAGTGCTTGCATATTAATGCTATACCAGCCCTTTCTATTAAAATAATCAACTCGGCTCTCCTTGGGGGCGACAATGGGTATGTGTGAGCCATCAATAGCACCTATGCAAGTAGGGTATCCCCATTTTTCTTTAAATGACTCCGTAATATTTCTAGCCTCTATATCAGTGGGTAGCTTTATGAACTGTGGTGTCAAATGAAAACATATTGCCTCACAAACGTCCTTGACAAAGATGCACAGTGAGGCTCTGGATATTCCAAAAAGATGAGCAATGGTCCGATAATCTGATGTGGTTCCAAGAAACCACAAGACAGCACCAACTTTCTGCTCCACAGGAATAGGCTGTGGCATCTTCGTTTCTGCCTTAGAGACATGAGGCCTGAGCGACTCACAAAGCCATTTGAAGGTTCTGTAGCTCATTCTGAAAAAAATAAAATTTCACAATATTGTTACATTTATTACATGCAGTGCTTTGTCGTTTTTCACCTTAATTCAGAAATCAAAACACATAATGGTTTCATTCATTTCATTGCTTTTCAGGGAAAAAAAAACAGTTATTAATAACGCTTATTTAAAAAATGGGAGCGAAAATCAGCTATTTTTTTGTGTAATTATTACCTGAAGTTTTCGATCCATTGCTGAGGGTTGAATGTCTCTCTTACTATAAAAAGTCACCAGTGTTCGTTCTGCTTTCTCATCCAAACCCTTCTGTAAGCACAACAAAAATAAGGGAGACTTTAAAAAAAAGCAGAGACACAAAAAGCAGCTGTAAAAGGCGGCCCCGTCCAGGAAACACACAGCCAGGCAGACGAGCTCCGAGCCAGCTCCCATGCCAGAGGACAAAGAGAGCACATCCACTCAGTCACGGTCAAAAGTCAATGAGTCAATGCAATCAACTGGTTTTCCTTAGATAGAAAATTTTGTATCCCTTTGACTGTATGATCTGGTTGAACTGTAAAGTGCCTTGAGATGACATGTGTTGTGAATTTGGCGCTATATAAATAAACTGAATTGAATTGAAATAAAAAAAAAGCGAAATAATACATATAAAACGTGAACAGCTAATGGAAACAACAGGTAACAAGCCTCTGCAATCATGACATTTCAGATATTCATAAAAATACTAGCTTCCCCATCTTGCCACACGGTTTCCAGTGATGAATCGGCTCAGCAGTGTGATGAACCTCAGGGTCTGTTGCTGTTTCTGGTGTCTGTAAACCCTGAGTAGACGATCATTTGTCTGATCCACGTACCAAAAGCCAACTTTCTTACATAAATCCACGAAAGGTTGCCGTCTCTGCTGTCCCTCCGCAAACACCGAAGTATAGCAATAATAAGCAATTATAACTTTCTGAATGTGAGGGACGCTGCCATTTTGATTTGCTTGATTCCTTCCATCTTCTTCTTCTTGTGTTTTATGGTGGTTGGCAAACAACTTTTACCGCCACCAACTGCTTGATTTCCTCCTTCGATACTGGCAGTAATACCGCAGATCGTCACTAGGAGGCGAGGAACCGAGATAGCGTGATGTGTAAACGGTCGCCAGAACCGAGCTCGGCCTGGTTAACTTATCCGAGCTGTGACCGGTCTCGGCATGGATCGGCTTTTCAAGGGTAGTGTAAATGGGGCTATAAGCCCAAAGATGAGATAGCGTGAAGCTAGCAACCTTAGCACATTAACTCTTCAGACAAAGGGAAACAAACCAGGAACAAACCACACAGCTATGGTCATTGACAGTCAGCCTCAGTGAGCGTCAGCATTCGTTCAAAAATCTCTCAATTAAAAACCAGCCTTTGGAAACCATAAAGCTTTGTTCAGATAAACACAACAAAAATATTTCTCCTAATCTGAGCCAAACTTAAGAGTAGCTCACTACAAGACTGACTGTAAAAGCTTTTTTTGTGATGGATTCGAGGAGGCAGGGATGTAGGAGTCTGTGAGAATCACTTAGCAGTTGTTTGGTAAGATGTGTTAATTGATCAGTGCATGGTATCAAGTTAAAGACAAAGATATAAATAGGCATCATTACCTAGAGTATACCTCAAAGACCTGTTTAATAACATTTGCTGTAAAAACATAAAATGTGTCTTTTTTTGTCTTTGTTTAAACATTACACCATCAAAACTTTTCAAAATCTATTTTCCTGCCTCCACACAACTGATTTAAATAACTGGGTGATTAGCAGAAGCCTGCAGCTAGTGGTGGCTGCTGAGGAGGGTATGCAATCATTTGATTGGAGAATCTGTCACCTGACTAGCTATGCAAAGTGCAGAATAAATTTCAATCATTATTAACATTGCTGCTTGTGGATTTTTTTCTTTTTTTGCACAAGCAGTTTAGAGCTCTATTCTTAGATTCTTTGCACATCATGGCTTTGATGTTTTGTTTGTTTCAGAGACTAAGTGTCAAAGTTTAGTTCTCAAGGGCCGGTGTCTAGTACCTTTAGATCAGTCTCTGCTGAGAAACTTCTCAATCAAATAATTTGTAGGACTCCAGAAAATCACTTCTCATAATGAAAATAATTGTTTTTTTTTTATTATTATTTCAAAGCCTAAAGTAGTATTGGAACCTTTAAAAAAAAAAAAAAAAGGTTTCTTGTTTTTTATTTATTTTTTATTTATTTATTTATTTTTAGTTATCTTCTTGCTCTCATGCAACACTTTTTTCCCCAATCTGAGCAGACTTGACAGTTTAGTTATGGAAGAGTGGGACTTTTATTAATTATAAATTGAAACATTACTTCTTATCAATATTGTGTCCCCAGATTTGGACTAACCAGGTCTCTGTAGCTGTTTCTAAAACGTAGTTTTAAAAAAAAACACAAAAATGCATTAAAGCCAAAAAAATTGAAGGCTAAAGTCACAGCAGACATACAAGCCAGTATTATGGCCAAGACATGTCAGGTCAGGTTAGTTTTAAAGTTTTCTAAATGAGAACCCAGAGAGACATTTTGTCTTGTGAAGGTCGACACCAAGAAGGTGAGGAGGTGAGAGGTCCTAATTGGCAGAGTAATCCTGGGGAAAGTGCCGTGACTTCTGATAAAAAACATGCCAGATTCAATCTTGTCATCAGTTTCATTGCAAATAGAGCACACTCACCGGTTTACATTGATCTTCCACCCTTTCCTAACACAAGCCTTCACACTTCTGTTCACTCTTTGGTGCTTATTCCTGCAGTGAACAGATTGACACTCAGACACTAGCTCCAACAGTATAAATGATGTTAGACAAATTAAAGTAAAAAAATAACTGCATACTATTAGAATACAAGAGATACAAAGCAGGATTAAAACATCCAGGCTGCCTTCTCCAAACACATATTTTGTGTTTTATTGACTTGAGCATTTTTATGTGGTTATGTTTAAGAGGGAAGGCAGTGTTAAAATGCTTGTTTGGACACCAACCATGTCTTATAGATGCTAAGGACATGTTTACTCAGGTAGAATAGACGATGTGCATGCATGCACGTTGAATGAGAAAGTGGAATAACATCTTTAAATGTGTTATCTGGAAAATTATTTTTAGTCACATTCATAGATTTAGTTTTTTTTTTTAATCTCCATTTGGAAATACAGTTAAAAAAAACACTTTCTAATTCCAGCATTTAAACGTTTAGTGGAGGACGTTCATTTTCCGGGTGAATCATGTCAATCAGTGGTCCTCCTAACTGTCAATCATTCTGGTGACCGTCCTTCGTGCTCGTCGCCATTTTCACTTACCGGAGATAGTGGAATCATTTAAAATCTTTTTTTGGAAAGTAAGCCTCTAATGAGCAAAGCAAACAGCAACTTTTGAACAGAGCGTGCACGAGGAGAAATAGGCTTGTGCACACTCTCGCACATGTTTAATCGTGTTCCCTATCGTGACCGGGAACAAGGTTGTGCTTTTTTTATCCAAGGTGGAGACGTTGGGTCTTTTCAAAAAATTTGTGAAAATCCTCCACTATACCTTTATCGAAGGAATAATAAATAAAATTAACAATCCCTCTTTAAATAATTAATTTTAAAATGTGTAAAAAGAAAAGGTTTTTCAAATTTGATTCAAATTGTGTGATTTAAATATTGAATATGAAATGGTTTGTTTGCTGTTTCAGTGACTTTCTAGGTCGTGTATAGTATTAAAGTAACGGCAAGTTTGCTTGTTTGCATCCAACCTTGTCCACGCTTACTTCCGCAACTCAGAACTTTAAATTTGCTGCACCATGAAGCAAAATGCACAACCAAGACCCTGACACAGACCTTAATGCATGATAACTTTTTCTTGATACATAATCCGTGTATAAGAAGGAAGATCCATCAATTCACCTTGTTTGAAAACTCCTTTCAAGTTCAATGCTTAGAGAGACCTGTGTGAGAACGCTCCTTTACTTTCCTGCAGAGCTGCTGATTACACTCCGAGGTGTGCCGATACAACTCATTTAATAGCACGCTCTGTGTTTCCATGGCCCCATTTAGATGATTGATTTTGGGCATCTTAACCAGCTCAGCCGTGCATTAGTGATAAATTGCACAGTGATTTAATACCATATTGTGGGGGTTGGGGGTGAACTTGGCAATCACTTTTTTCTGTAAACAACCAAACACCTGCATTCTGGAACTGTTCACAGGTAACAGAATTAACACAGTTCATCAATATTTTATCCTTTTGTTAACAATACCTTGACTGGTTAATTTTTCCTTTTTTAATTCTTAGTTATTTTCTGGGTTTACTCGATGCAGAATACTTAAGTATGTAATAAAGATTTTTAAAACTATGTATTAGACTGCCTTTGCATAATTTTTTACAATTTTACTCTTACTACCATATTGTTGTGTTATTTCATTATTTATTGCACATGTGATACAGAAACAAAGTACATACTTGTAATAAAAAAAACTAAGTGGCATGAGAGGTTTGTCTGTGGATGTGGTTATTTTTCATCATAGTTTGCAAATGAGAAAAATTGTGATGTCAAGTTTTTACAGTGTTAATGTCGAAAGCTATAAAATTAATGATTATTCTGGGTCTGGTAAGAGCCCAGTTCAATCAAATCTCCAAAAGCAAATTACAAAAGCCACCAAACAGCGCAACACAAACCTTTTGTAAGAAAGGCGAATTCAAGGCGAGACAGGCAGTGGGAAAATTTAAAGCAATTATTTAACAAACATGTGTGCGGGGCTGCTTGTCTGCTGCGGGGCGGATCTCTGCAGGTATAGGAGAATACAGGTCAGTGACTGGATGTGGAGCTGAATACGACTTGGAGCTAGTCACTGACCTGATTCAAAGTTCAGTTCATTGGCGCAGAACATAACAGAATCCAGGAGGGAGGTTTGACCGCAGTTGCGGCGGGCGACGCCCCCAGAGCTCCTAGAGAGCGAGCGGAGTGGGCGCCAGCCAACGCTGAGCAGCAACAGAGTCCAGAAGGGAAATCCAAGGCCGAAGTCAGAAGACAGTTTCAGGTTTAGCAGCCGGTGGAATCCAAGAGCAGATAGGACAAACAGAGCAGACAGGGGCAAGACAAAACTCGAGATAATCAGGGCAGAAAACTGATCAAAATCAGGAAGACAGACAGATTAAAGATTGACAGGAAACGTCTCACCAAAACACTTGAGTAACCTGGCGCTGCTGGGAGGGCAACACACAACTTAAATAGTAGAGGAACCAGGTGGAAATGATTGGCGATAATCAGCCGCAGAACCAATTAGACAGGAGGACAGGGAACAAAGGAAAAAACTAAACCATCAGCACCTTTTTAGAATTAAAACCATTTTAATTGAGAAGACAGACAAAAAAGATAGGATACAAATAAAATAACCAAAAATCTTAAAGCCTTTATCACTTTTGAAAAGCTCAGATAATTGGATGGATTTCTTAACAGCTGTTTGAATGAGATAGAGGAACACCTTCTGATAAACCTGAAAGATACAGCTTCCTTGTTGGACATCATGGGGAAATCAAATGAAATCAGGATGAACTTCAGGACTTTCACAAGTCTGGATTGTTTCACAACAATCTTTGTAGGCATGGTGTAATAACAGTATTAACGTAATTCAATCCTGTTTTCTAGAACTATCCATCAGATGTTTTCAACCATATATCTAGGCCCAGATAATATGATCTGCACCACTCTAATGAAAACTGTGCCGGTGCAAAGATCAGAAAAGCCTCCCAGAGCTCTGATGCTTCTAAGACAAAGACAGAGGAGAAGGTCGTTATCAAAGAACTGAGCCAGATTTATGGCTTCTAATTAATGAGACTTTCCAAGCTTTCTTTGGCAAAGACACATGTTTGTTATCCCAGGGCATTTTTGGGAACATATCGGCATATGAAGTGGATGACATTTTAATTTATCATCAACACTGGTTAGCCAGAAATTCTAAGAATGTATTTAGAAGTGATGAGATTTGTTTTTTTTAGTTCAGTTAGAATAAAAAGCAATGGGAACAACTGGAGCAGGGAGCGTGGAACACGAACACTACGTTCTTCAAGCAAAATACCCGTTTATTCTAAAAGTGTCAGATCCTAATATGGAGGCTTTTGTTCCTGTTCTGAATAAAATATGAGCCAAAGCTGTGGTGAAAAGCTTTAATTGATTATCCTTAATGTTAAAAATGATTTCCTTTCTACATTAGTGCTTTCATTAGGCATGTAAATTATTATTTGTTTATTTTAAATGTGATCTTAAACATTTGCTCGTAGGTCATGGCTCAAACCGGTGATAATATTTTTTTTCAAAGGAAATTAATTATATTTCAAATGTGGATTTTTGCTTGAATAATATATATATATTAATGTATGTCTTAGTAATTTTTATGAATTCTTCTTCCTGAGAAGCAGCCTGTCCCAGTCCTGTAAGTCCATGACATTTCTTCTGTACATGAATCAATTGACCGAGGCTCTAAGAAGTATAAAAAGTTAAAGTCTTCTGAATCTAATGGAGAAGGCATCAATCTAATGAAAAACTATTACTATACAATTTGGGGAAATAAACTAATCTCCCCCTGATTTAAATAAAAGAGCGTCACCTGTTTCTCACTCCCTGAACTGCGGAGAAACTTGGTAGCATGTTTAATAACCCCAAAGAGAGGTAGGAAACTGGTTTATTTCCAGAAATTTTACATATGATTTATTAGGAACCACATTAAGCACAGTCAGTGATAGAAAACTAGCTACTTACCACCAAAAGTGTGTAATTTTCACCATGACTTATCGTAACTTTAGGGCTTCTGTCAGAGAAGCATCAAAAACATGGCATTAAGTTAAAAAATATGCCATGTTGTGTGCACAGGTGTTTCTGCATGTTGGATGTATTTCCTCCGATGTGGATGTTATTGCCACTTTACATCCAAACTTTCAATCGGTTTACCTCTTTATGGGAATCATTTTATTTTATTTATTTTTTTTTGCTTTTCTGAGTAACTGAACGCTGTGTGCGTAACTTGCCGTAAAAAATGTGACGTAACCTATGTAGAAAGCGTGACGTAATTCGATTGCTGCCCAGCGATAGGCTCTGGTGCTGCCTGGAATGGTTAAGAGAACCGTTAGAACGAGCTGCAAAACGTTGCCATGGAATTGGAACACACGCACGGAACCAGTTCTGAACAAGAACTAGTGTTCGACTCCCATCCTATATATTATATATATATATATATATATATATATATATGTTACCGCTGGAGGCGCTTAATACGGACGCTTATCTACGTGATACAAACTGACATAAAACCCCGAATCTATGATCGCCAGCGCCTGCTGGAGCTACGGTCACAAATGTTTTAAATAAAGACATTTTAGACTGTTTAAAAAGCTGCGGAGTGCTACGGCAGATGTAAACAAAACAACAGTGGAACATAATGGAAGGAGAAAGAAATGCGTGAGACGGAGAAAGCGAGGCTGCAGAGGGGGGCTAACTGAAAGCCAAAGAGAAATCCCCACAGACATCTGCTTCCACCAATCCTGCTCTCTAATGTCCACTTGTTGGAAAACCAAATGGATAATCGCCGACTGGAACTGTCTTCAAATAAGTAGATCAGTAACTGATGCGCACATTATTCTGATGGAGTCATGGCTGCATCCAGCAATATCAGACAATACTATTAACCTGGAGGGGCTAACCCTATACCTCTTCTTGAAAAGTTTGACGGGTTTTATTGAAGATGTTAAGCTCGGTGCAGAGTTTCCCTGAACTCTGCTCAGCCGGAACTGGAAGGTGAGGGGAAGACAGACTATTAGTTCAGGCTCAGTGGGAAATTTGATTCGTTGATCTTGAAGGAGAGGAACTGAATATAGACTCACGTTTCCAGAGAAGTGAAGGATCCTTGACTCCAATCAGTGTGTTGGTTTTCCAGTGTATGTCTGATTGGGCGGAGGGCGGAACACAGTTTACCCAGAACCTCGGACGGTGTAGGTGAACGGAGACACTGATTGCCACTCAGATTTCCTGCTGTAATTGAACATGGTGAAGATGATTCCCTTGCTCAGAGAGTAATTTCAAGCGTCCTCAAAGGAGACTGGATCCAAACCTCCTGTTTGAATCCCTGGCTCAGATTAAGACTCAGTTGATCCCCTCCTGGGAGAGGAGGTCCAAGAGGTCCAGTTTGCAGGATAGACTTCCTGCTGAGAGGCAAAGGACAAAAAACAAAGTTAAAACTCCCGGGAGACAAGAACTCAGTCTGAGTCAGAGAAAACTCAGCTTGGCTAGAGAACCAAAAACTGGCAAACACTCTGGCGTCGAGTGGTGGCAGTCAGCAGCTTAAGAGCACTCTGTTAATGAGGTAACCCGTCAGCAGGTGTGTGAGGAGGCGAACCGGAA
>JAGKQL010000034.1:3831670-3871419 GCA_018398635.1 Cyprinodon brontotheroides | reverse complement strand
ATCTACTTTTTCATGATATTCTAAGCACCTGTATATTAAAAAAACAGAAAATCCTTCTTTTAGGCATGTCTTATCATGTCCATTCAATCAGTCTTCACTTCACCGCAGAGATGGGGTGAATTTTCTAGTCTTGTCACTCTTAATGATGGTTTAAGCTGCAGTCTTTCCTTTACAGAGTCTATCAGCTTATCTTTTCCATCGGCGCGTTGAGGTTGAGATGTATTGATTCCCTAGCAGACTCTCAATTTATCACATTTTATCTGAGTCATGGACATTTTCAAGCCTCGTGGAGTTGTTGCGGATTCTTTTTCTATAGTTCATCATGTTTTACTGCCATTTAACAAATTTTATGTATTGGGATGATGTACAGATGATGGGGAACTTTATTTTAACAAGCTCCTCATTTAAAGATTTTTAGCTGACACTTGTTTTTACCTTAATTGCGATTTTTAACTGACTTGTTTTACGTCAATTGTTTATATGTTTGAATTGTGTTGATAAAGTGTTGTAAGTCAAAAAGTAATTTAGTGACCCCATAGGAAGCTATTTGTCTGCTACGCCTGTTGTCTAGTTGGTGATTATGTAGCTCACTGTATTCATAATCTCTGCTTCTAGTTTCAGATAATCATCAACTGCATGTCTCAACATCAGAACAGTCACAGGCATTCCCCTCATCGCATTGTTTCTATCTAAATCTGCACAATGTTAGACACCTTTCATCATGGCGGGCATGCTACGCACCCTCCATCCAGTGCAACAAGTGCTTTATGCCAGTCCTTTCTCACCGCGGAAGCCGATTATGGTGCCCTTTGTCATTGCTGCAGGTGCTCATGGCGCCTTTTCCTACCACTGCAGGTGCGCAGTTGCCCTCCATCTAGTGGCAGGCAGCTACGCTCCTCTTTTGCCATAACTGAAGGTGCTCATGGTGCCCACCATCCATTGCAGCAGGTGCTCACAGTGGCCTTTTCCCATCGCTGCAGGTGCTATGGTACCCCTCATTCTCGAGCCACACTCATGGCGCCCCTCTTCCAATTGCTACAGGCGCACACAGCACCATTTTCTATCGCTGCAGGTGCTATGGCACTTCATTGCATGCCGCTTCATGGCACCCCCTTTTTCCATCACTACTAGCTATGGCACCCCTTTTTCCATCACTAGGTGCTTGCCGCCCTACATCCATTGCTACAACACGCATGGCACCCTCCATCGATCTCTACAGGAGTGTCATGGTCAATCGCCACAGGCACTCATGCGATTATGGTGCTTGATCTGGCTATTGCATTTCCTTTCCTTTCCTCCAGGTTTAACGTTTAAGAGCTGCCTTTTGACATTTCTTTTGGTCTAGACTGCTTCTTGATTGGATCAGCAATCTTTCTACGATCACATCATTCTGTCTGCAGCCATGCTTCAATTTTAATGGTAATGCCCCATCCATAGGTTTTGGGGGGTTCTTTCAAATTGTTGGTTTGCGGTTCATTTCTGCCCCCCTTATCATTCCTAATCCTCTGCTTAGTGAGGTTTACCTATTAGCTGTAGCTTGTGGCTCCTCCATTTGAATGAATGGCCTGACGACGCAACAGTGATCCGTGGCGTCTCCCTGAGTTTCTCAGCAATGGGGCTGATGGTCTTTAGCCTATGCCTCATCCTATCAGTCATCCCAGCAATCATCCCCTCATTCATCCCAGCAATCATCCCATCATCATTCACCTCACCATCTCTTCACAAACTTTTGGTAGGCCTTCACGGCACTGGCCTTTTAGTAAGCCTTCGCAGCTCATCTCCTCTTTTACTACTCCTGCTGTTCTACTTTCTTAGCTTTCAAATCAGTCTTTGCCTTCTGAGCATGCTGTTGTATCGACCTCAACCTCTGTAATTTTTGGTGGTGAAACAGCCCTATTCTTTGCTCCTGTTAATGCATATCTATCAAAATTAAGCACTATGTTTCCTGCTGAGGTATGAGCGCCAAAGACTAAGTAATTGTTTCAATACATTTCTCCAAATTTTCTTTTCTCTTCATGTGTGTTTTTCAGATTGAAATGGTTATTAGGCAATGCAGGGTAAAAATCTGACATTTTTTGTCACATGGTGGGAGAATCCAGGTATGTCAACAGTAATGCAAATTAAGCCACGCATCACTATGAAAAAAAGATTTTTTTTAAATCCTCTGACTTGTTAAATGACTTCATAGTTATTGTTCATTTACCATAGATTTGCTGTAGTTACAGCAAAGTGAGCCTTAAAAGATAGCTGGTGCACCACAGGGTTTTAAAAAGCCCTTGAGAAAATATCAAACATATGAGCAGATCTTGAGTTTGACTGTCCAGTCAACATGTTTTCGTATCTGGAGGTGACTTACAAACCTTCTGCTCTTGAAGTACGTTGGTGCTTTTTAGGGCTGTAAGGATTATTTAGTCTTGCTCTAACCAATGGTGAAAAACTTTCTATTCACAAAGCCAAGCTTGTTCTCCTCATGGTTTTCTGTCTTATTAAAGGGACTTTCCTGAGTGTTGGAATAATTATGTATAAGATACTTAATGTTTGTTCTTATGATGTTTAATGTGTGACATATTACTGTTCCAGAGGGGTGTTGCACAAGTATTGCTCAAGCTTAACGAAACCAGATGTTCTCAGACCATTTGACGGCAAGACATTTGACCCGTTTATTGAGGCTGCAAATTGAATTGTCTATCTTGTTTCCCTTTCCTTAAGTGCAGCCTCAGCTTGTGCAACTAGGGACCCTACTGACTTTAATAAATAGTGAGGAGAGAGCTGAAGACCGGCAGAGTGGGGTGGAGATTGTAACTGCATGGTCTCTTCCTACTCTCCTCGTGAGTAAAAATAATTCTTACTCTGTGCCTTTCTTTTCTTGTTTTACAGTGTTTTATGTTGGGATATATTGCCACAATGGATCAGCTGGGCGAACCATTTCAAACTACCCCCCTTTCCTTTTATACAAAGAGAACAAAAGATCCTCTGGAAAGCTCTGGAACCTCCGGTCAAAGGGACGGTCAGCTAGCGCACGGACCAATCAGCTCAAGAGGAAGCTGATACTTCAACAGGAAATACCCCTACGTCACTCATGGTTTAAAACTCAGAGCGCAAGCTCAATCTTCCTCTTTCCCTGGGTTTCACCGCCTGCGAGGAGAGGCCCATTTCACGTGAAATGCTAAAAGCAAGCTAACTGGAAGTAGCTTTTGTTTTCCTGCATCCAAAGTCATGGTTCGCAGTGTCCCATCGCGCATAGCACTTGCGGGAATCTCCGGAGCTGAACGCTGAGTGGAGTTTTCCCCTTTTGTGAGGACCTCACTACAGAGATTTCAGCTTATCAGCAGTTGGAATCTTCCTCGACCTAAAAGCCCATCAAGTCCTCTGCTGTAGCATCAAACTGATCAAAAGCTTTCCCGAGAACGGACCCGTGTAGAGCTGAAGCCGAACTCCTACTCGTTCTTCCCTGGACTAGAAGACGTCTCAAAGTAAAATCCATGCACTTTTCTTTTTGATGACTTAATGAGGTGCTGCGCTGGGTTGAGAGATTGGAGATAGGAGAAGCTTGAATTAATGCTGATTTTTATCTGTGTTGGTTATAAGAACTCTGGCTCAATGGTTGAAATAAGTGTGCTGTGAAAGCTGCAAGTGATATTTCTTTTTTCTTCTCTTTTCTATCCTACTTTCTTCCCTTTTTGCTTTAAAGTAGTTTGTAGAGTGTGCCCAATTCAACCGCGTGTGGTCACGTGGTTGAGGACCTACTGTTATCTACGCCCCCCCCTCCCTTTTGTGACATGAAGAGAGAGTCTCTCATACATCCATACACACTCACATTTACATTTCTTCCCCACACACATACCCAGCCCTGTTGATGCCGTTTTGCTAAAACAACTTCTGCTGCTGTTTGCAATATAACGATTTATAATTTTAAGCTGAATGTTTTATTTTTATGTTATTTTAATTGCACTGTTGTTATTATCATACCTGCTGCTATTCTAACGGACATTAGTGAATGTATTAACATCTGGCCTATCTTGGACAATCAGTTAAACAGACTTTTAGGGTTTTATTCTTTTTGTTTTCTTAAACTAGTCATTTGATCTACTTCGTGTTTATTTTCTAATAGCGTGTAGTGTTTGCATAGATGTTAGATTTCTTTAATTCTGAATTATTAGAATAAAGACATCATTGTTTAACTTGTAGTGGTCTTGTAATCCATATAGCAGATGGTTTATCACTCGGGTCGTATCCACCCCTTTTGGTAACAGTGTGAATAAACAGAGATAAATAGTTCTTTGATTGATAATTAATACCTCTGCTGATAACCTAGCCTGGGTCACTAGATTGGTGTGGATACCTGGAATTTAACAGCCGGTCCAGGAACCATCTAGAGGTGGAAGGCATAAACCCTGGTAAGTAAGCAAATTAAAGCTACATTTATTCAACTAACAACCCTAAACTGATTTCACCACCGATTTTGAATAAGTTAAATAATTAACTATAACTCCAGTTTTAGTTCATCATTTATACATTATCTGCAGGATATCATTTTGCACAACATTTAGGGGTTAGACCTTTATCACTGACACAGTTTTAGAATAATAAAAAATATATCTATAGCCCTTTTGTTTAAAGCATCACCAACTAAATAGTTTTTAATAATACTTTCATTATTTTACCATCTCTTTTTTTTCTGGTTGTGTCAAAAGACTGTTATAAACATTAATATAAACATTTAGGTTTTTTTTTTTATGTTAACATTGTTTCTATTGAAAGATATTGTGCCTGAAACACACAATTGTTATTAATGGAAAATATGCTTTTGCTTTTATTTTTAAATTAAAGACTAATTTGTTCATTTCCAGCAGCAGGAAGAAAATAACTTTACAGTGTTTTGAAACCTGATGACCTGTCGGCGGCTAGTTTGACAAATGGCATCACTAATAAGATCCGACATCCATCAGCAAAATACCACCACAGTGCCTGTAAACACAGCCAACTAGCATTTCATTATTCTCACACTTTTCTCCTACTGAAAACAGACAAAATTTCAAGAGAAGAAAATTTACAAAAAGCAGAGCTAAAAATGGAAAAATACTGACACTCATGAGCTAACAGTAAGACATGATTCTCCGTGAAGTAAACAGAAATATAAATGATCAAAAGAGGTAAAGTTTTTTTTTGATACAGCTGAGGACATACTTGGAGACTTCACCAGCCTCTGAGCTGTTTAACCTCTTAGGTCCTGCCATCTGATTGCTGATCCATTTGCATCTTTTCTGTCTAAATGTTGATGCTGTTTCAACATTCTTAGCCTTTCTTCAGCAAAAATATTCACAGAATGGAGTGAAAGTGTAATTTTTTCCTGGTTCTACCTTGGTCTATAAACCTCATAAAGAACTGTTGCAACAAAAACCACAAATATATCAGCAAGTCAATATTTGTGCCTTATTCTTCCATTTTATTTTGTTGTATCAACATTAAATCTATTTGCATAAGTTTGACACTTATTAGTGCATTTGGCACCCATGCTTTGAGATCATGGAAAGTGCATATTCATTGTCAATATGTTTTCTTTGGTTTCACAATAAATATTTATTTTTGTTAAAAATTAGACTAGATTTAGACACGGTAAGTACAGGTTTGACTGATGTCGAAATATTAGTAATCAAATAATTAGTATCAGCACTGACCTTTAAAAATGTACCAGGCGTTCTCGGCTCTTTGTATGCTTCTAGCTGCTTAAGGACATAACCTTACTGTGCGTTTTAAGCACCATTATTACAGAAACAGTTGAGTTTTCTGTTTGGTCTTGGGGGAAAAAAATGATCAAATTCATTGAGAGATGTTTTTGTTGCTAGCTTTAGCCAGAATCAGATATCAAATGACCTGTAATGGAGAATCATCGTTTTGACATTATGCACCTGCAGTGTTGGGCAAGCTACTTGTCCAGTGTAGTGAGCTAAGCTATCAGTTACTCAACAATAAATTAAGCTTCACTACACCAAAGCTACCACCTAAAGAATTATAGCAAGCTAAGTTACACTGATGTGTTAAAAGTAGCTTAACTACATCAGAAGCTACTTAACGTTGTACCAACCTAATATCAATTCAAAATGAGTCTGATACACTGGTTAAAATATTTATTAAAGATCAGCCAATGACATATCACAGTGTAAAAATTGCTTTATGATCAGCATATTAAAATAAAAACTGAAGTAATTACTAGTAGACAAACTAGTAAACAATCTGCTGTTATTAGAACCAAATTAAAGGTACTGTGTAGTGTTCTACACATGGAGACATGGCTATGAGTTTGCATTCAATGGACATCTCTAGGGAAAACAAAACCCTACAAAAGGCATCTTATTTCTTTAGGGTCTCCCTTAGAGAAAACTTCTTCAGACCTCAATTAAACAGTCGATTCAAGTAACAAATGAAACTGTTTACAAAAAAGGTGAAAAAATAAAGAAGCTAATTAAGTGATACATATATTTATGTCTCACCATATACTTTAATTTCTACCTACATATTTATTCATTGTATTTTTGGGGGCAATTAATTGAATGCTTATTTATTTATTTATTGAGCATTTATTTTTTTATGTATTTATTTTATATACGGTAGAGCTGTTCCTCCATAAATAAAATATCTTATCTGTGCAAAGCCTAAAAACAGATTTATGTAAACATTCTGTCAGGTAAACTAGGCCATGGAAATACAATATGGAAGTTTCACTACTGCTCTCTAATTAGAGTATCTTAGTGGCACATATGGGAGAATTATCCTGCCATAATGCAAGAGCACATCATTTCAATTTGAGAAAAGAATTTCATCTTCTTGCACTCAAAACTTATAATGCTCACACTCCAAACATGCGCTCTCTCTCAAATCTTTTCTCTTCTCTCTCAAATCTTTGTTTCTTCTCTCAGATTTAATGCTTCTTGCACAGATATTTTCTCCTCTCGCTTGCCTCCTTCTCTTCGCGCACAAACCGCGCTCTGTTCGAGTCTCAGATACGCTCGCAAACCCGTAGGCTCTGCTTGCGGATTTTTTTTGCTCTCTGTCAGACTGCAGTTGGATCGTCGCCTAGCAACTATTCCAGCCAATAGAACGACAGCCTGGGAAAGGGTGCGCTTGTTTAACCCTACTGAGTGTGCCTGTGCTACTACGCCACTTATAAGAGCGTCAGCTGAAACTGCTATTTACAGTAGTTTTGTGGCTGATTGTTGTTTCAAAATAGAAAACCTGGTTTAATTTCTTAGTTATGCCCTGGATTTTGTAGCGTTTGTGGACGCTACGTCGCTACTTGATCAAAACAATAACGTCGCTACAGGAAAGTTACTTGATAAATAAAGCAGCGACGCTACGGTCAAGCTACTGGAAAATGTAGTTAAACTAATAGCTTCGCTACATGTAGCGGCGCTACTGCCCATCAATGTGCACCTGTTGTATTTTTCCTTATGGGACATAGTACTTTTTGCCTCACTCTATTTTTTACTGGCGGGTTAGAAAAATGAAATATTTCTCAGACATTCATCAGGATGTTTTGGACTTGTGTAATCGAAAATGTCACAGCAGCCTCTTCCTGACCTGCCTCACATCCTTGGATTACTTTATTACCACTGTAAATTTCTTAACCTTTTATCTGTTATTGTAAAAAAAAATATCTTTTCATATACATTAAACACACAGTTGTGCTTAGTTTGGAATATATATTTATTGATTCTCCTCACATTCTGCCAAACTACACTCACCGGCCACTTTATTAGGTACCCCATGCTAGTAACGGGTTGGACCCCCTTTGCCTTCAGAACTGCCTCAATTCTTGGTGGCATAGATTCAACAAGGTGCTGGAAGCATTCCTCAGGGAGTTTGGTCCATATTGACATGATGGCATCACACAGTTGCCGCAGATTTGTCGGCTGCACATCCATGATGCGAATCTCCCGTTCCACCACATCCCAAAGATCCTCTATTGGATTGAGATCTGGTGACTGTGGAGGCCATTTGAGTACATACAGTGAACTCATTTTTATGTTCAAGAAACCAGTCTGAGATGATTCCAGCTTTATGACATGGCGCACTATCCTGCTGAAAAGTAGCCATCAGAAGTTCGGGTACATTGTGGTCATAAAGGATGGACATGGTCAGCAACAATACTCAGGTAGGCTGTGGTATTGCAACGATGCTCAATTGGTACCAAGGGTCCCAAAGAGTGCCAGGAAAATATTCCCCACACCATGACACCACCACCACCAGCCTGAACCGTTGATACAAGGCAGGATGGATCCATGCTTTCATGTTGTAGACGCCAAATTCTGACCCTACCATCCGAATGTCGCAGCAGAAATCGAGACCTCATCAGACCAGGCAACGTTTTTCCAATCTTCTATTGTCCAATTTCGATGAGCTTGTGCAAATTGTAGCCTCAGTTTCTGTTCTTAGCTGAAAGGAGTGGCACCTGGTGTGGTCTTCTGCTGCTGTAGCCCATCTGCCTCAAAGTTCGACGCACTGTGCGTTCAGAGATGCTCTTCTGCCCACCTTGGTTGTAACGGTGGTTATTTGAGTCACTGTTGCCCTTCTATCAGCTCCAACCAGTCTGGCCATTCTCCCTCTGAACTCTGGCATCAACAAGGCATTTCCACAGACAGAACTGCCGCCACTGGATGTTTTTCTTTTTCGACCATTCTCTGTAAACCTTAGAGATGGTTGTGCGTGAAAAATCCCAGTAGATCAGCAGTTTCTGAAATACTCAGACCAGCCCCTTAGCTGGCACCAACAATCATGCCACGTTCAAAGTCACTCAAATCACCTTTCTTCCCCATACTGATGCTCGCTTTGAACTGCAGGAGATTGTCTTGACCATGTCTACATGCCTAAATGCACTGAGTTGCCGCCATGTGATTGGCTGCTTAGAAATTAAGTGTTAACTAGCAGTTGGACAGGTGTACCTAATAAAGTGGCCGGTGAGTGTATATATAACTCTTGTTCCAAAACAAACATGTCAACAGCAGCAGAAGCTGCAACTGTCTTGCAGCCCCCCTACCACACAACAAATACAGTCTGAAGAAGGTGGTTGGCAGCTGTGTTCTATTTGAGAAATTGCTTTCAGAACAACTTTAAGTATTTAAAAAGGACCAGCTTTCACTTAGTTGTTTTGTTAGTTTGGGACTTTCATCCCCCTGCTTTGCAATAAGATCAGAGAACATTTAATCTGAGTGCAGATTAGCTGCTCTCAATCCCATCAGAGAAATGTTTACATGTTCTGAAAAGATTCATTTTCAACCACAAGGTCTCGTAAAAAAAAAGGCTGGTGATTATAAAGGGACATCCAAGAGGAAGCTTCACTCAGCAAAGTTGTATCTTGGCCATTTCTTAGTATAAGAATACTCAATGTGTTTATGTATTTGAAGTAAGACTTCCAGCCTTGATTTATCTTTAATGAAACATTTTCCAACTAGTAGTTTACAAAATCAGTAATAATGTCCATTAAATATAAGAATATTTTTTTTGGAATACAGCATATAGAGTGTCATGCAAATGAACTAATATTTTGTTAATTTTCAACTGTGACAATCCCTAATTTATGTGATTTACACAACACCAATGTAGAAACTTAGTTGTGAAATGATAGGAAAAAGTTTTAGAGCTTAAGCTCAGTTACATTCAGCTTGTTACATTTCTCACTAGTAAAAATCAAATAAAAATCAAAATCTGCTTTAGAGGAATTTTAAGATGTTGACATAAGGTTATCTCCAGAGAATGAACATTTTATTCCAAATGGGATATAGCTTAAAAAAATGTGAGTGTGTAAGTAAAGCGGACATGAGACGACATCGGCTAAACATGTGACACCCACAACCCTTCCTCCTTAGAGGGTAAAACAAACCTTGCGTACAGAGAAAACAGATTTTGTCCATATTAGCTTGAAAAAAAAAAGTAAAACATGAAATCCCGCATTCAGCAACTGATAAGGAAGAAAGGTCGACATGTCCTTCTATTGTTTCCCGAAAGACCTAGAAAGAGCGAAATGGGAGGCTGTCCTGAAGGGACAGAGCTGGAAACCAACTCAAACTAGCAGAATGTGCAGTGGTCGCTTATTAAACTACCAGTTGTTATGCTCACATTATATTTGTAGAGATTTTTTTTTTTACCTTTAGACAGTTTTTTTACATCTGACGCTATTCAAAACAGGTGGAGAGTTTAATGGGCAAACAATGTTTCCTCCAATATATAATTATGTAATTATAAGTTTGGAAAGCTACCATCCTTTACCCACCTCCCCTTCAGGATAAGCTAACCTTAAATCCAGTCATTTATTAATACATCCTCTTTTTAACCAAGTACAGATTAAAGGGGTAAAACATGACATATTTTGCAGAAAAACAAATTCTCTCAGAGATAGAACTCTTTTTCAGGTTGGTTCATTGTTCTCTTCACAAAAGGTACAGGTGGATATAACTTTACAGACTGGCAGAGTTTTAATGTAAAGTGAAGGTTGCTCTGCATGAGCCTTGAACTCTTCCAACAGAGCAGAGCTCTATCAGCACAGTTCAGAAGGCTTTTAGAGGAGAGAGAAGGTTATTTCATAGTCTCTAAATACATTTGCTGAAAAATGAAGGTTACATTTTGTATTTTCTCTGTGAAAAGGCATTGAGTTTTATATTTGAATTGCAAATAGGAATGGCTGTGAAATTGAGGTCACTCTGTGTGTCAGTAACAGAATGCTGTATTTTCAGAATGAATTTGTGACTTTTTTTGCTTTTTTGGTGGTCCAGTTAATTTATCAGGGTTTTATTTTACATTTACATATGCTAATGAAAAACAATAGGCTAAATTCAACTTTTGCCAACAGACTGGAAAATAGGTTACATAACATTTTCTAATAGGTCTGACAATCCTTTTTTTGTCAAACTGCTGGTCTCCTCTGGTTTCTCATCAGCTACACTGGGCTTATGTTTATGCATTTGGCTTTTTTTTTAAAGTGACTTACAAATAAATATATAGCAATGTAGATAATGTTAGATTGCAAAGTAAGCTATAAAATAAAGCATTCCAGCCAGTGTCTTTAAGAGGTAAAATAGATGGGAGACAGTATATAGACAAAATGTAGGGCTAGGGTTACTATTGGCTTTGAAGTTTTTTGTTAGTGAAATGAAGAAAGTATAATTAACATAAGCCTAAATGTCTGTTTGTGTTTTAAGCACCGTCTCTGGCGGTCATCCGGGATTCATAGAACCGTAGTTACAGTCGTAACTTTCGTTTCTGAGGAAGCTGGTTGGCATGTGACATCACTGGTGAATCTCTAAGGATTCTTGAATCCATTCAGGTTGGCTTGGAGGAATCCTTCTTTGACAGTTATTCTGCACAGAAAATAGGTAAGAGATCTAAAAACGTACTCTGACAGGTCTGATAGGGTTCAGGCAGGTTCAATGAACCAGAGGGCAGAATGAGGACAGAATCAGCCAGACAGACCATTAACAGGAATGCTGGACTAAACTCACCAATGGCTTGTAATAATCTGGCACTAGTGAAAGCTGGTTATATGGTCAGGTGAGCAAGTGAATCTGATGGAGGCTGATTGGAAACAGGAAAGAGCTGACAGTTGTGTGGAATGATGAATCAGACTAGCACTAGTACCAAGAATCATCACAGGTATACTTTAAAGAAATTCTTGATTATGCAGCTCTGCTTGTCATAATTGTGGACATGGAAAATGAATGCAGCTTCAAAACATGGGAGATATTACCAATGATTACCGACGGTTCCACACATCAGATTTGATTATTGTCAAGATAGAAAGATTAACGGGCTTTTGTTGAAGAACAAGCATCTCAATAAGCCTTAATGAAGTAGTGACTTTAGCATCAGGGTTAAATAATAATACTGATTCAGTTAATCTTTATTTAAGCTCAGCACTTTATACACTATGTTTTTCTAGTTTAAAATTTGGACCTATTAACACAAGAAATCCCTGAGATACGAGAATTTTCGTCAGCCTCCAGTCCCCCCAACAGTACTTCACAACTCATGAATCCCTTTTCAGATGTAAATGCCCCATTACCGCTGTGGCTGGAGAACCATTCCACAGATTCAGTTTCGGTTTTGGCTCAAGTTTCTCTCTTTGAGAGCGTTTTACCTGAGAGCAGGAAGGGAAAAAAAAAATATTTGTAATTAAATATAACTATGTCTACGTCATCAGTGTTGCCAACACCTCAATGACTATTTATGCAATAATGACCATGATCTGCCCTATTTACTACGGGGCAAATATAACTCTAGCAATCTCTCCTCTCTCAATCTCTCTCTTCTCTCCTCCGCTGCAGACATGCAGACAGCATCATGAAACTGCAGTAAAGTTGGCAATATATTCACAGATTTGGCTTTTCCGGATTAATAACCCGTCTGCGGATGATTTATTCTACAAAACAGCACCTCTCCACAACCACAGCAAGGCAGACAGTGAGCTACAACTGTAGTTTCCTCAAAGCGAGTCTCCTATCACGCACTGGGAGAATTACATTGGACCCTATGCGAGTAGGGCTGAAGATATAGAAAAAAACTTATCGATAAAAAAAAAAAATGCATATTGATCGATATTTACGATAATGATTGAAAATATTTGAAACCATATTTTTAATGTGCAGCTCTGCCTGGACTTTTTTAATATTGCTAAATGATTTAATTTTTAATAAAAACACACAAACACAGACTTTAAAATCTTTATTTAACTCAACTTTTTTGTCATGGCAGAATTGTTTTAAAAAGAGAAAAATATACCTTAAGAGACACAGAGGTTATGTTATTAGTACTGACAATGACAAAAGAATAAACTAAAGTGACCAGAAAAGAGTGACAAAATAAATATGACAATCAAAACAATTTTCATGCCTCTGCACACCGCCACCGCCCCTAGTTTCCTGCTTTAACCACAGGTATTACTTTGAAGTTTCTGGCCCCTCGGCATTTTTGTCTCAGTGTTGGAGAACTGTGCGGGAAACTGCCCAGAACTGAAAGCTCTATATATATTTTTCCCAGATTTCCCGAAGATTCCCTCGGAGCAGGGGTCGGCTCACTTTGCAGCTCGTGCTCCTGCGGTGTGTGGGCTGGGATGATAAAAAAAAAAGTTGGTGTGTGTTATCGGGAACTTGGCTTTCACTGGTTCCCTACACATTTTGGTGCTGACTGTGGTTTGTGTTTGGTCCGGAAACTGCCAGGGCGACCGTAAATACCGCCAGACTGCAGAACTACAAAAACCTTCTTTTGAAACAATTTCCTCCACCTCTCACTGCATGAAAAGTGGGGTTTCGGCCCCTCGTGAAACTCCGCGCAAAGCATCCCTGATTTTAAGTCAGTTTTCAGCAGTTTGCGGCTCCGCGCTTGTCCGCGGCTTGTGGCGATTTTCCTGGTGATACCTTGAAACGATCTTCTGACGCATATGTGCAGAGCTTATCAGCTGTACTAATGGCCCCACTTATCATGATTAATGCAGCAGACCAGCGGCGCTGGCACAGGCTCGGGTCTGCAACGGTGTTCTTCGGTATTGGCTGAAACCACTATTCCTCGAACAAGGTGAAACACGCTGTTGATTGGCGGCAAAACCGCACGTGGCCCGCGCCAGGCGGTAATTTTCTATTGCAAAGAACCACTTTTTTAAACAAGTAAAATGGCTAGGTGATTGGGATGAAGCATATATATTTACCCACATAAAATATGTATATATATATATATATGAACATATATTTAATTATTCACTATATTTGACCGTCCATATGTTGTGTGGCATTTGTATTTACATCACTACTACTACAATTATTGGGCTACCATCAGGAACATGAGTGAATTTATACAGGAAATGAACATTTACCAGGAAGCTGTTTGTACAAAAGGCGCTACCACAATATTAAAACACCCACCACAACCTATATACAACGCTATCCAAAACACATGCGCATCACAAAAAAGAGTACAACTCGTGTGCTTGTTGGTCGCTTGTTTTCCTCGAGGGTTGTGGAGGTAACCTGGCAGCACATTCCCTCGAGGTAGGTCCGGATGTGCAGGCATATGCTTACTGTGCGTGGCCCCGTAGCCGCCGGTATGCGCTAACAGGGACTGCAGCTTAGAGACACCGCCAATGACGCCATCAGCAGCTATTGAACGTGAGGTGCACGGCGGCGGTGTGGCCGGGGACCCGCTTCTTCATCTGCTGCCACACACTGCCTCACTTTCGGCGGCGAAAAAAGCAATGAATCAGCGCACTGCGTATGGACACAACAATACATCTATCAATACACCTACAATGAAAAGTAGTCACCAAATAAAGTCTTTACCCTTCTTCTTCCTGGGTCTCACTCAGCAGATTGTTGGCAGCCTCCCGCACGCAACGCAGTTGGCTGGCTGCATATTCTCCGAAGCCTTCCTGCATACCGCCTCAAAACACGCCTTACAGGCAGCTGGAAAACAATTAAATGAGAGGAAAGTGAATAAAAATCAAACGCAAGTCACAGTGACAAGGAAGAAGAAACATTAAAACTAGTCACCTCTACACACAATGTCGCCTTTATCAACATCAGTAAATCTGACTTAAAGGATATGGCTCCTAGCAATAGGGAGGTCTGTGAAACAAATAAAACAGCTATGATCGGTATCTATCCAGATCCATTTCCTTTCTCACCGCAGAATGAAAGCATATTCTTTTAAATCTTTACCCCCCTGCTCCTCGGTTCATATAGCCTACCATTCCCGGCTGTGAAGACGCCGCATCAAGCTCCCGTGAATCACCAAAAAACAATCTTTTAATAAAGCTTATTCCCGGTACCATTAGCCTAGCTTTCAGGCCAGGGCTGCCATTAGCCGCAGCTTCTAGGCCAGCCGCTGGCCAGTCAGCTTCTTTAGGCCAGGGCTGCCAGTCGCAGCTTTGTGGGCTAGCCGCTACAGTCAGAAGCGCTTAGCTAGGTTGCTTTTTAGCCTAGCAGGCAGTAATCGAACATATATTTACCGGTAGCATCTCTTCTTTTTTGAGTTCGTCTTGCTCGATGCAGAGTCGCCATCGCCGGCCCAAGCATATAGTTTTTACCCTCTAATTCCCACATACCCTCCAGACCGCCTGCAATAAAAGCAAAGCATACATCCTCCACTGTGGCAGCAGACCGCGCCGAATTCCTTGGAGATCGAGAGCATGCGCCAGATGAACCAGGGTTTCCGCCGCGGATCAATAAAGTATAACTAAAAAATCATTTTTAAATCAAGGCCTTAATTGGCACTAAAAATTATTTAAATATGTTTATCGAAGTATTTTATAATTTTTAATAAAAAATGCTTATATAAAAACAATTTCTATCCAGATATATTTATACGCTTCCCAGGCGGAGAAAAAAGCTAGAGGATATATTGGGCTATATACGATATATGTGTGTGTGTGTTTACATACAGGAGAGTCATGGAACTGTGCTACAGCTCCTTCATATTTCATGTGCACACTAATATCTTTGTGTGCATGTAGTTCTTGTTGATGGCATTAAAATCATTTCTATGTAGCATTTCAAAAATAGCAGGTTTAAATTAGAGTCACTCCCATTCCCTCTGTATGAACCCTGTGAGCGCTAATTTAATATGACATATATTAAAAAAATCCCACAATCATCCAGCACATGTTACGTTCATTTTCTGCTCAAATTATATATATATATATATATATATACTTGTAGATTTTTGTAATCTGGGATATATCCTCCTAATCAAAACTTTTGATTGAAAGCTTTTAAAGTCCCTCGTATAAAAATAAATAGTTTGATGGAGATGAGAAATCTGCTTCCTCAAGTTGGTGAATAACCAATAGTTTGATCCAATCATTTAAATAAACGGTGTTAGATTTTTTTGTATATATAAGAATTGTGCTATAATTTCTAGTCACCGATCTGTTGCTGCTATATTTTAATTTGATCTAACCCGAATTTGTCGATGTTCTTTTCCTGTTTGCGCGCATTGCAATTGGCGGATCTTGACCTGGCCGGACCTTATGACCACAGTAGTGTACCAATCTTCTGATGGCTACTTTCCAACAGGATAATGCGCCATGTTATAAAGTGAATCATCTCAGACTCATTTCTTGAAACCTTTTCACTTAAGTAATTGTGAATTGAGTATATTGACAGACAACATTTTATTTTTTATCTTAAATGCAATTTTTTTTTATAATTACCGCTCTAAATGTATTGCTCTGTCAGCTAAAGATCTGTTTTTTTGGTCTCTATACTTTAATTAAATAAATCAATTCAAGCTAAAATGTAAGAGGTTATACTGAGCCTCTGATCTCTTTGTATCAGGGATTTTCTTACCTTTTAGAGGTAACCCCACTGTGACTAAACCCCTGCAAACTTCCTGGATTTGCATTTGTATAGCTCACAGCATGCCCATTTACATGTTAAAGCCTCCCCTAGAATTCCATGGGGAATCTATGGGGTAACACTGCCTAAGAAAGTCCACGCCAATTTTGGATAATTTGCGGAGTTTCGCTAAGCCTGCAAATTGCCGTGAAATGTAAATTAACCTTGAAGTCCCAGTTCCTACAATCTACAGTGCTCGCGATATTGATCGAAAATCCCACTTTTCATGCAGTGTCTCCTTGCTGTGACATCTCTCATGTGCTCTGTGTTGTGGTTTGAGAGGGCGGCGCGCGGCGACGCATGCCTGGGGTCCGCGATTGAGATTGGTTGGGAGGAAGCAGTGACTAGCATAAACCTGGCTACGCTAGGCTACAATGAGAAGGGGAAGGAAAACTGGGGCGCTTTTTTAACAATGAACTTTTATCGACCCTCTTTTTCTATTGCGCCACACGCCTATCGACGATATATATCGTTATTGAATTATCGGCCAGCCCTACTTCATGTAGAGCTCGCTCCCCCGCAAAGCTTAGGGACCATCTGCAAATTGCAAAATAATCAGAGAGAAATATTCAAAAGCAAAGACTCCTCCAACTATTCGCCGTTGAGGAATGGACTGGTGTTGGAATGCGAGTGGCCGATCTCCAATGTGATTTGACGTAGCCATGGAGGATCGGCCGGCTGGTGACAGAGAGGAACGCGCACGCACTGGAGTGGACTGCACGCTGGAGAGGACCCTTGTACCAGCTAACCCCTTGCTCACACTGGTTCCGGTGCGGTTATCGAGCCGACTTTAGATCACGCGAACTCCTCGCGACACTTCCTCACACCGCCCTTTTGATCACGGTGCGGTGCGGGCTCTGGCGTGCCCCGGTAACAGGTCGTCGGAGATTTAACAGAAAGTTCACTTGAGTTCACGTGAACTTCACGCCATAACACGGCCCAAATAAAGGATTTTTTTATGGTGCTGCTTGCTGCGGAGGCTCTCGCACGCGCAGGCGATAGCTTTCTTATGAATCCTTTCTGCAGCGCCGGAGTGTCTCTCGTAACCGCAGCCGGACAGCTCAGCAGCCGGTGAGAGAGGTTTACGCCTTTTAATGATTCTTAGAATCACTGCGGCGCCGCACCCACCGCACCAAGAACGGTAAGACCGGAGTCGGTGTGAGCCTGGGGTAAGAGTTCTTCCTTTTAAACCTACTCACTCATTGACTCTGCTGCTCCTGATTGCCCTGTATTTTATCGTTTTTTTTGTGGCTTTATTCTTTTTAATAAACTATTGTAACTTTTTACAGACTCGTTCTTTTAAAGCTCTGCTCACAGTCACCGCAGTTTGTTTTGTTTTATATATAATTACATCTCTCGGGTGCGACACTTGTACTGTTAAAAAAAAATTGCAAGAGAAAAGAGATGAACTGAAAATTCAGCAGCGCAATGTATTTCAGACAATCAGTTAAATAAGAATGTTTTAGTGACTGCTATAACTTTGCAGTCCGATTACTTTAAAAAGATTTGTTTATTCCATTACGTCAATGACAAGCAAATACACAGACACACTCATATATCACTATAATGATCCAATTAAGTAATGTCTTATGCGGTGTCTTCTACCACTGTACAAGAAAATGTCATAATAAAGCAGAAACTTATGTTGTGTCAGAGCAACAGATTTTTACTTGGCTACAAACCCACTTTGGTTTAACCAACTATTTACCGACTTCCAACTCATTTGAAGGTTTAAGGCCAATTTAAACACAAAACCTGGGAAAGCAAGGAAAAGTACACACCAGCCTGCTGTATTTATAAAGGACACACTTCATGAATAATGAAACACTGAGCAGATGTTCCTTTTGTCTCTTAATGAGGATGTCCTAAAGGTTTTATATTTTAGCTGTACAATGTTTACTCAAGTTCACTGAAAAATGTGATGCTCATATAAGATGAGCTGCAATATTTTATCTTCTCTTCTACAGATGAAGAGTCTACAAATTTCTACTTTTAGTTTGTCTATTAGTTTAAAACTCTTTCTGAGGATTCCTTATGATTTCTCAATAAACAAAAAGTTACGTTTTTTTAAATTGAAAGGTACAAGTAAAAAGTGTACAAAATTTTTTTTCTTTAGTTTTATAAATAAGTGAAAAATTAGAACTTGTTTGTTATCTGTTTTTAGATATATAATCTGACAAAATTAGAATAATTGTAATATTCTTTTTATACAAGAAAAAATTCTTGAGAAAATAGTTGCTAGTTGCCAAACGTATGTAATAATTTACACCATATTTAAATTTTTGAAGAGTTGCAATCTGGTTTTAGAGATCATCATAGCACTGAAAAAGCTCCGGTGTTCAAGAACCTCTGGTTCAAAATGTCCCCACTTTCCTAGATGGGTCCTTGGCTGGTACTATGCTGGTCCTTGGCTGGTCCCCTACAGTTCTTTTTTCAAACATCAATCTTTGTACAAATACATTCTTTCTGTAATGATTTGTGGACATTAAGATATAAAGAAGAGCGCCATCTCCTGGCCAGACCTTGTAATTCCGTAAAAAGGTGAAGTCAGAGTAAAAATAATATGCAAGATGGGGTCACTCCAGTGGCTGAAAGTTGGAGGGGATTTTGCTAGGAGTTGGAGGGAAGTGGGGTGCCATTCGGCAGGCGTTTGACAGAGAAGGGCTATTTTGAATGGCTGCTACTGTAAATCTTCCTCATGCTCCAGGGTTAACGGTGGAGTACCACAGGGATCAGTGCTAAGGCTAGTTAGACCGCATGATATTAATTTCCACTGTTATGCTGATGAGCTATATCTGGCTATAAATCCAGATGAAGCTAAACCCATTACATAGATTACAGGCATGTCTGAAGACATATAAAACCTGGATGACTCTTAACTTTTAAAAATTCTGGAAGCAGACAGAACAGAAGTTATAGTCTTTGGACCACTTCATTTTGGATAGGATTTCAGATAAAGTAAAAATCTTGGTGTTGTTTTTGATCCAGGACCTGTCATTTTCTGTCAGGTCCAGATCAAAAGAGGTTTCTAGAAATCTGAGGGAATATTGCAAAATTAGAAATCTCCTGTCCAGGGGTGATGCTGAGAAAATAGTCCATGCATTTCTGTTACTTTAAGGCTGGACTATTGTAATTCTTCTTTACTATCAGGGAAGTCCACAAACTGTAGTTAAAAAGCCTTCAGCTGATCCAAAATGCTGTAGCCAGAGTTCTGATGAAAATGAAAAGAGAGATCATATCTCTCCTATCCTGGCTTTTCTTCATTGGTTTTCTGTTAATTCCCAGAATAGAATTTAAACGCTTAACCTAGATTTTTCCGTGGTTATCTATATCAATCTCTATAGCTATTCTGCTAGTTAGGTTGTATAGATGTTGGAGCTTGGTAAAGTTTTTCAGTGTAGTCCTGTTTCTCTGGAATGTGACTAACTGGGTGTTCTCTTCGTCCTCTGGCATGGTGTGTGTTTCTGGGCGGGCCGCCTGTGAGCTGGTTGACAGTTGCCTTGTATCTATGCTTCTTTTTCTATGTCTGCTTCTGTCTCATTTAACCCCAGTGGGCCTCAACAATCGCCTCTCACACTGAGCCTGGTACTGAGATGGAGGTTTCTTCCCACCAAAGGGAGTTGTTCCTCTCTACTGTTTCTACAAGCATGCTTAGTGTGAGTGGATTGCTGAAGAGTCACTGAGTCGATGCAATCCTCTGTAAATAAAATATAAAATAAAACTAAATTGAATTGAATTAATTCCACCACAAACCCAGGGTTCCACAGATGGCTTGATTAAAAAAAAAAAAACGCTTGGCTCATAGGAAGACTGAATACGTATATATACATAATACTGATGTTAAACTAAAATCAGGTGAACATTAACTTATTAGGTCCCATTTATTAAAGCAAAATGTTTGCACAGAAATGCATTTATGAGTATGAGAGAGAAAGGAGCTAAACAACCATCTTCTGCCACGTTTTCCATCTAGGTCACGTTTGGGCAGATGCCCATCTACACTAGTTAATGGTCGAAAGGCAGGGTACAACTTGGACAGGTCTCTGTTACGCTATTCAATCAAAAAATAACAAAACAATGCTCTGGTAACATTTCATGAGATAGAAAGATTTTTTCATAAATATTTCTAGAATAAAATGCGCTGCTACAGGCTCCTTCCTAATGCATGTTTACACACATATACAATACAGTTCTCCTGATGCAACACTAAACCAATCTGTTTTTCTGTTCAAATTTTCCTTCTCCTTCATTAATGGCTACTGGCTGTGAGTTGTTCGTCTTCTCTGCTAGCACCACCTCCACATCCCCTGAAAATCTTCTGTCACTTATTTTATAAACCAGCCTTGGAGCAATCTTGGTCCAGCTCCATATGGCAGGGAGCTGAGGCAGCAGCTGGCGCTTTATCTCTACACAGAACCTGGCCAGATTACACACTAACACACTTCAGAGAATTAGAAATAAAATACAGCACACAAATGCAATAAAGCATCACCACCTTCATATCACTGTAGCTACCACTGGCTAGATTATACAATGAAGAATAGCAAACACACACAGCACAGAATTTACATGGAGGATGACATGAAGCGGAACGAGAACATAGGATTTATGTGAAAGCACACTGTCAGCAATGTGGCACTGTCAAGTGTGTGCTTATTTTAACCAATAAAGACCGACCTCATGCATGTTCAGACTTGGCTTGTATGGTTCTCTTTACTACTGTCGCTTTTTCTTTCTGTCAAAGTTTTTCGTTTTGCATTTTGTTGAAGACGCCGCCACTTCAGAACTAAGGAGCCTTCTGTGCTTTCCCCATCTGTCATTTTCAGCCACTCCACATTTTGCTCAAAGAAAGTGAGGAAGTGCTTTTTGTGTCTTGGATTAAAATTACTTTCTTTGGCCTTTAACAGGCTACACACAGGCTTGCAGCTGTTTAGGCATCATTTGACCTAGAAATATATTTCTCTTTGCATATGCCAATCATAAATGAATGGCAATATGTGTCAACCTCATTAAAGACCCTCATCAATTCTGGAAACTTAAAAACATTTCTGGTCTCTCAGGGCTTTAATGCACTGTTAAAACATAGATACTTCCTCTGCTGTTAATGGGATTACCTAAGAAAATGAAGCAATATGCTACAAAGAGTACACTGGTATATGTCATGATGGGTTTCAGGTGTCTAGCCCACATGCAGAACACGCTCTGAGACGGGAGGAAAGTTTAACAAGTTTATTGAAGGCTCAAGCACGAAGAAAGTACAGATGACTGGATGTGGTCTGGGGACTGGTTCACTGGAGTCTTGGAGTGCACAGATAAGGCTTTGGGAGAGTCTCTGTTGGATCTGGAGAAGAGTTCATCAGCAGAGTCCGTTTGCTGCTTCAGCGTCTCACGTCCACTAAGAACAAACCTTGGCTTTGGGATTTCCCAGCTCTTGTCTTTAGCTGCTTGGAGGTTCTCTCTTGAGAATCTTCAGGTTTTGGCTCTGAGGGTCGGCTCCGCAGGTTAGCTCTCGTCCTGAGCTTTCACTGGAGGAGAGAGGGTTGTTGCTTTTTGTCCTGTAGATAATGGTTAGAATCCAAGCTGGATGTTAATACATTAATGCATTTAAACTGTAGTTCTAGTTATAAGCGCTGACCAACCAAAGTAACACTCTGGCAAGGAAGGGAAGCTCAGCAGCTGCTTATAAAGCTGATCTCCTGATGACTGATGGATCACAGGTGTGGTCCTCAGCTCAGCGCCAGGAGACCAAGGGGCGCCCTCTGCTGGAGGAAGGGGGACAGACCTCCAGATCCCAACAGTATATATAAATCAGAACATTGATCTAAGATGTATAATAACAGATATAATATAATATGGGCCTGGTTGACAGTTGCCTTTTGTATCTATGCTTCTTTTCTATGTCTGCTTCTGTCTCATGAACAGTAGTACTCAGCGAATGGCGCTGCATGAGCCTGTAGTTCTTGCTGGAGGTTTCTTCCTGTTCAAGGAGTTTTTCCTCTCCACTGTAAAGCTACAAGCATGCTTAGTGTGAGGATTGCTGAAAGTCAATGAGTGATGCAATCAGCTGGTTTTCACTTAGATAGAAAACTTTGCCAGATCAATCTGACTGGATGATCACGGTGAACTGGAAAGTGACCTGAGATGACATGATGTGAATCAGAGCTATAGAAATAAACTAAATTGAACTGAATTGAATTTAATACGACTAGCTTTTGCTTATGTGAAGTTTTGTTTTTCAAATCTAACAGGATTAATCCTTTATCAAACTATGTAGTTTGTGCACAGCATTAAAATCTGAATTTGTATATTTGTTGTGAGCTAAAATCATTGTCCTTACTAAGGAGCATTAGAGGTTTGATCAACCTTTAAGCAGCATGACAGACAGTAAAAATGCAAAATAGTTTTTATGGTGAATTCTTCTGGATTGTACATTTAATGTTCAGTATTGTAAGGCAGTTAATTTTGTACTGATTTCCACATTGCAGGAACACTTCTTAATACATTTGCACATTCTTTATTCTTGTTTTAATCCAGTTTTCACGCATTATGTTTTGACAAATTTTATATGAAGGCTCCTTTGGAACTATGTAAGCCTATAAAATAACTTTTTTCCAAATGTATTGTGACTGCAGTACATACTGAACAACCTTATTTTTATCCACAATGGTAGAATTAAACATTTGATCCCCTGCTGCAGTCAATCCTTTTGTGGGTGCCCTTCTCGACTCTTGACACATTGGCTGCTGTCTGTAACAGATCGGCCTGAAGCTGAATCATCCAACTGTCTCATTTAATAATCAATTACTTGATTTCTGCCTTGTCGTGGTCAGATACATTGATACAGTGAAGGCTGACACTGAAAGCTACATTCTACACATTATCAATACGTCTGAGCTAGAGGCTAAGTTGGCACAAGCCACAACTAAAGATATATGACTAAGGGTAGCCCATTAATCAGACCAATAATATACTCTCTAGGTTGGTTGCTGACTGACCACAGACAATTTCTTACCTGTATTTTGTTCTGTAAAAAAAAAAATTGTTCCATAGAAAAAAAATTCAGATTTAATCCACGTGTTTGAATTTGTTTTGCACCATTTCTTTTAGATTACCTGGAATGAAACTGAATGGAAAACATTTTTGATGTGTAACTCACACAACACAATTTGTGTACTTGTACTTTAGAATTTAAAGAGGTTTAACTTTTTATGTAATTGTGAAAGGTAGAAAAAGCTCTAAAATTACAAAGCTCTAAAGTGAAAATGTACAAATAGTTTTGATTCAAAATTAGCTTTATATAAAAATACTTGCTTGTAAATATGACAAACTTATAGTTCTAAAGTTGCTTTTGTGAACGACTCTCTTAAAAATAAATCCCACAAAACTTCTCCCATTAGCCAGTGTGTTTTCATTTTAAGCTGCATGCAGCCACTTGTTTTAGGTTTTAAACGCTCAAGAAGTGAAATCTTATTAGCAAATAAACTAAAAGGATATATATTTATTTCAGAGGCAGAGAGGAACAGTAAGGTGTGGAGCCACTTCATGAAGGATGTGGGCACCATCTGCAGTGTTAAAGGTATTCACGGCACCAGGATCAGTAAGGCAAAAATCACCACCAATTTACGATGATAGCTAAATCAGAACCAGAAAAAAGTTTGGCATTTATAGTCTACTGTTGACACTGCTCAAATTAAAGTAGCTTATTTTTATTAAATGGTTCTATGTTCTTTTTCTTTGTCTTGAATCATATTTTTGATTATTATTGACAGTGCATGTCCCATGTATATCCATGTTCCTTTCTTTCTAATATTCTGGCCGATGTATATTAGATAACGGCCAATATCAGATATAATTTTCTTTAAAGCTCCCAACATCGATATCAGCAACTTTATCTATCTCCACTCCACCAGTTTCAGGCCTGGGGGGGAGACAGCCCTGTTCTTTGCTCCTGTTCATGCATATCTATCAAATTCAGTGCTATGTTTCTGGTCCAAGCTCCTAATTGTCTTTTCTCTTTGAGTTTTCCAGATTGAAATAACCAGTTACACAAAATTAAATGTCCACAATGCATAAATGCATCTAGCTTTTATTTAAGTAGTATATGCTATTTTTTTGCAATAAATAATATAATTTAAAAGCCACTGGTGACCTGTCCATCTTGTCCCCCGCCTTTTGCCCATGAACTGCTAAAAATAAGCACCCGCCACCTATGACCCTGACGGAAAAGAGGTTAAAGACGATTGGATGTAAAATCTGATAAAATGTTTTTCTTTTTACTTGTTTTTCAAATAAGTATTTGTAGAGCACACTGCAGCAATGATCCTAAAAATAAACCTTTTTATGATAACAAATGTACAGATAGTATAAAGCTTTGAATCTATTATTCTGACAAACTACAGTAAAAAATGTATTAAAAACATTTTCTATACCTTATAAAGGAAGCAGAAATAAGGTTTAAGCAGCATTTGCAGAGTATTCTTTTGTCGATCAATATGGAAATGATCGCTTTGCTCATCTTTTATGAAGAAAGACATGTGGGAAATAAGGGCAGAAAGAGAAAGGGGGAATAGCAGAAATACCTTATTCATAAATTCATCTTGAATGTGCATGAGTCTTCATATCTTACTTAAAGTGGTTTAGGGGAGACAAGGACCTAGAGTTGGTAAATACATCTTTCCTGTTATAGACTCGATGCCATCTATGGAGAGGGCCAATTATTTTGCACACATTGCTTCAAAGATTTCCCCCTGCCCTTACAATCTTTTTTTTTTTTTAACCATCAAATCAATACTCAAACTCGTTATTCACGCTTCCTGAGCAATCTACTGTTGGACATGTTGATTGTTTGAGCTTTCTTCTTCAAATATTGATTTAATAAATTTAAAGCATCCAACCTATGTTTAATGAATGTATGCTGTGTTGCTATCTTTAAACATTTTTAAAGTCTCTCCTTGTCTGATATTTTCAGCATTGCTTGTCATAACCAAAGCAATCTCCATTTCTCTGCGATTATATCTGTTATTTCCCAAACATGTCAAAGATCATTGATTACCCATATTAAATATACAGTTTCTGTCCTGCTAATGGTGTATGCCTCACAGCTGCAATTTATCAATGCTCAGTAGGAGTTTAAAGAGTTGCCGGTTCCCAAAGGTTTGATGCCAGATTGTTTTGCTGTTGCATGAGTGGTAACTGGGCTCTAATGTTTTAGTCTCAAGTGACAAAAAATGGTTCCTATCTTCAATGACAGATTGCTGTGTTGCTGGTGGTCCCTTGCCTCGTTCACAGGATCTGTTAAGAGGAAAACTACCCAGATCATCCTTTTTCCTCTCCTCCTATCGTCTGGCAGCCCTTCTGATAATAGTGACTTGGGTTTTAATCACTGAAATTGCTTTACTCATCCAACCATAGTAGTCATCTTCCCACATCATAATGCTCCTCACCACCTTAAAGGGAAGCGGCATTTATTACAACTCTGCCATACAGCAATCTTTTACTAAACTCAGTTCTGTTTACTGTCTCACCTTTACCTGGAATGTAGTTCTCCTTAGCATTGGTAGGATCACCTAACCTAGTAAACTAGCTCCACCCGCCAGCGGCCAAAATCATTTTTGCCAGCGAGTTTGGTGTAGCCTCGATCAATGCCCCAGGTCCTAGAACTGGCGGGACAATCACAACACAGAGATGCGTTTTGAATTTTTGGATGCAGAGTGGGTGGGGTTTTGAGGGCGTGACGACAAAGCTGTGCAACACTGGAGAAAGCACAACAAGGAAGATGGCAACAACTATTGAAGAGAAGAATGCACTGCGGCGGCAGCAGCTTTCTATGGAGCACTCCGTTGAAAGTTAACAGTTCTCTTTTCTGTTGCTGTTATTCAATAAAAGTAAGTTTTAAGATAATTTGAGGCAAGAATATTATACTTTAAAGCACCACTGTATGGTCCATTTACCGATTTAATGCGTAATTTAGAAAACTATTTGCGAAGTGACCCTCTCTCAGCATAGCGTGTGTGAAGGACCGCTGGCTCTGATGGCGATTTTTGACTCAGCTTTGGAATCAGGTTTGGAAGGATTAGACTTGTGGTTTTCATTGAAACGTGAGCAGGAAGAGGCTCTGCGATCATTCATTTTTTAGAAGGACGTATTCGCTACTTTACCGACAAGCTGTTTGTTTACACCCACCAGCTTTCTGTCGCGCTTCCTACATCACAGTCAGTTGTTGGCCAATAGGCACAGACATGGCTTGAAAAACAACAAGTTGTTCTCACGAACAACTTGTCTTGATGTCTATTTCATCGGGGACAGACTAAATTACACACTTAATCTCACAGTCTGGTTTATCAGGCTAAAGATCACCCTGTTCCTCATATCAGATCATTATTCATTTTCTCTTCTGGTGCTGTCCTGCAGTCAGATTTGATCTTTGTACATTTTACACATAAGCCATTTTTTAAATTGTCACCACTTTGTAAATAATCATCCAGACAGTTATGACACTAATCAAGAACGAAAATCTTGTTAAATCAAATTTTAACAATAACAGACGGTCAAAAGTTTAATTGGAAAACTTTCGTCTTTTGAATGCGTCTTTCAGACATGACGTTGTTTGCTCCTAGCTTCCAGTAGAATTCAGAGTATTTGACCGACGCTGACTGGATATGCAGATGTTTGTTTGTTGTCAGCAGCAAGGTGCTAGCACTAGCCACGCTAGTTGGAAAAAACAGCAAAGGAAAAAAAAGTCTGTGGATGCCCAAAACCTTAGATCCAAAGAGCAAATCAGATAAACATCAATCATGATCCTGGCGTTTGAGCTACTTTGATGAATTCTGATACACAAAGTACACAAAGATTTTCTTTATTTTATTTTTTCCTCGTCTTTCTCACTTGCTATTATATTGCACAGTTTCTATTGGCCAGCTCGTGCAATTTAAAGCACATGGGAGCTCACAAAGATGTAAACAGGATGTAAATACGATAGTGTATTTAATGTAATGTTTATTTTTCTTTAAAACAGGTGCACTAATTTAGATCCCTCCCTGTGTTTAATTCCTACATAGCCTCATCTACTGTGTGCACCTCTGCTAACTGTCTTTACAAAGGGAGCCACTTAAAGTTTTAGCCTACAGCTAGAACCTGCAGAGCATGCCAGCTGGTGGCCAGTGACTTTCCATGCAACTGGGACCACCTATTTCTGTGAAGTGGTAGAAAACACTTCCCACTGGTAACACCTGCTGTCCCTCTGGTTGGAAGTTGAAAATGTAAGGAATTATTTTCTATCCATTAAGAGAAACAGTGTTTCATGAATCTCAGGCTTTTGCATTGATTCTACTCTGTGCTACTCTACTCTAAAGTGAGTTCTTCCTAAAATTACAGGTATTGCAATCACCTGTAGCTGTGCCTCTTCTAATGGTCTGTAAATATAGCCAGATTGTAAGTTTTGTTTTTATCTTTCTTTTTTTCATGAATGGAAAAGATTGCTAAGCCTTTGAATGTACTGGCTATACATTGAGATAATATACAAAATTCCTGACAAGTTTTGCAAATCATGTCCTAAGAAACTCAAAATATAATACCATGCCTGTGTTGTTAGCACTGGTGATTATTTAAAATAGTTGTATTGCAGATAAAAACAGTATGAACTGAAAAGCACAACCGTATTTTCAACATTTGTCAGCTGTTACTGAAAGGTTTAAAATCATGTGGAGGTACTATAATTACGGAGGTTTTTGCGAGAAAACTAGTTAATTTTCTCATTATCTAAAGATAACGAAAGCCATTTTGATGGTGCCAGTGTGCGAGGCGGGCCGTCAGCTGCTCCGATTGTTGTGCGTGTTTCTGTTGTTTGTAACACATGTTGCACATACTGTCAACACTCTACGGGTGTATGATCGGCAAACGCTGTTAAATCTGAGAATCTACGCCAAATATCTTGTCAACTTGAATTATTATGGACAAAAAACTCTGCCTCCTTTCCTATCGGACCTCCCGACATAGCTCTGCCACACTCCAGCACCACCCCCGCGGCGAAAACGGCACTGCTGTAAGCGTGGCTGTGTGGTAAGGCTGAAGGCCGGGTTGGTACATCCTGATCGAGGTGAATATGGAGTGGGGCCTCGCCTTTGTATCTCTCGACGTTCCCTGTGCCCCGTCGCTGCCTGGTGGGTACCAGTGGCGGGCTAGGATGTGATGTTGCAGCCCCGTGGACTCTGCTCTCTTCGTCCCCGCTGGCACGGAGTAAATCTGGGGAACCTGCGGCCCTGTGTCGGGCCTCCCAGTAAGCTGTTCGTCCTGACCCGCCAGCTCATGCTAGATTTGGCCTGGTAAACGCCAGATCACTTGTGAATAAATCTTTTATCCACAAGGATTTCTTCATATCCCAGGATTTGGATTTCCTCTTTATCTCCGAGACCTGGCTGAGGGTTGGTGAGTCCAGTGTCTTCACCGGACTTCTACCTGATGAGTGCTGTTTTTTTTAACTTTCCTTGGACGTCTGACCGAGGAGGAGGAATTGCAACTGTTTTTAAGAGTGACTTTAAATGTAAACAGATATCGCTCTTACCCTCCTTCACCAGTTGAACTCGGTTTGTTTGAGCTGGGGCCTTCTCACACGGTGCTATGGTCTACCGGCCTCCCATATATAACAGAGACTTTTTAACAGACTTTTCTGTAATATTCATGTGTGTTGCCCTGAAAGCCCTTTGGCGCGAGACTTTTTGAATATCATTGACTCTTTTAATTTCGTGCAGTCTGTACTTGGGCCTACACTTGAACATGATCACATATTTGATCTTGTTTTATCTTATGGTTTGCCTGTTCTTAACCTGGAGGTCTGTGACGCTTTTTTCTCAGATCATATGCCTATTCTTTTTGAAGCTCCTGTTTGCTGTTACACAGTTAAACCTCGTGCTGCTGCTCACAGAATTAGAGTAATTAACCCTTCCACTGCTGCTCACTTCTCCGCAGTGTTCAGTCAGAACTGCGTCATTCCCGATTCTGTGTGTGAGGATACAGAGGCTCTTAACTCATGGTTTCTCGACACCTGTCAAACTGCCATAGACATTGCGGCTCCATTAAAGATCAGGCAGCAGAACGGTAAATCAGAGCCTTGGCTGAATGAAACAACCAGGACTGCCTGACAGGATTGTCGAAGAGCTGAGCAAAAGTGGCAAAAGGACAAATTGCAGATATCTTTTCAATTACTGAGGGATTGTTGGCGTCATTACCAATCCACTGTGAAAGAGGCTAAAAGAAGATATTTTTCTGGAATTGTTCTTTTAAACTTTGTTAAGCCTCGTGTTTTGTTTAAAGTTATCAACTCTGCTCTGAATGCACCACAGACTGGAATTGAGGCCTCCCCTGCTGTGTGTGATAACTTTCTTCACTACTACATTGATAAAGTCACTTCTACCAGAGCACTTATTTCACCTCCTGCTTCTGATCCTTCGGTGTTTGTCCCCTGCTCTGCTGTGTTTGACATGTTGGAGCCAGTAACCCTGCCTTTTGTGCAGGAGATTGTGGGTCACTTGAAGCCTTCAGGGTCTCCAGGTGATACTGTCCCGCCCCGATTTTTTTCCCACTATCGGGCCATCGTGTCTCACAGTTATTAATAGCAGTCTGTCCTCTGGAGTAGTCCCTGTAAATCTTAAACATGCAGTTGTGCAGCCTTTATTAAATAAAACCTGGGTTGGATCTTACTGTTCTGTCAAATTTTAGGCCTATCTCTAAATTGCCTTTCTTTTCTAAAATCTTAGAGAAGATTGTTTATTCCCAGCTCATGGAGTTTTTAAACGAACAAAATGTTCCTGAGATTTTCCAATCCGGTTTTAAAACATTGCACAGCACAGAATCAGTGCTTTTAAGAGTTTTTAATGATATCTTTTTAGCTACTGACTCTGGACACTGTGTTGTCCTTGTACTTTTAGATTTGACAGCAGCATTTGATACAGTGGACCCTGAAATTCTGATTGCTCGTTTGGAGCAGTGGGTGGGAATCAGTGGCTCAGCACTGGAATGGTTCATGTCCTACCTGTCACATCAGACTTTCTGTATCAGCCTTGATGACTCTGTGTTCTCCACTGCTCCTCTCCCATGTGGGGTCCCACAGGGCTCCGTGCTTGGCCCTTTTTTATTTTCTCTCTACCTACTCCCACTTGGTTCCATTCTCAGGAAACATTGCATTTCCTTTCACTGTTATGCGGATGACAGCCACATGTAGGTCCCCCTCAAAAACTCTGGTTCCTACTCCATTGCTAAAGTGTTTACACATCCTTAAAGCTTGGATGTCTTTAAATTTTCTGAATTTTAATGAAGAAATAAAGTCATGGTCTTTGGTGGCACGTCTGTTAACCCCCCCCATAGTGAGAGCTAGATTTTTATATATATACACACATCCATCAACACAGAGGTCATATAACTTGCTTTACCGTCAACTGTTTGGATGAACGGTTTTTTTATAATTTTGTAGAGCTAAGACAGTTGCTGAGCAAAAGTTCTGCTTTTAGCTTTGTGAATTGCTGTTCTGCTTCTGGGGTCCATTATATTGTCTCTGACATAGCTACTGGTGTGTCATAAATAAAGCTTAAGAAAAGCTGATTTTTTTTTTTTCATAATGTGGAATCTAAGCTCTGCAGTAATTGCACAATTCTAAAAAGACATTTGTCCTTTAGTTACTGGCTTACACTCTTGCTGTTACAGTTTTTCACTCTTCTTGTAGCTTTTTACCTTCCTCTGAAATAACATGGCCCAAGCAACAGACTTGTTTCTGCACCCGCTAAAATTTTTATAACTGGTTTTATACTTTCCTTTGCTTCACATTTTAGCAGATATTGTTTTATCCTTGGCCTGTATTGCAATTTAGGAACTATTTTAACTGGATCTACAGTTGTCAACAGTCCTACATCAATTTTTCCTGTAGACCACAAAGCATTTGGAATATCTTTGAAATCATTTTCATCATATTGTGATAGCAAAGAATGCTAAGTTATTTTAACACATGCTAAATCTTGAACCTGGGGTTTTACATCGAACAGAATTTTATAAGGGTGTTTCCATAGTTGGAACAGATAGACATGGAGCAGAGATGGTAAGCATGTTGCATAAAACACAGAAGGATTTAGTTGCAACACCATTACATGTATTATTTATACAGCCTTCATTCCCCCCAGCGTGGAGAAAATTGCAATGCCTAATTTTCCATCAAATCTCGCCCTAACAGATTAATGGGGTGAGTTGGTGATATTACTCCAAAAACATGCAACCTTGCAACCTTTTTTCTGTTTGAAGGTCTTCTATTTCTATTGCCCTTGACAACCATTCCTAGGATGTTTGACCATTTGCTGATTTTACAAAAATTAGCATTTTAGATAGTTTTAGCATTTACATTTATCTTTTAACACAAGTATTACAGGCTCCTGAATCGCATATATAAGTCCATTAACTGCTGGAACTATTCATGTTTTTTCTTTTAATGCATTTAATATCCCCCATGCTCCATGGACATCTACTATTTTAATTGCTATCCCTATTTCCTCTAGCACCTAGTCACACCTCAGATGAAGAACTGCCCTGTGGACTCTTCCTTCCTGGTCTGCTTTTACTGGTCTGGGCTGAAAGCCCCCTCAGCCCCTAGGACTGCCCCTGCATCCTTGATGCCTATTGACATTTTACATGCTTTTGTTAGTACATCAATCTCAGCAGCTTGCACAGAATATGATGATTTTAAGGCAGTACTGTAAAGGGTTTTTTTGATCATCTACAATTGCAAAACCAACTAATTTCTTTCCGGAAGCTGACCCATCCTCATACAAATTTATATAACCCTCCTGTGGTTCATCTTTTCCCCTGGGTGGTTAGATCAGGGAGTAAAATGTTTTTGGGAATGAGCCTAAATATACAACATGTATGTCATCTGTTTCTAATTCTGGTGTAGCATAAAATCTGTACATTTTTGCACTCCCATCCCTTTGTCTGTAGGCACCAACGCTAATTGCAATTTCCTTAACAAATCTCTGCCTAATAAATTAACTGGACAGTCTGGGCTTAACACAAAACCAGCTTCCACCATGAATCCCTCTTCATCAGTGACCAATTGTCTTTCAGAAATGCCACCATTCTCCCATTAGCAGAGACTACTGTGATCCATTTTGGTCCCGGTTTAATCTGAGGTAATTTGTCCCTCAGGACAGATTTATCAGTCCTGATGTCACACAAAAATTTCACTTTTACCCCTTGTATGTTTAAATGCCAGTATGGTTTTTCTGAGGTGTTTAATAAAGAAAAGAAAATTTGCTGCAGGTCCAGGACCTCCACTGGGTCCACAATTAACTGCACTTCATAGCTTTTTGTATTTTTAGCTTGCACAATCCACTTATTTAACCCCTCAAATTTTTTTTTCTGTATGTAGCTTGCATGACTAAAATAATTTTGTGGCGGGTTTTTTTTTTGGCTTCGAATTTAATTTTGTTGGAGACCATGCAGGTGCATTAGGAAGGCTGTGAGCTGGATCAGTGCTGCAGTCACTGCTCCATTGACGAACCCCCCCCGCTGCATATTTAACCCATTTAGGCCGGGAAAGCATTACTGCATTTTTACCATTCAAGCCGGGGGCACTGTTGCGTAATTCTACCATTGACGCCGGGAGAGCATATAAGTCAGTTTCCGTGTATACAGGTTTTTGCACCGCCTGTCGGCCTCTAGGCCAATGAAATGCATCAGAATAGAGGCAAAGGAGTGACGTAATTACCCGCTGGTCATTGTTTGGGAAGTAAAAGTAGGTGGGCCAACTGTGTATGGTTGTAAACAGTGCAGCCTGCCACTGCACATTGAGTGCTTCGGCAAGCACTATCGTCGTTACATGTGAATCAGACTGTTTAAGTCATCAGTATGTTCTGTTCTTGTTCTTAACAGTTCATCAAGTCACTGACACAAGTTGATATTATTTATTATTTTCTTACTATTTTTGATTGAAAATATTAATGTTCACTTTACTTTTACATTGTTTATTTTTGTGAAGGAGTATCTAAATAAACTCAATTTCCCAGGAAAGCCACAGGTGTAAGCTTTCAAATACTTTTTGAATTTTGTTTCTATCTGCTACAGAAGCTGAGATATCAATAATTTACTAGGCGTTGACACAGTTGCTGAATTTACAGAAAAACTTCAGGTTTTAGGGGTATTTTTTAAAAATCGGCCATAGGTTTTTAAGGTGTTTTTTCCAGGCGTTTTAGGCCTAAATGGGTTAAGCTGTCTCCCTCTAAACGGTGTTTCATTATCTTTTGGATGCACCAACAACTTAAAAGACCCACAAACATAACTTTAAAGATGGAAGAACATAACATTAAAAGACGGACAAACACAACATTAGATCTTTTTATTTAATTTTTAATAATAACATTGTATCTACTTTGTGCATGCATTATACCAACACCTCGCCATTTGGAGCTCATTTATTTATTCATCTATATATTTATTTATTTATTATTTTATTTTATTTATCTATTTTTGCACTACTACTGGTCACCTCACACACTTTCACACAGTCACTACTATTTTAAGGCCTACTTTATTATATATATATTTTTAACCAATATAGACGCAAAGCTCCTGATGCTATGTGTACACTTTGGAGTCCCAGACGCAAGGCCCTCGCACGCACCAGATACCCAGATGCCATATCCGTCCACAAAACTTGGTTTTGTCAAATATCCCTGCTGCGGCAGCTGCAAACCTTACTATCTCGAGAACAACACAGAGTCCCAGACTCAAACGCACAGAATACCCAGATGCCATATCTGTCAACAAGACTTCGTCTCGTCAAATATTCTTGCGATTTCAGCTGTAACTTAAATGTAACGTTTGATCAAAAGCTTTAGGCCTACCCTTTGCCGTGTAGATCAGTCCTCAGGGAGTCAGTTTTTTCACACTCAGTAGCTTCACTCATCAGCTTGCTTTTGCACACCCTTCCCCAATATCCTTTTCCACACCTGTTATGAATGGAGTTGGTAGCTGGACACTGATCAGTGCATGTGCATCTGATAATATCTGTATATGCATCTGGAATGCATAATGGTGCTTTATTTGTGTGTGTGTGTGTGTGTTTTGTTCACATGTGCACATGGAAATCTGTTTCTCAGTGTATGCATATACAGAGTTTTGTGTACAGATTCCTGTGCTGGTGCTCTCACTGTGAAAAGCTCTTCTCATGGCAAAATCTCTAATGTATTCACAGATAACACATAATCAAGAGTCTGCACATATAGACAAATGAAACTCTGGCTAAACTATTGAGCAAGGTCGATCAGTTAGCTAAATTTTGGCACAGCAGAGTATTCCATAGTTCCTCCAACTTCAGAATAACATGTCTAAATGTTCTACACATAAATGTAAACTAATATTTTCTGTCTAAACACTTTAACTCCAAGGTGCACCCAAATAACCTAGCTACCACACTGTGTGTTGTTTTCCCCACATAATCCACATCTCTTTTTCATTTTCACGACCTTTTGATCTGTGTATTTCTCTGTGCGGCTGCCACCATTGTGCAAGGCCTGCGGCCATGATGCTGCACTACCTCCTGGGTTGCCCAGAACCGTTAGTTACCTGCACTGTATCGTCATCTCTAAACTAAGGTTCAGAATGAGTTTCAGCTTCTCAGAGAGACTTTAGTCTAAAATGCAAATCACTATCTTCTGATTTGCTCTATTCAGTCTCTGATTTGCTCTTCCCAGTTTCTGCCAAAAACACATTATTCTGTAATGGATGAAAGTCTCTGCTTACTCCCAATTATGCTGTGTCCTTTGGTTGAAATATGCCCATTCATGGATAACGGTCCGTTTTGGAACGGAATAGGCATTCACTTTACCAGGACAACATCATAATCCTCTTAACTCTTACCCTCTTCAAAGGTAATAGAGCGTAATGCCACCCTGAACCGGCCATACAATAATCAGAAACTGCAATAAAGCCCCCCCACACACATTTTAGAAATACTGAGATGAGGATGTAACGTTTTTACTTTAATAAGCATAAAAGTTGACAAAGTCAATTTGCTTTTCAAACTCCTGTCAAAGAATTTGGCCTATTTGATGCTATGGTATTTCACTAAAATTAATTACAGATAAAGCTAAAAAGGAAAAACGTAATTGTTTTGATACAGAACGCTGTGTATGTCTTTTCAGTCTTTCTGTGACATTGAAATTTCTGTACTTAGTAGGATACTATTTTTCTTCTCTTTGGAATTTCCTCTAGACTCATATTTGCATACTTTTAAACAGAATAAGCTCGTTTAAGGGCAGAACACTTATTCAGTGCCTTGAAACAAGCATAAAAATATTTGTAAGGAATTACATTTTGACTGGATTCCAAATATATTTTGATTTCAACTACAACTAATCTGTAAAGACAGATTTCTTCTGTATAGGGAAACTTAAGCCTTTTGAAGGCCTTTTTTTAACCTTTATCCCTTACAACAGCCGTCTCTTGAAACAAATGAACTTTTTTTTCTGTTGGGGAGTTTCTATCCAGACCTTTCACCAATTTCTATAACCAATAAATACTTGCAGAACACTTAAGGCTTGGCTGAGTGAAAAAGTTACATAGACAGATGGACTCTGCAATTTTGAGAATTATGTTGGCATGAATATTTTGGCACTGATCTCTGTATCTACTTTAAAGGTATAAAGGAGGATCTTTTATTTCCGGGTGGATCATCTAAATAAGTGGTCCTCCTATTTGATGATCATTCTGCTAGTGGTGACATATAATCTATGTTATCCTACCCCATGTGTAGATCAGAAAAAAATATATAATTTTTGTAAATGTATCCAATAATGTTGCACAACGACTTCTTCCTGTAAAAAAAACTACAGAGAACTACATGAAGAAAAGATATGGAATGTGATATGTATGAATGTTTTAGCCAGCACCATTGTTTCCTCATAGGTCATATGAGTTTAGAAAATTTTAAATTCTCTTAATCGCTTATTCCTGGTTAAATTCACGGCTTTTGGGCAGATACATTGGCACTGCCAGCTGCTCATTAAGCTTTTAAGGCTTCACTCTGTTTGTTAAAGGCTGAAGAAAATAAGCTAAATTTAAAATTGGGTTTGAAAAGTGGATGGCTGTGTTTATATAGCAGAGAGGGTTTTGTGAAGATTTTTAGAGTGCAACAAAAGACAGATAAACACATTTGGCTCACAGGGTGCAATCATTGACTCCCAGATTGGAAGATGAGGCCTCAGAAAGACACAAACTGAGAAGACAGTGATGGACAAACACAGGCAGAGAGATAAAAACCCACAAACTGAGAAAGATCAAAGTATTACAGTGGTTGGAATGGAAATACAGCATGTTTATATTTTGATAAAATTGGAAAGTGATGTTGGAAAGTGAATTAGCATTTAGAGCAAAACAGCAGTGAGGAGCAAAACTGTAAAAAAATATATATTTTTTTTTATATCTGAATGTTTAGTGCTCTGTTTGTGGCCTTCCTGGAACGCCATCTTGGTCATGACACTAAAAAAATAAAAAAAATAAAAATGGAATCCCCAAAAAACATTTTTCTTGGCAAACAGCCAAACATTAAGAATCAATCATTAAGAAACAATCCAAACAGCTTCAGTCATCCTTTTAAAACTAGATTTAGAGTCTACCACCGTTGATCTGTCTAACCTCTCGGTGGACATCCTTCTTTGTGTTTCTACACCCATGAAATTTCTTCCTATTTTCCTTCTTGGCTATTCTTTATTACAGATCCTTTGTCAGTATATCCACTTTCCCTTTACTAAATATGTGCAAACATCTTAGCTTGCCTATCTATCATTGTTTCACTTATATGCATGGAAATTGTTTTACAATTTCTAGAAGTTAAAAATTGGATTTAATTATGATTTTGAATATGTTAAATCAGTTATTTTACAATAACTGCAGCATCTTAGTAATTGAGAGATAAATCCTACTGTATGTTTAGTCATTTGGCAGACCTATTTAATGTGATTATTCCAAATTATTATGCACCTTGAAGGCATTTACACCTTGAGGTGTATTTTTAGCACGCTTCAAATAACCCATTTATAATAAAAGGATTTAAATGTTCTACAGAGTAATAGTACATAATATTTACTGTACTTGGCTCATGTTTCTTAGACTTTGATAAACTTTCTAGTCATTTTGTAGACAGTGTATACAAATCGAAATTTTGTTCAGTACAGCTCTCAAGACATTTCCATTTCTTAAAGTGCAGCAGTGATAAAATTTAAATGGTGATCAAATATAAACTAAAGAGTGAGATATGATTTACGGATTTTTTCCTTTTTTTTATTCAAGATTCATCACCCACTTACTGGCAGCGAGGGAAAAACTGTTGCAGAACCTGTTGGACCTGCATTGAATGCTGGCCAGAAGCCTCTTCCCAGAGGGCAGCAGGGAGAACAGTCCATGGTGGGGGGGGTGAGGGGTCATTGATGATGTCACAGGCTCGGGACACGCAGCGCTGGGATGAAATGTCTTTAATGGAGGGAAGAGGAGCCCCCATGATCCTCTCTGCTGTTCTCACCGTCTTCCAGTCTGAGGCGCTGCAGCCTCCACACCACACAGTGAGACAGCTGCTCAGAACGCTCTCTATGGTGCTTCTGGAGAAGGTGGGGAGGATGAGTGGGGGCAGGTGGGCTCTCCTTATCCTCTGCAGGAAGTACAAGCGCTCATGTGCCTTTTTGATTGCTCTGAATGCATCTTTGATGATAACTTAAACCAGGTCTAAAGTGTTTTTACCCCGAGTTGCAAAGTCCACATGTTGGTAGAAATTAGGAGAGTAGTCTTCTAGTTAGCCTGGTTAAAATCCCTAACAATGATGAAAATGCTCTCTGTGTGCAGATTGGACCTCAGAGATAGCCTAACTTTGGCTACGCTCACACTGCAGGTCTTGATGCTCAATTCCGATTTTTTTGTAAAATCCGATTTATTTTGCGTTGCTGTTCACATTTCCAAATATATGTGACTTGTTTGTGATCTCATGTGTGAACTGCAGTCATACAACGCAAGTGTCCCGCAAGTGCAGTAGAGGACGTAATGACGTCACAGGCCAGCGTGCTGTGTGTTTATGGAAGTAAACATGGATGGTTGTAACGCCGCACATCTAGCGATCTTTTCCAACCATTAAAATTCAATCTTTTCAATATGGTTAAACATAAATACTTCTCTCCGTATCATCGTCTGCCACGGTTGTTGTTTTTCTTGCCACTTCTGCGTAGCAAGACACAGAATAGTGATCTTTGTCGGGTATCAATCATTCAGTTCGGATGAATCAGACCTGGCCGTTCAGACACAGGTCGCATTGAAAAGATCTGATTTGTATCGGATTCAGGACCACAGAGCCAAGTGGCCTGGGTCGGATTGGAAAAGATCGGATGTGAGTTGTTTAGACTGTCATGAAAAGATCAGAACCAGGTCGCATTTGGGCCAAAAAATCGCATTTGGGTCACTTTAGGCTGCAGTGTGAGCGTAGCCATAGTCTTCATGGCCTCTAAGAACTCTTTCCTCAAAAACTCTGCTAGTTAATGACTTGATTTGTGATAATCACATTGATTTATGTTGTCTTACAGAAACTTGGCTGCAGCGTGTGAGTATAAATGAGGCAACTTCTTCTAGTTATATAAATTTTTAAATACCCAGAAGTTCAATTCAATTCAATTCGGTTTATTTAAATAGCACCAATTCACAACACAATTCATCTCAAGGCACTTTCCAGTTCACCAGATCATCCAGTCAAATTGATTCAAAGTTCTCTATCTAAGGAAAACCAGCTGATTGCATCGACTCATTGACTCTTCAGCAATCCCTCACACTAAGCATGCTTGTAGCGACAGTGGAGAGGAAAAACTCCCTTTGAACAGGAAGAAACCTCCAGCAGAACCAGGCTCAGTGTGAGCGGCCATCTGCTGAGGCCGACTGGGGTTCAAGGAGACGGAAGCAGACATAGAAAAAGAAGCATAGATACAAAAGGCAACTGTCAACCAGCTCCACAGGCGGCCCCGTCCAGGAAACACACAGCCAGGCAGACGAGCTCCGAGCCAGCTCCCATGTCAGAGGATGAAGAGACCACATCCAGTTAGTCACAGTCAGAGAAACAGGACTACACTGGAAAACTGGCCGATCTCCTGCATCTATAAACAAAGGTGTTGATGACAGCAGCACAGCTGATATTTCTCTCCAGGATGGAGTAACAGCCAAACAGGAACAGACCAGATAAAGCTACTATGAGAAAAAGCAGAGAGAGCAGAACGTTAGAGATTGAACTAACAGATTCTGCAGAATAGGAGAATAGAGAGAAAATGATGCAGAATGATGAAATGGGGGTCCCTATGTCCTCCAGCAGTCTAAGCC
>JAGKQL010000034.1:3793933-3817531 GCA_018398635.1 Cyprinodon brontotheroides | reverse complement strand
AGGTGAAATCAACTGACAAGGCAAAAAGCAAATGACAAAATAGAACCTGCATTTTTGCATTTTGTCTGTTTTGTTTAACGCAATAGCTTTCAAATCCTGTCTATCTGCTGCAGATGGTTTTCTTTGCTTCTTTCTGCAACTTATCCACCTCAATTTTAGACACACACTGCATAAATGGTCCTAAAATTAATTGAAAGAGTAGCCAAAAAACCCAATAGACTTTAGGCAAGTCCAGGAAACTACTAATGAAAACGACTAACGCTGCTTTATACTTAGGAAGCCAGATCATTATGACTAGCAGGACACAGGGTTTATCAAGCGTATGAGGACTGCAGGAGGATTGAGAAGATTGAAAGAAATTCTTTCTGCTTGCAAAGGAAATATGTAAAAAAATAATGTCTGTGTAAAAACTTTGCACTGTGCTACAGTTTTACACTAAGAAGTTTATTTAAAGCATGTGGAAGTTTTTCTTGCTCCCTTTTTAAAATGAAAATCCCTCTTGAACTCTCCTGAGTTTAGCCCTATGATTGATTGCTGCACTCTACGGATAGCCAGAAAAGCTGAACATTTATATGGGAAGCATCTTATGAGAACAGTAAAGTGGAACCATAAAACAATTGCGCCTCTGTTCCATTCCTCCGCCCAGGGTCCAAGTCATGCCTTATATTATTCTCCTCAGTCTTGCAATGTGCAGCTGTAATTTCTCTGGTGAATTACCACTTCTTGACCTTTCATGGCATTAAGAAAGGGCACTTTCACACATAAACTGTGTGTGGAGACTTCATTCAGTCTCTTTATCAGAAGCAAAAGAAAGCAACTGCTGAAAGAATGATTTATTAATGTAGTTTGTACATAAAATATGAGCAGTTAACTACTGTTTTTGTCACAGGTATTCTTTGGGGGCACTGTCACAAACAGCAATTAAAAATACTTAAAGATTTCTATCAATTTTCAGAAAAGACATGAATACAAAGATGCTGAAGTTATGTTATAGAATTTATTTTTTTTGTTCAAGTCAGCCTTTTATCATTTTGATACTCATTCCTGAGGATCAAGTAGCCGTCTGAAAAGTAACCCCAAAAAATAACGATTAGAATGAAAGAGACCACCAACCGAAGTAATTGTTTAAAAACCTTGTTAAAGCTACAGGGTGTAATTTTCAGTGGCCTCTAATGGCCAGACTGCAGCCCAATCATACGGAGGCTTCTGCAATGTCCACTTTACCTTTCCTGTCAAGTGATGACAAGGTTTGTTTACACTGTTATCTCAAGTACATTCACAGGTATAAAAATTAGGAGATGAGAAAAAATCATGAATTGACCAGTTTTAGTGAAGAAGGCAGAAAAAAACGTAACTTTTTAAAAATCAAAATGGATGCTGTTAAAATGCTGTTAAAGAAGTAACTTTAAAAAAAGTAGTTTTAATTTAGTCCTAGTCACCGTTCTCCCTCCAGCAAAGACACTGACCAGCTGCTACTCCTTCTGTTGCTCAGTCCCTCTGCAGGCTTCTCTGATTTTTGTTGATGGAAAAAATGTGTCTTCTTTAACAAGAATTTGAGATCCGGTGTTTCTCCATTGAAGCCGGCATTTATTATACCTTCCAGTTGAAAACAGATACAGTCATTTCTATTGTTTCTGCCTGTTCTGGTCACACAAGTTGGTCTACTTAAAAAGCACAGGGAGAGATTTTCACAGACAAAACAGGCAGTTTCTCATAAACTGAAGCATTTGTTCAAATAACCTTGAGTCTAAAGGAATCTAGCCTCAGTTAAAAGTAAGGTAATAAATTCAGCACACAAAATTAACAGAAGGGATGTGATAGTAAATTTATTTTTCTGACGATATCCTTAGCCGTCCTTCCTCTTCCAGCGGTTAGCCTCTAGCCCCGACCTACCTTCATCTGCTACTGCTTTGTCTCCCTGGGGGGCTTCTCCAATCACAGTAAGCTGCAGCCACTCTCCGTCTGTTTGCCTGGTGGACCTATCAGATCTCCCACCTTTCTGCTTTGATCTTCCACTATTAGCCTTTATAGCCAGCCCCAGCCCGCTGTAGCCTCTCTCGGACCTTCAGAACTCTTTTCTCAACAGGCTTCTCCAACCTACCTCGGTGCTCCTCAGCTGTCCTCCTGAGCTAGCAGGCGTTAGATTCCTCTTCTCCTACAGTTGTTCCATTGCTCTATAGGGGGGCCATAGCTGGCTGCCTCGTACTGGTTTTGGAACTGTGTCAGTCGCTATTCTAACACAGGTGCTGCGTTCAAACCAAAAGCATATTGAGCATAAAAAAGGCTTAAACCGCATTTGGACGCTGCGTCAAATGCTGGTCAATCTGCTTTGAAGCTTCAACGCTCTGGTTGCTCGGTGCACTGGTTTTTTATCGGCTCTGTTCTGTAGTTCCAGCTGAGCTTGAGCAGCTTGGTTTTATTTACTTTATGAGTTGGAAAAATAGTTTTTGACACATTTTTAAGTAAGAAAGTCCACTTCCAAACATCTGTGCAGTCAGTTGGACCTCTCAACGCCGACCCCCATACACTTTTTATGTAAATTAGGCTCTTTGATGCTGAACTCGTGCCTAGTCTGTTCCTGCCTGAGCTCAGGGAGGTTATTTGACATAACCCCTGTTGTCCAGGTGATTCATCCCCATCTTGGGCTCTCTTACCAAAACAAACATGGACCGAGTGCAGGAGAAAAATGTCCACTTAAAAAAATTCATCAAAAACTTAACAATCTACACTTGAAATTGGTCATGTTCATAATGACCAGTCAGTTGCCTGTAGTGGCCATTCAGACTCTAGTTTACGTAGATACGTTTATAAATAGTAGTTTATTAGTCTATGTAGATTGTATATAGGCTGTGGGCACATTGTAATAGCAATCTCTATAGCTATTCTGAAAAGTGAACCCACTCCTATGTAATTGTTGGGAACTGGGTTTTGGTTTCTCCTTGTGGATTTTTTCCTGTTTGCCTGTTGCTTTCACCTTCAGCTACAAGATGGCGACTAGAGGCTGAATCTGGAGGGGCCCACCCGTTGGCTCTGTCTCTGTACCTGTTACTCATCACCAAACCATCCTGGAGCTTAAGAGGAAGCAGACTGCCAGCACCTTGTTGCCTGAGTGTTTGCCAGTTGTGGTAATCAGAGATACTCTCTGTGTTCTTATCCTGTTGACAAACTTTTAGTAATCGACTCTTATTGTCTGCCTTTTCTCAGGTGTTTCCTCATGACGCCGTGAACTGTCCTTGTGAGAACCTTTCTCTGGTTTTCTGGATTTTCTCTCCTTGTGACGCTGTGGATTGTTACCCACTGGTTGACGTGTCCCTCCATCATGTCCGCAGTTTGATCAAAAGCAGTTCCTGTATTCTCCAGCTGGCAGTCGGATTGCTCCTCTTTCCTCCTCCAAGCCTGAGTAAACCTGCCCCCCCTCCACCGCAGTCTCCACATTATTAACCTGAACTCCGTCACCTCTCTGCAACCTGGACGCCCACAAAGGAACCAATATCAAAACCCACTTCCCCCTCCCTTCTGGGTGAAGGAAGACTTCAAGCCAAGGAAGATCAGTTTGTTAAACTTCTCTCTAAGATCCTCCTGCTGTCCACCTTAAAACTCATCCTCTCCTTTTCTGTGCTCAGCCGTGTGCAGACAACTCTGTGAGCCCTCCCTCCAGGGACCCATGCCACTCCCTGAACTATTTCCACTGTTAAAATATACTTCATTTATCTGATGACCTGATCTCCTGTTGTTCTGCATGTTGGTTAAGAAACTGGAAACCAACATGACAGTAATAATAAATAGCAATTTCTAAGGCTGGTGAAGATTCTTAGGACCTCAGTCTTTCATTTCACATTTGATAATAAATAACATGCATATGGATGATATTTAATTTCTCAGTCTTTGATGCCTAAATACCTTTTGCTCATTTCCCCTCAACCTTCTGTTGTTTAGTAATCTCTCATCAGGAGGTTCATATTGGTCCAGCTGCAGGAAAGCAAACTCTCTCTCCAGGAATTATCATTATTATTTATAACAAAGTACTTTTTAAACATTGGTTACATATTGTTATTGTAACTTCCTGGTGTAAAAAGATTTTAAAAACAGACTGTTGTTATAATAGACTGTGGTTTAGGAGCATCCTTCTGAAGGACACCGCACTATCTGAAGAAAACAAAAAAAAAACAGACTTTGATTTTATACATTTATTCAGAGATGGTCAAATGTAAATCAAATAAATACTTTGAACCACATTACAAGTTGGATCAAGAAATTATTGATTTGGTACATGTCAACATTAATTGTATGATCATTATTAAGTTCCTTTATTATTGTATTTGAACATGATTTCTATTTTTAACACTAATTTGACTAAAGTAGGACAACAGTTCAATTTAATAATACTTAAATTACTTTATTTAAATAGCTCCAATTCATAACAAGTCATCTCAAGGCACTTCTAAATGCACCTTTTTCCTCTTTGTTTGCACCTTCTTTAATTACTATGCCAATATGTGTGAATTCCTCCGCTGTGAGATCAATAAAGCTCATCTAATCTAATCTTACAGTTCGACCAGATCATACAGTCATAAGTGTCTTTCAGTCTAAGAGTCAGAGAGCTACAAGCTTAATATTGTTGTAAAATAGCTCCAGCCCCCTTAAAAGGGGACCATTGGGCTTAAGAGGTTAACCAATGAGCGCTTGATGTTCAAACTTTGATGCTGTTACCCTGCAGGCACCAAATCAAACATTTCACAGTCAATGGATCCATGCTTTGTGTCACTCATTTACATTCATTCTGCTGCTCAGCAGACACATGTTCAATTTCCCGTATGTAATTTTCTCTCGTTTAACCAACTGGTGCTTCTTTATTGTTCCCTGTTTCAGCTGATCTGACGTCTTTAACCTCTGACACAACCTCTGACACAACAAACTGTAATTTCTGAACCAGTGGAGTGTCACACTACTCTATTCTAAACCCTTGACCCTGGTTGTCTTGCATGTTAAACTTAAGGGAAGAATGAGGAAGAGAATTTTCTGACCATTTAAAGATTAAAGTTGATCCAGCAATGTGTTTGTGTCTTTCATCCAGAGTTAGAACTATGTAACATCCAATTTATCTCTCTTTTCTTCAGGTGGCACCACATCTTAGAAAGACTATTTCTGTATTATTAATGGAAGAATTTGTTTTGGGAATTGAGGCTTCAAAATCCGTCCTCTTATGTCAAAGCATCAATCTGAGAGATGCTTACAAGGGGAGGAAAAAAAAACAGCGAGGTAATTTGGAGAGCATCAAAGCTGAAGGAAATGCTAGTATCATTATCCTCTGATAGCAGAGCACTGATTGACTCCTCCTCGCTGAAAGCCATTAGCAGGGCTGATTCAGAGAGGAATGGGCCATGAATTTACTGATAAGCAATTACCGAGGTGTCATTCTGTCCCAATGAAGTAAGCCATGAAATCTGCTCCTGAAAGTTTTAATCAATGCTAAAAGGAAAGGAAACACAAATATAGCAAGCTGTACGAAAAAAGAGTCGTAAAAGAAATGTTCATATAAGACAGATTTTTAGACTGAAACAGTCTCCAGATGTTCTTCTGTTCCAGCCATCCATTATCTGACACGCTTATCCCGAGTGGGGTGTCAAGGCGTGCTCATGTCTATCTCCAGTTGTCTACAGGTGAGAGGCAGGGTCCACCCTGGACAGGTCACAAGTCCATCACAGAGACAAACAACTGTTCATGCACAAACTCAGACCTAAGGACAATTTACAGAAGCCAATTAACCTAACAGTCCTGTTTTTGGAGTGTGGGAGGAAACCGGAGTACCCAAAGGGAACCCACGCATGCTCAGGGAGAACATGGTAACTCCATGCAGAAAGACCCCAGGAAAGCCAGGAATCAAACCCAGAACCTTCTTACTGCAAAGCAGCAGTGCTACCCACTGCGCCACTTCGGTTCCAAATCCTAAAAATGCAGTAACAGTGCCGTGGATGTTCCTTTACACAATTTCATCTTACATTCAAAATCTTTCTGGTTCTCAGGGCATAATTTTGAAACTGAGAGAAAAGGGACAATGGGTTCTAATTAAACCACTTCATGAACCTCAGGCAGCTGGTTTGTTTCCTGTGTTACTCTACTGGATGAAGTAATTGAACCAGGTGTGCCTGAAGTCAGTGACAATGATGACAATGGCCAGTCACAGCTGGATTAATTAGTTCATCCAGTAGAGAAGCGGGAAACAAATAGGCTGCCTTTAGTTCGGGAAGTAATAATATTGTGCATAGAGCCCATTACTGTAGTTTAAATATCTTTTTAAATAAAGATCTGAATGGAGTATCATGCAAATATTTCAAACTCCATTCCTTTGATAGCTGTGATGTAAGTCAAGTCAAACCAATTAGCTTTAGAAGTGACAATAGTATATTTGTTATTTTTTCTATATTAGTATAAATCCAGCTGAACAAACCATGAAGACAAAGGAAAACATCAGACACAGGATGAAGCTCTAAGGATGTTTAAATTCCATGCTTAGGAGAACTGAATCAATCATCTGGACATAGCCTGAGAATGGCAGAACTATGTATCTATCAAGACATTGCCTTTCACCTAACATGGCTCACTGGGTCAAGGGGTTGATAAAAGATGGAGCCAAAAGGCCCCTGGTAATCTGGAAAGATAATCTGTTTAGGTTCGGGAATTTCTCCACAGTATTTGTCCACTCAGCATTAATGACAGAGTGAAAGAAGGCATTTTAGTTTAAAGGCACATGCTCTGGTCAGATGAGAGCAAAAACAAACTTCAAAAACGTCTATGTAAAATACTTTTGTGATGTGAAAAGTGAGCATCTCCTTTAATAAATCATATCCATAGGGAAATATAGCAAGTTCTATACCTGCTATATCTCCCCATGGATATGGTCATGCTCCAGAGCTGTTTTGTTTTATTTAATTTTTTTTGCAGGGAGAGGGGAGCAGGACTGAGCTGATAGGAATATGGATTTAGCTTTATTTAAGGACAGGACAATGACAATAATCACAAAGCCAGAGCTGAGATCACAGGTAAGAATAGTCCAGTCAATGTTAGAGTTTTAATCCAGTTTAAAGACTGTGTTGAAAGTCTCACTATACTCTTCATGATGCTTTAGCTATATAAAAAAAAATGCTAAATAAAAATGATGCTAACCAGATGTACAGCTATAATTGGACTAAATGTTTTTTCTATGACACAGCAGAAGGTTACTGAGAAGCTCCAAAGACTATAAACTGTGCCTCTACATCAGAGGTGACTAAAGCAAATATTGAAATGACTTTTAATCAAGGTATTTTGCACACATCAGATAAGAAAAGAAAAGTTTGAATGAGAAACTCTTTTTATTAAAAGAAATCTCTTCTATAAGGAAACCTTTCATTGGCCACTGGCTTCTAGCCAACTTTGCTAGGTTGGCATTGATTTAACCCATGGCTAAAAGAGGAATAAAACATATCAAATACTTTACACTACTACCCGTTACCCTCAAACAGTCCTGAGTTTAAACAGCATCAGGCAACTGAAACCTCACAAGAAGGTTCTTCAAATGACGACGTCCTAAAAACTGTACTAGAACTATCTGGTCGCTTGCTTTAGAGCAAAAATATATCTATGAACACAGCAGCCATCCCTACTGTCTGATCAGCTGAGCAGAGTGGAAATGGTTCTGCAAAAGGCTGATGCAAAAAAGTATTGGTGCAGGTGATAAAAATCCAGCAAAGGAGTAACTGAGCCTGAAAAATACAGCAGATGCTGGAACCTAAGGCTGTATGGCAAAAACGGAGAAAACATCAGAGCAGAGATAACAAAGCTATTTGCTGGACATGCACCTAAGGATAAAGAACTGATGGGCCTGTTCATGGGGTTGGTGTACCTGTCATCATCTGATTTACCATGCAGTCCTTCAGAAACAAGATCTAGAAGATCTCCTGGGCCAACGAAATTCTCAAAGATCAGCAGCGGTTAAAAGTAGATCTGACACAGGCTGACCAAATGGAAAATAATGGGCTATGGCTGCTTTTGGGGGCTGAAAGGAAAGAAGGAAATGAGCTGGTTTGAAGCAAAAACAGATAAATCATTAGGATGTTAACATTGAGGGTTATAATGGTTCCAGGTGATGCTGTTTCAGCCAGCTGGTTTTCCTTTGATGGAAAACTTTGAATTAATTTCTCTGGATGATCTATTTGAATTGTCTCTGTAAAGCAGGCATCCCTAAACTCGGTCCTCGAGGGCCGCTGTCCTGCAGGTTTTAAGGGTTTGCCTGCTTTAGCACAGCTGATTATCATGAATGCAGTAGAGCAGAAGCCTGTTAATCAGCTTTCAATTAAAATCAGCTGTGCTGAAGCAAGGAAATCTCTAAAACCTGAAGGACAGCGGGCCTCGAGGACCGAGTTTCGGGATGCCTGCTGTAAAGTGACCTGAGATGACGTGTTGTGAATCGGTGGTATATAAATAAACTGAGTTGCTCTTTTATTTTTAAAGCACTAAATGTATATTGTCTTAATGTCAAAGGGCGTAAGAGAAAACAGAAGAAGAAAAGCAGAATTGTTATTACTAGAAGTTGTAATAAAGACATTTTTTGTCTACAAGAAATGTATTTTTGCAAAGGCGATTAAAGGTTTAGGAAATCCCAACCTGTGTCTCAATGTTTCTCTTCCAAACCATTCTGCTGCTGTAGCAATAATGCTAAATTAGTTTGATGGTGATATTTTGGAGTCTGTATAATCAAATAAGTGGTGTTGGATTGTGCTTGCTGTGAAACAAGAATATTTATATTTGATCATCGTTTATGGGTCAATTAATATAGATAAAGAAAAGATAATATTTGTACAATTTCTCTCTAATTCTTTGATGCTGAAATGCAGTGACTCTGTAATCATAATAGGTGGAGACTTTAAAAATGTGCTGAATTTTTTATTTAAAAGTACATTCTCACACAAATGGGTGGAGATATATGAGTCCAAATGTTTCACATTAAACATGGATTAATTGGAGCAGGAGCTTCCAGTCTTGATTAGACCTGTGGTTAATGTTACCACAGACATTCTAATATTTAATGGATGGTGCTCATTCTCATCAACAGATCATAAACTAATGAGGATTTAAGGAGCAACCAAGACTTAGAGGTTATTGGAAACTTAATAACAGAGTTTTGGAAGATTACAAATTTAAATAAAATGTTTCTCTACTGACATTGTTAACAAAAAGGAAAGTAATTAATAACAAAAGTAGAACAATGGGCTAAGATCCAGTTAATAATACTGATTACATTACCTCATTTAATACTTATATATATTCCCCAAACATTAGTTAAACAATCATTGACTTTTAGTTGGATCAAATCAAAACTTATGCAGCAATAGTTTTAAAAATCATTAAAATTTCACCTGTGATATGAACTTACTGAGGTGGTGCATTCACTGAGCTTAGTAAAGTCACCTGATAGCGACAGACTTATTATTGAATTATACTTTTTAGGAACTGATTAGAGATCATCTCCTGTTAATGATTAAGGAATTTATTAAAAAGTAGGAAATGAAAACATTTATAATTAAATACCTGAAGCAGACAAAGACGCTTTAAATTGGAAAATATCATCTTATTTCTAAGTATTGATTCTAAAATGATGGCTCTTGTTTATGCCACATTATTGTAGAAAGATTTAGAAGAGTTCACGAGTGATTGGTAATTGCTTTTGAATCATATTGCAGTTGAATTATTTTATATCTCTTTATGTTTGCATGGTTTCCTGTTTTGAGACGTGTGCAAAGGTTGGCCTATTTCTCGGTTTCTATTTTTGATTAACAATGAACTTTTAATTCTAAATATGTTGCAAAACCCAAATATCCATGGTTTAACTATTGACATAAATGACAAATTTTCCCTACTTTGAAAACAACTCAGGAATTTTCAGATGGCCCGGGTCTTAGAATAAATTTTGAAATCTTTAAAATGAATTGTATATACAGAGGTATACTGTAGATATGTTTGATCACTTTTTGATGAAAAGAGAATATGTATAACTATGCAGTCCTTTCCAGTAAAGTATAAAGACTTTTGTCAATATTGTAAAGTCATTTCCTCTTTGTATGGTTGAGTTTATGAAAACACATCTTTAGTATATTAGTATCAGTTTGTAGAAGCCCTTTTTAGAGAATTGGGGAATTGTCATAATGCGTAATAAATGCACAAATCAGCACATAAGAAAGCTAGAAGCCACCTCAAATTCTATATTATTGAAATTATATTTTTGGGGGAATTCACGGTTTATCAATACACATAAGAAAGAGGCATGGATGATTCATTTAAGTATTGCAAACAGAGTAAGAGAGCTCAGAGTGAAGATTTTGCCCAATATTTATCACTGTACAAAAAACTTTCTGTTTTTAAAGACTTGGATGTAAAACTACACTTTTTGTCCAGCTGAGCCAGAGAGTGTAATAATTTGATTTATTTATTTTTTTGACTGTCTTCCTTCTTCTGTGTTTCCAGCAACATGGAGGAATTCCTCAAGGTCAACTATAAACTAACTTTTAAATTTAAACCCACGATGTATGAACTAAGCCATAAGTTTGAGTCTAAAGATTAAACCTATGGCTCTATGATAAAAGTATTGCTCCTGTTAGGCTGATTTCTCATACATAAGGCAACATTTTCTGGGTCCCTCCAAAACATTGAGATGCTGTTATTGGACTTTTAACCAAACAGTCAAATAACAGCATATCATAAAAAGGCTGTCTTATTTCTGTAGATTTTGTATTTGTTTGTAACAGATGTGATATATATATATATATATATATATATATATATATATATATATATATATATGCATGCTATATTTTGCAAATCACTGTAAAAATACAACAAAATATTCAAGAAGACACCCTCTTAATTTAAATACTCAATTTCTTATAGTTTCTCTTCTGGAAACGTGTAATTACGTAGGTGGTAATTCTAATATAAAACTATTTGAATATTGATCTACATGATCTGAATGGTTATAATGCAGGTTTATATGTGGTCCATGAAATCATCCTGCTAGGTCTACTTTATTAAAAACAAAAAATTGTTGGAATAACACTTTCAAAATAAAGTAACAATCTAATAAGCAAAGCAAAGTAAATATTTACAGTAATGTCGAGCCAGGAAATAATGTAATGTTTTAAGAATTTCTTTTTCCAATCAATGGATAATATATGTAACAAAGAAATGTAATTAAATAAATCTCACATTACAGAATTATTTTTTGATATTGTGCCGAGCAGAATGAAAAAGGTTTTTAACAATTCAAATAATTGTAGGGATTACATCAAATTTATCTAAAGGTCTGAATATAACAATCTCCTACCCTGAATGTTGTGGTCCAGAAGAAATGTGGCTGACACAATCCTAAGACCTTTATCTGCAAAGCAATGATTGCGTATTTCTTTCACAGTACCCCCTGCTAACATGAGAGGAAAATTTAGATCTACCTTTTTAAAAGTCCTCTACTTTAACCAAGGGATTTTATTTTGTGCCTTTACCAGCCTCACCCATGCTACTGAAATTATGTTAGCTGGTAATATTGCACATAAATGCAGTTAAAAAAAATTTTGTAAGTAAACTTTTAAATGTAATAAAGGTCTTTTATGTTTATTGATCTACATCCACAGTAATCACTTTCAATGAGAATCATAATTCAGGTGAACCAACATCTCATCAACTGTAGTCAAATATTTGTGTAACAGTAAAGTGCCCCACCATTATAGCACAGGGTTGATGTAAGCGGAATAAAAGCTGTAGGGAAGGATGGAAGCAGATGATCCAGAGAACACAACTGAAAGGATGCATCTTTGTTTACCTACATATTTATTTTCTCTACACTGTATTTCTTAATGGTTCACAACTACCAAAAAGGGCCAGTCAACTCAATTTGTTTAGACAGGAGTAAGCCAGAGAGCTTCAGTATGCCCAGGGACAGGGGCGTACACAGATAGACACTAGGGGGTGCTAGAGCACCTGCCCTTTTCCCCTCTGGACAGAAACGTGCCCTTCTGAAATCAATTTTGTTTTTTCAGTCTTTGGTTCTAACTACCATTTGTGAATTTAAAAGCCTATCAAACCAAGGCTCTAGAATTTTGTATTTTTTCTCCACAAGACATCTAGCACTACCTCAATAGAGCCTTGCCCTGATGAAGGGCCAGCAAACAGTCCAGGCAGCTAAACAAGTGTATTTACCTCCTTCACCAACCAAAGCTAAAAAGTTACCTTTTGTCCATTAAACATTTCATTTCATTTAAAAGCAAACATAAGGTCAAACATAAGGCCAAATGATCACAATTCGTAAAAATAACTTCAATAAAGTTTTATTCAGTTAACATGGGACATGTAGATTAAGTTACATTTTGAATTCTTCTGTTTATTGACAGAAACATTGGATTGCAAAGAGAATGACAAAATATGTAGAATTTTCTGAAAAATAACTGCATTCACCCCTAAGCTGAGAAGAAAATATGATGATCTGACATTGGAATGAGATTTTCTTTTGGTTTTTACCTTAAACTAGGATTATTTCTTATTCTGCATTTGAAATAAGATAGAGTTGTTGTTTTTTTTCATAATTTTTCAAATCTTAGTTCTTCTGCATATTGGTATATATACACACTGAAATCATGAGAAAATAGACTTAAAGGATATTCTGGAATCCCGGGCTTTGCATTAAACTTCTCCTCTACTACTATGTACGATGGAAAACTGCATGAGGTACTTTAAACAAATGACATATTTATGGAAGGCATTTATGAATGCAAGTAATTGTTGATCATATAAACTCAACCCAGGTAAAGAGACATTGTCAGACATTTTATTACGTCTCCCAGAAGAAAGAAAAAAGATGAAGAAATACTAATCATCACACATTTAAAGACTTATGATTAGTAGTTACTTATAAACTAGAGGCAATTGTGTTTTACAGCGTAACCTGATAACATCAGAGCTGTAAGTTCAACATCAATCATGTTTCTTTCTATCTTTTTTGTGCTCTAGCTTTAAATTGTATTTTTTTACATAAATAAATAAAAAAAAAAAGCTTCATGTACTGTTTTGTTTTTTAGATGTGTCTATATATTAGTGGATTTTAAATAGTTATTTATTTAATTGACACCAATGAGGCATTTCTACCTATTTTTAGTTTATCTTCTACCAGAAGATCACTAAACATCAGCATCAGACAGTGTTTGCTGTTGGCGGCTCCATACGATGTATTAAGTTGGCCTTTTTCCAACCTGAGCATCTCCCCCCAAAAATGTCTCTGCACACCACTGCCCGGGGAGAACATGCAAACTCTAGTAGTAGTCCCAATCGTCATTGTTTACAGAACCTTATAAATCTTTTGGACATCTTTTCAGAGCAATTTGGGCTTAAACTTGACTATGATAAATGTAAAATATTAGGGATTGGAAGTTGAAAGAAAACATCCTTTCAAATGAAATGTAAAGTGCCTGTTGTGTGGACAGATGGACCAGTTAACATATTTGGCTTGGTGATCCCAGAGAATCTGGAAGACCTACGTTCAGTAAATCATGATAATCGACAAAGAGAGCTGGATAAAATTCTGTAATTATGGAAAGGGAAATATTTAACCTTGTATCGTAAAATATCTATTGTTAATTCTTAAATCACTTCTCAATTTGCTCATTTATTTCTGTCTACCATATCCATCACATTTTTTCTTTAAGTTTCATGAACAGAAAACCTTAGATTTTATCTGGGATGGCAAGCCAGAAAAGACAAAAAGAAAAGTTTTGTACAATGACTATAAACATAGGGGTTTGAAACTCCTCAATCTAGAGATATGTGTTTGTCTTTGAAATAAATTGTTCCAAACATGCACACAAACGCTATGTTTGAAAGAGGAGTTATCTTTGTTAATTACATTATTAATGAGAAAATTAAAATTATGGAGCATGAGGATTTTAGAAATATATATGGTGATGCTTGTTCAAACTTTTCTTTTAACCAACTCAAAAAATAGGAAGAAAATAATTACCAATGGAACTACTAAAAAGTAAATAAATATTTGTAAATGCCTCCAATAAGCCTGAATCTAATTGGCAACATAGGGAATTATCTGCCCTATGGAAAATGGAAGGACTACTTTGTCTGCCTGCTGCCATGGGATAAAATATTCAAATCAATCTATAAAACTACTGTTGATGTGCAAAATCGTTATTTTCAAAAATAAAATCCTACACAATTTCTTACTCACTGGAAAAATGTTAAACCTATGGAATATGACAGTCAGATGATTTAATCCACCCTGCATTAGTTTTGGTTTTGTCATATTGTGTCTCTATTTTGGGGTGGAAGTTGAAAAAATGTGTTTAAGGATTGGTCTGTCTAAGAATTCTGATGTGGTTCCTGTTTTACTGGGAGAGTTTATAAACAGTCACTTAGTTAATTTAATCATTGTACTCCGTAAAAGGTTTATCTTTAAAGCCAAAAATAGATTTTTACTTAATATTAATTTCTTTAAAACATTTATTTAGCATTATTTACCTTTAGAAAGTTATATGGTTGAAACTGATGATGAAGCCAGAAAATATAAAAACCTCTGAGAAGTTCTTAAATGGACGAATGAATGTGTGAATATATGTGAATGAGTGTGAGGGGGTGAGGGGGAGGGGAGGGAGGCTTTGGGGTTGGTATATTATCTCTGTAAATGTATCCTGTCATTTATGTTGATTTAATAAAAAAAAGAAAAGAAACTCTAGTAGTAAACTACATCGAAAAAGCAATAATCATAACATTATATGAGTTTCTTTGCTTCAATTATAAACAATATACTCTGGGCGGGTGTATAAACAGCAACAACATTAAAAGGCAAATACTTTGTCTGGAATAAAATAAATTGTCCTTCATGGAATTCTAAAGTATTTATTTACCACATTTTTGTGTCAAACCCCATTTTTATCATTGTATTAAAATATGACGATACGTCGTTTATGGACTCTCCTGACATATTCTTGTCTTGAACACGTTTAGTATTTTATTTTGAAAGTCTTATTCGGATGTGACATCCAAACCAAAATGAACAGAGCTTTTAGAGCTCTGCTGTTGCTCAGTCAGTTGGAAGAAACTTGGTGGAAACGGAGCTCCGTCTGGACCCGGCGGCTTGTTCAGCTCCTCTTCCCTGACATAGAGAGCGAGATGCGGCGGAAAGAGAAGAGGCTGCTGCAGGTCACCGGGCTGCTGATCGCCGCGGCTCTTTTCTTTCCAAACGTCGGCTTGTGGTCTTTGTACCGGGACAGACTGCTGGACAGCGGCTCGGCGGGCTCCGCAGACGGACCGAGTCGGATCTCAGAGCTGCTTCCGGTAGGCAGTGATTTTCTGTTCAAATAATCAGGATGACAGTCGGACCTGCAGCATCTCCATGTATGCGACCATCAGCAAAGAGAAATCAGACCTGAAATCTTTGTTTCATCAGATTTTCACTTGGAAATTCCGCTAAAAAAATGGCGTGGGAAAGTTCTCAGCGCAGCTTCAGCACCAAGGACAGCGCAACGACTAAACCAAGCTTCAGGGAGGATTTGATTATAAATGTTAATATTTGACTATAAATGCTAATGCTTCAGATTAATCTGTTTACCTCTTTCCTTACATTTCAAAACAAACTGCTTGTATAAGAGTTAAAACAAAAAGATAGTGACGTTAAAAAATAAGGAATTACAGAAAATAGATAAGAACAATAAACTATACAAATAATATTGATCAAATGAGCAAGCAATGTAAAACGACATGAATAGAAAGATTCAAAACCATATAGATTAGTCCAGTTAAAAAAAAACCTCTAAGAATGACCTTTCATGACATTCTTAAACATTGATAAACTTTAAACAAAACCATTAAATACATACAAATATAAAGTGCAATGAAACTAAACAAAAATATATAGATTATAAAATTAAAGATGACCTAGGCCTAGAGTCAAGTAAAATCTGTTTTTAAAAAATGAGACAGCCACTATATTTCAAGTATCAGTAGACTAAAACTATTAATATTTCAACATTCAATAAATTAATTTTTAAATGATTCTAAAACAAATAGTTTGCCAGTGGATGCAGGAATATATTGTCAATAAATGTCAGTAGGTTTAAGAGCATAAATAACATTATAGACTTTACTCAGAAGTTAGATGGATTCTCTTCTTGGGCAAAACTCACTGTTAGAAATGCACTGAAGTACTAAAAAAAACACCAAAAAAAACCACTCATAGATTACAGCAATTACATCAATTCAGTTTCCATCACTGTACATGCAATAAATACATATACAGGCATTTATTTGATTGAAAATGACTAAACAGGAGCAAATTATTCTTGAGGATTTCAGTCAATATTTTGAGTAAATCGCTTTCTTTTCTTTCATTTTATTTAAAGTTAGAGACAAAGACTGATGACGGTGCTTGTGGTTGTGGTAGAGAGATAAAGCAGAAAAATTGCTGTCACTTGAATTATGTTAGGGAAATGTGTTTTATATCAGGGAAAACAAGACTTCCCATATCTGGTTTCAGTTTATCCGATTTTGGTTTCTTTTCACCATAGCAAGAAAATCACAAAGCAAATTAGAAGACAAATGAAAGGACAATAAGTGTATACATGTTAACGCACTCCTCCTGGACTCCCATTGCTTCACTGAAGTAGATAAAAATCAATACCCTAATCCCATTTGGGTTTTCCCACATAGATCTTGTTAAAGACATTCGGAGCTGGCATTCTCTTCCTCCCTTGTTGGCTCTGTAACTGATTTGAATAAAACACAAACAGGATGAGCTCATTTGCACGCTCACTGATGTGTTTGATAAAGCAGAATTAGAATAAGAGTCTCAGATGAATTTACACACAAAAATGCTTGAAAGGGTCAGAAAAGCTAACTACAGTTTGACACAGAAATATTTGATTTGGGTGAAATACAGCTGCACATCTCAACAAAATGCCTTATGAGTATTCCATTCATAAGATCTCAATTGATCCCACTAACAAACATTAATCCCTTTTCTTGTGTTTTTTACTTCAGTAAAAAAAAAACCCTCTAGATTTGTTGAGTATTATGGTCTGTAGTCACTGCTGCCACCATCTGATTTAGTGGGAACTGCTTGTTCAGTCAAATATCCTGATCGCACAGAGTTAGATGATCCTTTTACAAATTCCTGAATCCAGATTATGATCTGGATTATCACCAAAATGTAATGGATTGTTTCTTAGCATGAGGGACACCTCCAATAAAAATGAAATTTGAATCTGTCCATCAACCCCTCAAGTTATCCAGTACACAAACAGACAAACACACAAACTCTCTAAAAACATAACCTCCTTGGCGGAGGTAACTATTAAGTATGGCACATCATCACATAGTGCTGTGGACATGTCTGATAATTAAAGAAATGTTTTGGTCTTGATATGTTTATTGAGAATAGCCAGCAACTCTTTCAGTCCAGTGGTTATAGGTGGCATTAATACGCTTAAAGATGGTTTGCCCCACATAGATGGGAACAGGATGAATGCCGGATAGTCCTACCATAATGGAATCAGGATGAGAGAGGATTTAAGCCTGTGAAAAACTTTAGAGCCAAACATGTATAGGTGTGTAATTAGAACAAAGAACAACAGAAATAAAATCACGTTTTTGTTAAGAAAAAAAATGTCCTGCCTTTGGTGATGCTAAGAAATGGTAAAATCTTTCCAGCTTTAATTTTCAACAGCTAGGGACTGAATTCAGACTGTTTCAGGCTTGTTTTGGAATCAGTGTTGATCGACGTTAATCTGAATCACGTTCAGTTCAAATATGGTGTATTAATAAGTCATGGAGAGGAAACTTACTGCAGGTCCAAGTCCCCTTTATTTTTACAATCCATGCCAGAAGTGCACTGATCTTTTTTCATTAGATAAAGTTTTCATTCACATTCGACCCTGAGGCTTTATTAAATAAAAGACCCCTGATTGCTGTTTGCAGAGATGTTTGAACATTGTTCTTTGTTTACTTGATCCTCTATATTTTAGCTAACAAAATTCTGTCAAACCAGCATCAAATGGGAAACCAGCATCAGTGGATTCAACATCTAAACCTAACACCTCTGAGCACTAAGGGTGGCGCTCATTGAGGAATTCATGCATGGCCAATTGGAACCAGACAGTCATATCACCAAACTGTATGATTGAAATTTATGATTTGAGTCGCTGTTGAAATAGAGATGTTTCACATGCTGGAACTCCTCAACCTGCTCTCTGGATCCAGGGATTTCTGCATGAAGAGCTTCTTCTTCCTTTCTACACTTTGATGCGAACAACTGACAAAATGACTAGACGTCCCAACCCAGCCAGCGCAGAGCTGATCAGCTACAGCTGAGCTGACCAGCTCTATCGGAGCTGACCAGCCAGTACAGAGCTGACCAGGCAGGATGGAACTGACCAGCGAGCTCTTTATTAAAAACTGACCTCTTTTAGCTCTTTGATGTTGCTGCTGTCCACTAGAGGGCAGCACCCTTCATTCTCATGCTGCGTTCACACCGGGGGCAGCTGGCGCGACAGAAGCAGCGAGTTTACATGCAAAGTCAATGGTTGACGCGCGTCAAGGCGCAGCAAAAAGTCCCGCGGCGCGTTTCGAGCAGCAAGCGCAGCGCGTCTGAGCAGCCGAAGCAGCGCGTCGGGCGCGTTTTGGCATCTGACGCGCGCGACGCGCCGCAAACGCGCTGCTGCTCGAGATGGAAAAATTGAATTTTTGCTGCTCGACGCGCCGCGTCAACCAATCAGAGAAGCTGATCTGGGAGCTGGCTGGGAGAGAGACACAGCGCTGATGACACAGACCGCTCTGATTACTCCCCTTAAACAGTTTATTAAAGCATAATTAACTTAAAATATATACATCTGCCGGCAGAATATGTTCGCTTTTATTATCCTGATGCCTGCAGATCGGATTATTTAGATGAAAACACCTACCAGCCGCCGCTGTAAACCGCGGAAGAGTACCCAGCCAGAAGTTGGCGGATGAATGGATTCCCTTCTTGCCTGAGCAATCGCCGTGGTATGGGGGTCTGAGCGGTTCCGACAGAAAATAATATTGGGAGGCAGGATTGTAATCACCCAGGATGAACTGACTGCACCTGAAAACGTGATCAGTGTTCTAGGTGTTATTTTCTCATCTTTAAAACATATTAGAAACTTTCTCTTTATCTTTCCACCGATCACAAGAAATATAGCTGCAAGGCAGAAAGGATAGTGAAGCTCAGCCAACGCCAAGTCCAGACCCGCGAGACCCGGACACGGCAGAGCTGCGAGCAACAGCAAAGCTGCATCAGACAGCGTCGGGGAATTCACTGGTACAAGCGAAGTAGCAAAATAAGAAGCAGCAGGACGCCCGATTTTGCTGTTTTGTTGCCCCCGTGGTGCGGAACGCAAGAAGCATCAGACTGCCTCACTGCTCTCTGCTAGTGAAGTGATGATGCCGGTGTATTAGAAATGAGCATGCTAAAAGAGCAGAGGCATGAAATCAGTCGAGAGTTGTTTGCGTGATTATTGACACTGCTTAATGGCGAAAATGATGCACAAGGAACTTTATGTGGTTCTGTTTGTGGATATAGATATAAACAATCTGTAAGTTATCAGCTAAATTGTGTTTATTTCGGTATGGTTTTGAAACCAGAGCTGCGTCGCTTCGCTGCTATCGCCCATAGGTGAGAAGGATGTGATGATAGAAAAATGGATGGATGCTTAAAACCTTTTCAACATGATTCAATGCAGTTTATTTATATAAAAAGCAATTCAAAACATATCATTCGCACACAAGACACACACACACCACAGATCATTCAGGTCAGGGTGTTGATTCTGCTTTCCTGGAAAAACCCTCCTGATTGGATCGACTCATGACCTCGTGGCTGCGTCCGGCAGTCCATAACACTCAGCAGCATGCATGATGCGCACGCGATAAAAACTTGGCCTGACAATCGGCAACTGGTTGATCTGCTTGAGGTGGGGCTTCGACTAACCTATTCTGCGCCCATTCAGGCTGAATTGCCTTTCGCCGCTTTCCCCAGACGCATAACGGGCTTAAGAAAAGGCATTTAAATAAAAAGAACTTGCATTCCCTTCGAAGACGCACGCACCAGACAAGTCAAGCGTGTCACGTGGGGACCCATCAGTCTTAGTACATACAATAAAAGGGTGTAACAAATAAATAATTACTTTTCTAGCCTCCATGTACCGCTTTTGGACAATGGTCAAAATACTCCACCTATGCGCTTGGGAGCTGCTGCAAGCTGATGCCCGTGGTTACTTTAGCGCGCACCACCCATGTACAGAGGCCTTAGTCCTTGACACGGCCGACCCAGGTTCCAAGCTGACCTGTGGTCCTTTGCCACATGTGTCTCCCCCTCTCCATACCCCTTTCCTGTCAGCCTACTGTTGAAAAAACAAGCCACTAGTGCCTTGAAAACTCAACAAAAAAAAGAAGAAAATATAAAACAGCCTTAATAACTGGACATTTGCTCAGTGGTCCAAAAACATATCTTGAGATGAAGTTGAAGTTTAAATTTTGTAAATTTTGGTCCCAGAATAATGTGGAACCATAGAATCCCAGTTTTCTTAGAATAGTTTACAGGAAACCACGATATTAGTTGGTGGTAATTACTGTGTTTTCGGTTTTGATAAGGGTGACCAGCGTCGCTCGTACAGGACATATCGTATTTCCGTCCTGTCCGGCGTCCGGGTTTTGCGAAAGTGAAAATGTCACCGGGTACCTGCGCCGCGGCGCTCCGTGTGCGCGTAATCACACGGCTGGCGTCGTGCGGGCAGCCCCTCGACTAATAATGCCGGGGCTGTCTGCCTGGGCGCCGCATCCTCCAGAAATCTGGAATGGCTACTGGGCTGGATCCGCCGAAGTCCACTTCAGCCAGGAGACGGGAAGAGTTTTTACAATAAAATTCCGAACAAGATTACTCCACGCCGGCGGGTTTTAACCGGGTATGCTCTGTTGCTTAACAACCGTGGTCCGACACACAACAGGAAGAATGAATACCGGTTTTCAAAAGCTTGTTTTGTTTATTTATTTGTGCTACAAAGTTAAAATTAGAACGAGGCCATACACAGAATCAGAGGTGGAACCAGGTTCCAACCAGCGACGGCGAACAAATAAAATCAAATGTAATGATAGAAACCTTAGTCAGTTAAATAACCTGCTGCTGTCATTCTGCACATCTCTGATGTTGCTGCTATTTTCAAATATCCATTACTGTAAAAATGTCCATAGCTGCATATTGGTTATTTATTCTCCAGTTTTATATTGTTAAAACACTTTACAGAATTTTATTGTTTATATTTTAACTCTTCCCTATTATGTTATTCTTAGACATTTTTCTAAGCTCCTCAGTTGTGTGACCATTTTCAATAATCTTTCTGCTGCTGTAAATTTGCCCATTGTTGGACAATAAAGGGATTTTCTATTCTATTCTATAAAAGGGGTAGAAAGATATAAGTAAATCTAAACAATGTATCTACAAAATATATCTGCAAAATCTCTAATATTCAACAACAAAAAATACTTAGTTAAGCATATTGTGCAAAACAGCAATAAAAAAATTAAACTCCTATCAGATTTATATTTCCCACTCTGCAGATCTATTATAATCTGTCATTTCAAAATTCGCAGCTAACCCAAATTTACAGTAACGAATGAAACCTTTTCCGAATCAAATCGAAGCATACCATACATATCTGATCTAACATTCAAAACACTTCGGTAGCACCAATTTCATTTTCAAGGGCTGGAACCTTCTGGGGAGTTTATACATTACATATTAAAACTGAACTCTTCAATTTTCCACCCACTGTTCTAGCAGTATTTGCATTTGATGAGACAATTTACGAACAACTTTCAGTAAAATATTTATTGACGGTATGGTAGAAGCAGAAATCAAATCTGAGCTAACCAGTATCCCAAAATTCATCGACTTTTTCCCCGGAAGCACTTAAATTTTATTTAGGAAGCGCATACACTAATCATTTTGTTTTACCAAGATATAAGTCCTCCAGAAAACCCTCGTAGAACGTGCCACCAGCAGGTATGAAAAGAAAATTATTTTCTTACACATCCTGCTTCTGATCAGAGACAGAAGTCCAGCTTTCCACAAGTGGTGGCTCTCTGGCTCTCTGTCCAACGCTGCAGCTCTGCAGGATTCTGCATAATGGCTCCACTTTACAAGCTGGAAATAATGGGCTGTAAAGCGGGTGAATACTGGTAATTTCGTTTCTTCTGTTGGTGTCTTGAGCTCCTTCTCTGCAGGATCTTTCTGCAGCCTGGAGCTACAGAACAAAGAAGAAAAACTGCTTTACTTTGCTGGATTTACCAGCTGCATGCCGTTACTGGTTTGTGTTAGCGTGTGAGCAGATTCTGTTCAAGGAAGCTATTCAGGAAATGCTTTCAGAAAGTGTCATGGTGTTCGCCTATCAAATTGCCATAATACTACTTTCCAGTGAGGACAAAATGAAAGCTTAAACTAGGAATTTATATTTCTACATATTCAGGGTTGGAAATGTATGTAAAATCATTCTACAGAAATCTAACATTGAGTTTGGTCTCAAGGTAAAATATTCAGAGACTTCACAAAATGTTTCCTATACTGTAGCTTCTTTAAGTGTTCCCTATTTAGCTTAGAGTTTAATGTTTCCTATCTTTTAATGTTAAAGGAGCTCTATTACTTAAGCTTCAATATGATAGGATTCCAGCATGCTTTCCACTGGTGATTCTAAAGCTTACAGTGAAACACACTGATTCATTCCAGAATTTCAAACCTGCACCTTTAGACACTTACTTCTTCATGACTGCCCATTTCATCTGATGTCTATTGCTTTGTCTATTTTAGTTGTTTATTGTTAATTATTAGTGTTTTATGGCACATTGTCCTTGAGTGCTGATGAAGGCACCTTTATTAATCATGTTAATATTATTGCTGTTATGAGCAGTATTTGATACTGGTTATTATAAATGTATTGATATATTCCCAGTTGTTTATAGATGTCTCCCCTCATTTACCTGCTTTTTGGAACCATCAACAACATTTCATAATGATTTTGGTGGCATACAGTATTAACCACTTGTTTTTACAAAATTGACAGAAATCATTTAAACAGGTTTAAAGCATATGGTGGAGTTTAAGGGTTTATTCACACCTGCAGCCTTTGATCCATGTTAAACTGAGCAGACTTTGTTTCCCTTGGTCCAGAGACCAAACCTGTTAATAAAGACCAGCGAGCCATGGTTCGGACCAAACAGGCAGACAGACTTTTTCAGGTAGTCTTGGTCCACCTTCCACATGCACTCTGTTGCAGTTTGCTTCAGTATTAGTCAGACCCAAATGCTTCTTTGAACATAGCATCATAGCTGATTTCCATTGCTGTGCACAGATTTTTTGAAGAGCAGGGGCGGAAATAAAAATATGGTAGTATGCCATTGCTACTGTAGAGAGCACTTTAACATTTGGCTCCCACGAGGACACTTTAGCACACATTCAGCAACTGGGCCACAAGGGGGAATTAGGGGACGAGGGGGGGGGGGGGGGGG
>JAGKQL010000034.1:3733379-3766626 GCA_018398635.1 Cyprinodon brontotheroides | reverse complement strand
TATATATATATATATATATATATATATATAGATAGATAGATAGATAGATAGATAGATAGATAGATAGATAGATAGATAGATAGATAGATAGATAGATAGATATAGGTATATATATGACTATGTTAAGGTTTAAAAAAGCCTCGCATGTCAATTAGTTCTCATTTGTTTTTCATATTTTAGTTGAAATAAAGTTTAAATATTTAATAATGGGACATGAGGTAATTCTTTATGTATATTATATGTTTAATCCCTGAACATGTTAACTGGAACTCATTTGCATATATTTTTGTATCTTCACCTCTTTTTTATGTAAACTGCATAATATCACACCCAGCATTGGCTTTAAACATGTTTAAGCAATGTTATTTAAATATTGCTTTTGTCCTCAAATATTAAAAGAAGTCTAGAATTGTGTCTGAAAGGCGATCCATATAGGGAACATCAGTGAATATGGTGCTTTTAACCCTTTTATTATCATATACAGCATCATTTTATGTTTGTTTCACATCTTAAATTATGTTAACATCACATAAAAATGACTGACAAATAACTGAAAACTGACTTTGTGTTGAAAAAATATTGAATGCAGTGATTTGATAATTTTACTGATAAAGTAATCAGGAAAGTCTGGAAATCTGGAAATAAAGTTCCAACCCCAAAGTTTTTCAAATTTGATTTTTGGGAGATTTTGTGTTAAATTCAAATTCTGTTTTGTTGCTTATGAGAAAATGGCGCCTCTGGAAAAAGCCAAGCTTTATATATGATTGCACGTTTTCTATATTACATAAAAAATAAGCTGTACAGAGTTAACATATCCCCTGTTAAATAAATACATTTAACAGAAGCCAGCACCAGATGAACCAAAACCTGAAGCTTGGTTTTTATTATTTAGAGCACAAGGAAAAATAAAACTCAGGTCACTCTATTGGTGCTTGTGCTCATGCTGCACTCACTGATATTCCTAAATGCAGATGATAATCATCATTAGACTTTGTAACCAGTTAGACCTACCTGCAATCTTTATGAAAAGAGAAAAAAAAGGAAGTGAGAGAACAACAGAGAAGAGAAATTAAAACAAAATGATTAAAAAAGGGACCAAGAAAAAAAAAAAGACTTCATATTAGGGGGCAGGCACCCTGGAAATACCACCCACCTGCCTGTAAAGGCAACTGTTTATAACATCCATCTCTGTACCGGTGTTAATTTCATCAGCTTTTTTAAATTTAGTCTTAGTCTTAGTCACAATGACAAAAATCTTTTTTTAGTCTTTGTCATGTTTAGTCATTGCCTTCCCAATTTGAAATTTTAGTCTTAGTCTAAATTACGAAAATCAATTTTAGTCATATTTTGTCATTTTAGTCAACTCTGTAAATAATAGAACTTCTCCACACATTGCTTCTCTTTTTCTCTATTGTATTTATATAACACTGCAGAATAGAACTCCACACACTGATTCTCTTTTTAACATATATCCCTCTGCACACATTGAACCTTCTGTCGATTGTTTCATCATATCCACTAAGTCTTCATCCTCAATGGTCCCTGCAGGCAGGCCAGAACGCGCAATCCACTTTGCCATTGAGCTTCCGGTGACTTTCTGCTCTTTGGCATCAGGGGTGCAAGTGCATGTCATGCGACAGACTTCCCTTCCTTCCCAAACCCCTGATCTGGCTGTGGTGTCACTGTGTCAGGTATCTATCTAGTTGGGAGGAAGAAATTTAAGCGATTAATATCCAGAGTATCAGTAGAACATCTTTCTTGTATGACAGAGACAGACAGAAAGAGGCACAGAGAAGAACACACACACACACACACACACACACACACACACACACACACACACACCCCTGTTCCCAGGGGTGTGTGTGTGCCTATGGCAGCGTGTCGGCACCTTAGATGTCGATTGAGATTTGCTGTGTTCATTCCTTCCATTTTCATGCCGCAGACTCTTTGGTGGCGTCCTTCCTCCGGTGTTTTACTTCGTGTTGTAAACAAAATGGCTCCATACATCCAGGCGTTGTTTAACAAACCGCACACCGGTATCTGCAATGACTGTGAAGTTGAGCTATGAGTATAAGCCCTCTGCTACTGACTGAGCGGCGCGAGACACTGTGGGACAGGCGCCGTTTAGGGACAAACAAGGCAACAACGCGTAATCTTCTATGAAGCTTAAGAAACACTCATATTAAAAAGTACAAATTCATTATAAACAATTAAATTTTTTAATGTCCCTTCGTCCATGGATCGTAAATTATGTCTGTCTTAGTCTCGTTGACGAAAATCATTTTTTATTTTCGTCATATTGTTATTTTCTGGAAAAATCGTCATGGGAAAAAGGGGTGTTGACAAAATATTTTCGTCATCGTCATTGTTGACGAAATTAACAATGCTCTGAACTTTCCCTTACCACAGTGATTCCCAACCAAAGGTATGTGTACCCCTAGTGGTCCGCAAGTGCATTGCAAGGGTTGCAGCCTTTAGTGAAAGACTTTTACACCCTGTCTATAAAAAGGAGTGCTACCAAAGGTCATTCATCCCTGCTGCAAGCAGACTCTACAATGCCACACTACAAATGCAATAACTACTGCAATGTATGAAAATTACTATGTAATACCCTGTGCAATAAACTGTTTCTTTATATCTGACACCCTGCGCAATAACTATGTAGATAAATATCCATCTATATAAATACCATGTAAAGCATCCTGTGCAATAAACCCTGTATAATGATCCTGCTATACAACAAAGCAAAAGCTGTCATATGTGGGCGCACTTGTTTATACTATATATATCCCATGCACCTTTTCCTCCTTTGACGTATTTCTGCTAGCCGGAACAAGTTCGCTTCACTATCACTGGCGAGATCAATAAAGAGTAAAAATCAATAGTTCAATGTTTGAGTTCAGCTTTGACCCATCATCAACAGACTGGAGGGTAGAAGAACAGACTAGATGTAGAGAACAGTCTGGATGTAGAGAACAGTCTGGATGTAGAGAACAGACTGGATGTAGAGAACAGACTGGATATAAGAGAGACAGGTCTGGATGTAGAGAACAGACTGGATGTAGAGAACAGACTGGATGTAGAGAACAGGAATCTGGATGTAGAGAACAGACTGGATATAGAACAGTCTGGATGTAGGAGAACAGACTGGATGTAGAGAACAGACTAGATGTAGAGAACAGACTGGATGTAGAGAACAGACTGGATGTAGGGAACAGTCTGGATGTAGAGAACAGACTGGATGTAGAGAACAGACTAGATGTAGAGAACAGACTGGATGTAGAGAACAGAGACTGGATGTAGAGAACAGACTGGATGTAGGGAACAGTCTGGATATAGAGAACAGTTTGGATGTAGAGAACAGACTGGATGTAGAGAACAGACTGGATGTAGAGAACAGACTGGATGTAGAGAACAGACTGGATATAGAGCAGTCTGGATGTAGAGAACAGACTGGATGTAGAGAACAGACGCAGGATGTAGAGAGAACAGACTGGATGTAAGAGAGAACAGACTGGATGTAGAGAACAGACTGGATATAGAGAACAGTCTGGATGTAGAGAACAGACTGGATGTAGAGAACATACTGGATGTGCAGAGAACAGACTGGATATGAGAGGAACAGTCTGGATGTAGAGAACAGACTGGATGTAGAGAACAGACTGGATATAGAGAACAGTCTGGATGGCAGAAGAGAACAGACTGGATGTAGAGAACAGACTGGATGTAGAGAACAGTCTGGATATAGAGAACAGTCTGGATGTAGAGAACAGACTGGATGTAGAGAACAGTCTGGATATAGAGAACAGTCTGGATGTAGAGAACAGACTGGATGTAGAGAACAGTCTGGATATAGAGAACAGGTCTGGATGTAGAGAACAGACTGATATAGAGAACAGTCTGGATATAGAGAACAGTCTGGATGTAGAGAACAGACTAGATGTAGAGAAACAGACTGGATGTAGAGAACAGACTGGATGTAGAGAACAGTCTGGATGTAGAGAACAGTCTGGATGTAGAGAACAGACTAGATGTAGAGAACAGTCTGGGATGTAGAGAACAGTCTGGATGTAGAGAACAGACTGGATGTAGAGAACAGAACTGGATGTAGAGAACAGACTAGATGTAGAGAACAGACTGGATGTAGAGAACAGTCTGGATGTAGAGAACAGTCTGGATGTAGAGAACAGTCTGGATGTAGAGAACAGACTGGATGTAGAGAACAGACTAGATGTAGAGAATAGTCTGGATGTAGAGAACAGATTGGATGTAGGTAGAGAACAGTCTGGATGTAGAGAACAGTCTAGATGTAGAGAACAGACTGGATGTAGAGAATAGTCTGGATGTAGAGAACAGTCTAGATGTAGAGAACAGACTGGATGTAAGAGACAGTCTGGATGTAGAGAACAGTCTGGATGTAGAGAACAGTCTGGATGTAGTGAACAGACTGGATGCAAAGACTGGAGATGTAGAGAACAGTCTGGATGTAGAGAACAGACTAGGATGTAGAGAACAGTCTGGATGTAGAGAACAGTCTGGATGTAGAGAATAGTCTGATGTAGAGAACAGTCTAGATGTAGAGAACAGACTGGATGTAGAGAATAGTCTGGATGTAGAGAACAGTCTGGATGTAGAGAACAGTCTGGATGTAGAGAACAGACTGGATGTAGAGAACAGACTAGATGTAGAGAATGAGTCTGGATGTAGAGAACAGTCTAGATGTAGAGAGAACAGACTGGATGTAGAGAATAGTCTGGATGTAGAGAACAGACTGGATGTAGAGAATAGTCTGGATGTAGAGAACAGACTGGATGTAGAGAACAACCTGGATGTAGAGAACAGACTGGATGTAGAGAACAGTCTGGATGTAGACTGTTATGTAGTCTGATATCATCAGTTTTTTCACACTGAGCTATCAGAGCTCGTCAAAGCAGCTCAAGTAAAACCAATAAAGTCATTCTGATTATAATTTTGGTTCTGTGTTTTGTTCCAGTTTAAATCCAGTTTAAATGTGATTATAAGGCAGTCACTCAGAGGAGCTGCAGTTTTATAAATAAAGGGTTATAATAGGATTTTATTTTGGATTTATTTCGATTCTTTAGCAACTTCGAGGCAAAAAATGAATGTGGTTTTTTGTTGTTTTTTAGCTGGAAAACATAAAATGCTTAAGAATTAAATGCTCACATTAAAACATTCAGTAAAATAGTTTTTATTTTATACAATGCTTATCACCCTGCGTAAAAATAAAATAAAAAAACATAAAGAAAAGAAAAATGTTATGTGGAATACTCTGTGGAAAACACTATTGTCTCTTATTTCTAGAAACTGGTTGAAAATTGTTGTTATACAAAGATTGCTCCTGGAATCAAGCCCAGTTTGCAGAGCTGCTGTGAACAAGGCGAGTAAATGGGTTCAAACTCTGACCCAGGATCTGACAAAGAGCCTGCTAAGCGTCCATCGCTTCACGGCTGATGCATATGGGAAGGAACTGTTGTGCCCCTTTGCAGAAACCACAATACTGTAATAATGACGTTTTTTTGTTTGTGTTTGCAGCTGCAAACTGAAGCTGTACTCAGAGAAGCTTCCAAACACCAGCATCATCATCCCGTTTCATAATGAGGGCTGGTCGTCGCTGCTGAGGACGGTTCACAGCGTGATCAACCGCTCTCCTCCAGAGCTCATCGCAGAAATCATCCTGGTCGACGACTTCAGTGATAAAGGTACAATCATCTGCTGTTGTTGAACACAAATACTAAAACCATAACAATATTTTATAAGTTGGAGCAGATTTTTACGTGGTTTAATTAGCTGAACACAAACTAATGAATAATCAATACAGTTTCAATCTGAAACTGTTGTTACTAATTATTGGTGTGTTCACTACAATTAATAAACTAACATCAGAGTCTATAGTGACTGAAGATTTTGGCTGAATGCCATATATGTTCTTCTATATAGAAATAATATATTTCTGGTATAAAATTCATTTTTAACTCTTTAGTGACTTTTAAACATTTTGTTCCATCTTGCTTTGTTCTTGCCCAAAGATTTTTATGTTTATTTTTTGCTCCTTTAGCATCTCTGGTTTTTCTAGATCATTAAATAATATTGTACTGGTTATATCAACTTTTAATACTTTTTAGGAAAAGCATTGCAAAAGTTTAAAGTCATGGTTGATTCATTTGCCTCAGTAGTTGCGAGTAAGTGGAGAGCAATAGCTCCGATGCGGGTGCCCCTACCTCCAGTGCATTGCCGAGATTTCACCACGAGTGTGCAACACTGTTCTATTTGTGCACTGCTTTCTGGCCGCCGCCCTGGCTCATGGACGGCTGCACTGCTGAAGGTGCCTCTGTACTGATTTTTTCTTGACGCAAAGCAAAATGTGTTTTGACCGGTGGAGCGGAGACATACCTCCCCTGTGTGCCTCCTCCTGATTAGCCTGCGCTGACATGATTACAGCGCTACTTCCTGAGGAATATTTTTTGGGGAAGAATTGCTAGGAATTCCAATTAACCAATCTGCCAAATGTTGCCTCCTCCACTGTCCCACTTGCAGCCACCATCTTCACTTATAAGATAAAGCAGCCAGCAAAAGTCTTCCTGACACTACTTCCTGTCTGTCAAGTGGGGGAGGAGGTTTGACAGGACCCAAATGCAGACACAAAAGCTGAAGTGGTTTCTGGAAGATTTAATCAACCAAAAGTTCAACAGAAGTTAAAATCCAAAACATAAATCCACAAAATCCACAAAAACTGAGAAACAGGAGTACTCACAAGAAGGAGGCAAAAAAAGGACAACAAACCAGCAAAGAGTGACTGAACATGGGGAGAATATATGGGAGAGAGATACTAAGACCAGGTGGCTAATTAGCAGATTGGGAGCAGATGTGAACAGAGGAGGCTAGAAGGGAGCTAGGGAAAAGAAGACTAATACAAGATGGCAAACAAGAAATATCTAAGAACTTAAATACAATCAAAATAGCTAGAACACAAGAATGAAAATAAGACCAATGAAAACAAAGAGATAAAACTTGAACAGAACCAAAACCATGACATTGTGTGATTATCTCTGCCCAGGCAAATCAGGAGGAGGCTCACAGAGGAGGCACAGTATATCTTCGCCCTCATCTGTCAAAACATATTTTGCTTCCGCGATTCAGGAGGGCTGCACAGAAACTTGTGCACGAGTAGAATGGTGTCACTAGCGCGTGGTGAGATCCCGAAGAAAAAATTCCACCATAATGTTCAGATGACTGAAAAGGCTGAAGCTTGTCAGACCATGAGGACCGTCTGATGTAGCCCTGTTTGATGCTGCCCTTCCGTATGTGTCTTGAAGCCTGTGTATAAAGTCACAAATGAACGTTTACCTTTCTTACTCCATGTTTTAGCTAATGTGCGTTCAGAATGCTGTGTCTGAAAGGCAGGCTCTGATGCCGTCATATGGGGTAATTCCCATTCCCCCGGGTTTGGATACTGACATTAAACCACCTCCTGGCTAGCTGAGCCAGCCGTCTAACAGAATCCCATAGCAGGCCCCATCTTTCTGCTCACCGACATCCAAACAGACATGGCATCTCCAAATGTTCCTGTACAAACGGCAAATACACGCTCTCATTATTCATTTATTTATAATATTGGTCCTTTGAAGTGATTGTTGCAATATGGTTCCTCTTAAAGTTAAATCCTGTGTCAGATAATTGAATCAGAGGCTTTTCTCAGTTATTATTCCTTACACCTCTAAAAGTGTTTTACATCTTGTTAATTGCTGCTTACCGTCGCCGTCCTTTCCTACAGGATATGTTTACGGCCCGTCCTGTCGCCTGTAATGAGATGTTCTGCTGCCTCAGGCTCATTAAGAGGTTAACACACATCAAGAGCTTGAGACTAAACCATCCCCGCTCACAAGTGGAGCAGGAACTAAATTAATGGTGAACAGTGTGTGTGCAAATTAGTGGGATGAATAAGGATAAAATTATACTTTTGAAAATAAAAAATAGTTTTACTTTTTAGTTTAGTTTGGTTCAAAATGTCTTTTTATGAACAAGTTTTTCAAATGTATTAGACTTTACTGTAGATATCTGAATTCTTTCTCCTGGACGGCGCTGGCTTCAGCAGATACTAGTCACCTTTTAACTGTCTCCTAATCAAGGTATAGGGGAGTTCTAAATTTTTTTAAATAGCTTAATGGGGCAGCCAAGGGGGGGCGACATTCTTTTCATTAATTATTAAGGATGGCTGAGCCTTTAAAAAAGAAAGAAAAGAAGGTAAAAGTGGTTTAAAAAGATCTATCATACCATTGTGAAAAGATTGGGAAAATGATGCCCCTCACAGTTGCAGGCATCCCTGCTTGCTGTAAGCAAAGGCAGACACACTGCATAGCAAGGCTTTGTTTGCACAGACTGTTTTTTTATGTTTGGCTCTATTTGATATAAACGCTAATCTTTGTAGGACAAAATTCATTTTAAATCACTAAGCTGAACAGGTTAAAGTGATTTCAGAATGGAGGAAAAGTGAGAAGAAGCTGAGATTGATTTAGTTTGCAGAAATTAGTTTGTACCGTAGGGTCCTCCAGCTCCTCCATGGTAACCTGACCCTAAACATGTGTCCAGTTATGCTCTGCAGAGCTCTGACATGCAGTGGACCCCTGCTGTTTTAGTAACCTGACCCTAAACGTGTGTCCAGTTATGCTCTGCAGAGCTCTGACATGCAGTGGACCCCTCCTGTTTTAGTAACCTGACCGTAAACGTGTGTCCAGCTGTGCTCTGCAGAGCTCTGACATGCAGTGGACCCCTCCTGTTTTAGTAACCTGACCCTAAACTTGTGTCCAGTTATGCTCTGCAGAGCTCTGACATGCAGTGGACCCCTCCTGTTTTAGTAACCTGACCCTAAACGTGTGTCCAGTTATGCTCTGCAGAGCTCTAAAATGCAGTGGACCGCTCCTGTTTTAGTAACCTGACCCTAAACGTGTGTCCAGTTATGCTCTGCAGAGCTCTGACATGCAGTGGACCCCTCCTGTTTTAGTAACCTGACCCTAAACGTGTGTCCAGCTGTGCTCTGCAGAGCTCTGACATGCAGTGGACCCCTCCTGTTTTAGTAACCTGACCCTAAACGTGTGTCCAGTTATGCTCTGCAGAGCTCTGACATGCAGTGGACCCCTCCTGTTTTAGTAACCTGACCCTAAACGTGTGTCCAGTTATGCTCTGCAGAGCTCTGACATGCAGTGGACCCCTCCTGTTTTAGTAACCTGACCCTAAACGTGTGTCCAGTTATGCTCTGCAGAGCTCTGACATGCAGTGGACCCCTCCTGTTTTAGTAACCTGACCCTAAACGTGTGTCCAGTTATGCTCTGCAGAGCTCTGACATGCAGTGGACCCCTCCTGTTTTAGTAACCTGACCCTAAACGTGTGTCCAGTTATGCTCTGCAGAGCTCTAAAATACAGTGGACCCCTCCTGTTTTAGTAACCTGAACCTAAACGTGTGTCCAGCTGTGCTCTGCAGAGCTCTGAAATGCAGTGGACCCCTCCTGTTTTATGTTGCCTCTTTTCCACTCTGCTGCTGTCCTGTTGCTGTTTCAGTCCTTCGCCTCCACTATACATGACAGTAGGAGCAGAAAACTAGAGGATGAGGTAACAAGTAACGAGGCGATCATGCCCTTTGAGTAGCTCCGTCTTTTTCCGAAGAACAACTTGCATCAGGCTTGTATCTTTGATTGACCTCACTGGGGCTTGAAGCTGGCCAACCCTCCACTCATAACTGCCCTGTTGTTATGAAAGAAACAATCTCTCTATATGGACACTAAATAAAAGGATCCAATCATGACCTATGTATACATGTACCAAGCTTTCCATCAGCTGAAATCATTTGAGCATGCCCAGAACTGATTAGTTTTTATGAAACGCTTTAGCAATAGAAGAAGCTGCCTGTTCTGCAGTCAAGAACAAATCTGTACCTGTCTGCTCATCTTCAACTTTAGCCCCGCCCTTTTCTGTTTCTCCCGTTCTTCAGTCATGTTTGTTAATGTGGTGTTTTTTCAGATGTGGACCTTTGTCTCATCATACTGTTTTTTAGGCGGTCATTTTAGTTAAAGTTGTAGGGAAAATATATATAAATATCAAATCATTATGGCTTAAACATGTATATAAATGTATTCTACCCAAATTGTAGAAATTTTTGATTTAAGAAAAAAATCCCGTCTTAAAATCTGTGTTTTTTCTGTTATCTTCTGCAGGCCAGTTAGTTCTACACGCCAGCCTGAACACCCTAAATTAGCCAATCATATATCATCGCCATCTGTCAATCAAATGTTTTTCGGTCATAGCGTATCTTGATCTCATGTGTCGCAGCTAATATACGCGAAACGGTTGAAACCAGAATCCTTTCCTTTCCCATTGAGTTGCGCCCCAGTGTTCACGGGGATGGACGCCTTGTGTCTTCGCAGGCGTAGGAAGCCAACAGAATCTGGCAGCGCTGGCGAGGCAAGGGCTCAAAACATGTACGGGCTGGAAGCCTTCTACACCAAACCAAGCTTTCACCCTGGCGCCCTCTTCCACAACATCTTCATCCCCGCTTTCCTCCTCTAAATAAAAATGGATGACGGAGGAGACTCATCCACCCACCTCCCGACACTAAACTCTCTCCTCTTGCATGTTTCTCGCTGTCCATAAGCGTTCCTTGACAGCGTTGTTTCTAAGTCACCAATTTAGTGCTACTTGGTCCCAATGGAATTTCCCATTGTGCTGATGAAGGTTCTCAGTCATCCAGGTCATAGTCATTCTGTAAAAATTCCAAAAATATCCACTGGACTTGGTTTCCAAGATTTGAAGAAGCCGTTCTCCGTACCTCTCCAGGAAGCTAACTCAATTGAGAAAGCTTCCCGGAGAGGTGGAGAAACGCCTTCAAATCAAAAAAACCAAGTCCAGTGGATGTTTTTTTTAATTTTTACGGAATTTCCCATTGGGAACCTACCAGCACTAAGTTGCTAACTGGTTAGCTAGATGCTTCTGACAAACTGGCTACAACCAAACTGCTTGCGAACCTTCCGCACAACAACCCCGCCCCCTTGATAATCGACCAATCACATTCACTTTATTCACTAGTGGAAAGTTGTGGACCACTCGGGAGAATTCTGAAATTTAACGGTTGGAACGGCCGCTTCCCTATGACTTTAAGGGCTGAGCAGTACCTATGCTAATGCTCCATTACCGGGGTAGACCTGCTACCAGGAGGTATCTATTCCTATATCTGACAGGTGGATTTAACATGACTTCTATCAAAAGAAAATGGTAAATTAAGAAATTTAAAAGAATTGCTTGGGGAAATTATTTTGCATTTCAAAACACATCCATATCAAATAGTTTATCTTACATATCAGAATGGCTGCCTCCATCTTTTTTAATTTTACTTTAGTGTGCTTCTGTAGTTTAGAATCAGAGAACTTTTAGCTTAAACTGAAAACCGTTTTATCTTTTTCAGCTGTTCACACATTTGAGATGTCTGTTTGGATTTAAGGTTTTTGTCTTGCGGGTTGGCAGCAACCTTCATACATCATGACATGATCTCTGCAAACACAGAAAGGGACTTTTAAAAAATGTTCCGACCCTCTGGAAAAGTTTTATCTATAATCCATACGCCTCCCTTCATATCCCATCATTACAAACATTTTATATTTCTTCTTTTTTTACATTTACATTTAATATTTTCCTCATTTATGTTGTTTTTTTGTTTTTCAATCAAACAAATTGTTTACAAGAAAATGTTAAAATATAAACTGCAGCATAGCGCTGGGCGACACACATACAGATGATAGAGTCTATTGTGCTAATTCTATTCTATCATTTCTAATAGCATTTTATCTCCTAATTAATCAAATATTTTCTGAAGTAGATTAGTGTAGTTAAACAGCCTACTGTAATGATGAGGTTTTCATTACTGGGGCTATTTTTTTTATATACGTAGATAACTAGCACTTTAAAGGGACCCTTAACCTTTATTAAAAAGCAGCTTGGTTAGCACTAGGGTACTTTATTTAGTGCATCAATTTAAGCATAGATTTGCACTTTAAGAACAATTTGCACACAAGGTTTTGAAAATATGTATGAGTATCTATTGTGTATTTTAATGTTTGGTATGTGGCCTTTTGTTCCAGGCTCTGCTGCTCCCCATTAATATTGGGGTGGTTGTCTGTGGAAAATAGAGTTGATGTTTAGAGCAAGCAAAGGTTATTGTTTGGAAATGTTAGTGTAGAATCTGTTGGAAGTGAGTGCAGAAGTGTTGTGGTTCTGGGAAAATGACTTATCCGTTTTTTCTCCGTTCTCTCCAGGGTGTTTGGACAAATGCTTCCCCAGGGGTTCAGACACCATTTAGAGCTTCTGGGAGAGTCCATGGGAAATACTGGGGGAGTTGTGCGCGTAGTTTGAGGGATTTCTATGGTGTTTGCGTGTGAGTTTAAAACACAAAATGTACATAAAAAAGTAAAGTGTAAATGGGTGTGTGTATATTTGATTTAAATGTGTGTTGTAGATGGAAGTGAGGAATTGGTCAATTTCAGGTAAATGGTTTAGTTCATCAGCTGTGCCTATTTAAGGCAGAGATTATGGCCCTGTTCGAATTCATGGGATGCGTCCTCAGAAGGCCAGATTCGACGGGTCAGATGGATCCTTGCTATCCTTGGTTTACCCAGGATTCATTGCGAGACCAAGCAAGCCAGCTTCCCGTGATTAGAGGAAAGGGTACTTGGCGCCGAACAGTGGTGAAATATTGCAAGTGCAGTTTACAGCTATAATACATAATAATAATAAAATAGCTGTTTTAATGGTTGGTTATAGAGTCAGATATGTGGCGGTAATGTTTGGTTTATCTAAAGGTTTTTATCTGTTACTGTGTAAATGGGTTTTGGCTGAAATCTTCTGGGCGACGACCTTAAATGGATCTGCATGGTGGGGACTATAAATCTTAGGCGTTTTATTTTTTATTGTTGGCAGTTTTTCATAATTTTTTTAACTACGTATTTTTTGTTGTTGAATATTAGAGATTTTGCAGATATATTTTTATACATACATTGTTTAGATTTTACTTATATATTTCCTAACCCTTTTTATAGAATAGAAAATCCTTTATTGTCCCACAATGGGCAGATTTACAGCAGCAGAAAGATTATTGATTGAAAATGGTCACACAGATGAGGACCTTAGAAAATGTAAGTAAGAATTAACATAATAGGGAAGAGTTAAAAATATAAACAATACAATCCTGTAAAGTGTTTTAACAATATAAAAACTAGAGAATAAATAACCAATATGCAGCTATGGACATTTTACAGTAATGGATATTTGAAAATAGCAGCAACATCAGAGATGTGCAGAGAATGACAGCAGCAGGTTATTTAACTGACTAAGGTTTCTATCATTACATTTGAATTTATCTGTTCCTGCTGCCGCTGGTTGGAACCTTTATTCCACTCTGGATTCTCATCAGTCTTTGTTCACTTTACAGGTAAAAATAAATAAATAAAAACAAATAGTTTTGAAAACCTCGGGTATTCATTCTTTTCCTGCTTTGTGTGTCAACTGTCACGGTTGCTAAGTTAACAGAGCATACGGGCGGTAAAACCCACGGAATCGGGTAGACCTGGTTTTGGATTCACAGCCAAAACTCTTCCAGTCTCCTTATTTTCAAGGACTTGGGAAGGATCCAGTCTAGGTAGACCGCGTCCTTCCTTGGAGGATGCAGCCCAGGATTTTGAACACAGCCGATGTGTTTCATGAAGGGCTGTGAAGCTGAATAAATCTGCTGATACTTCCCCTTCATTTTGCCTGACAAGTTCATTTCTCACTTGAAATCCAGCTGAGAGGTCAGCTGGTTAACACCTACACACAGCTTAGATAAATAATAAAAAAGATGTATTTTTTTAATCCAAGGCTAGCATGAGGTGAGGAGGAGCTTTAAAGCCTAACCGCCGCCATCGTGAGGAGCAGACAGTAGCTGAGCTGAAAGCTCTGGTTGTAGAACAGTAGAAGTCCTCCCTGGAAGATTTTAGCTGGATTTGGACTAAGATATATAAACACGACCCTTAGTTCAGTTAAGATCAAACCATTTACTCTTAATGTTTTTACTGAACACATTAGAGGATCATCACTTGTCTACAGTCAGACTGAATTACACAGAGCATAATTCAGACGGGTAAAGACCGCTGTTAACCAATGCCAACCAATCATAGCACAGGAGGTGGGACTTTACAATGCCTGTCTCTAAGCATCAGAATTACCCATAATGCAGCAGAGCTTGTGTGGGGGCATAACAACAGGTGACCACAGCAGAGCAATGTTACAATGAAAATTAAAAATGTCATTGCCCATTTCTTTAGGCAAAACCAGCAGATTTGGTTCATTTGAGAGTTTCTTTGAAGATTTGAAAATGTTTCACTGACTGCAAAATTACAAAAGAGAGCGCCTCAGAGTTTTTGCGCTAGAACATTTAAAAGCATTTGATTTACATACAAAGTCTATGGACAGCATCCAGAGGTCCTGCAGGATGTCTGATCCTCGATAGCGGTGCATCTGAGCACCCTGGCCCTCTCAGCATTGGGGCGTCTTTGAGTCTGGAGTTTAGAAATTTGTACTTTTGCAGTTTGAAGCGCAGCATCAACCAATCAGAAAAGCTAACCTAGGAGTTTTTTTTGGAGACACTCAATGCAAGCCATGATCACTGCTGTCTGCATATTACCCCATAGACTGGGGTTGAACTTCACAGGTTATTAAAAAAGCCATGAGAATGGATTATTTCCTGGATCACACGGTAAATCTATTTTTTATTGAACTGCAGCCAAAACAATAGGTGTTTCTCCACTAACGAGAACGCCGAGTAGTATTTCATGCTCGCCAAGTCCGCTTCTTGGCGAGAACGCAGGAAGATCGGACTTGACGAGAACGCGAGCACGCAAGCATGTATGTGTATTGGAACAGAAGCATACTCGTGAGAGACGTCATCACATGCAACGTTCTTTAGCATTTCTTTAACAGTCAAAACTATTTATTCCTTACATAAAACATTTTTGAAAACAATATTTTTAATTTCTAAAGCTTAAAAAACATTTAAAAAAATTGGACGAACTCAAAAAACCGCCATCAGAACGAGCGGTAGTTCACACATAACTAGACCGAGAGAAGTGCACTACAGGCGGGGGTAAATTTAGCCCCTGGCTGCGGTTACCCTCGGAGGTCTGCTGGTCACTCTGGTCCATCTCAACGTCGGACTTTTAAATTTCGCACTAACTCTGTAAACAGGCCACACACAGGAGGCTTCAATGTATAATGTTATCGCCTCAAGCGATTTCAAAACGTACTTTTGAAGAGCAACAGCAGCAGAAAAAGGGAATGTTTAACTTAACACTGTGAGCGCTGTCTGGAATCAAGCAGCGGCCGCGGGGCATTCTGGGGAAGCGGTCAGTCTGAGAAGAACGCACAAGTCTGCTCTGATGCATGCTCGATAAAGAGGCGCGTGGTGAGAACAACATCCGAGGATTTGATGCGTTCTCGATCTGGCGTTCTCGATAATGGAACGGTACACGGGCTGAGGCTGATGATGTGTCACGAGTACCACGAGCACATGAGAACGCTCAAGAACGCATTGAGAAACGCCCCGTTGATACCTAAATGAACTAAAATGTTAAAACCTGCTTGTGAATAATATTCTCGTGCCACTAAGAACTTTATATTTTAGTGGGACTCACAGCACAGATAATGTTTTGAGGATGACTCTTCTTTCTTAAAAATGTGTTTAAACTATTTTTCCAACTCATTAAAGTAAAATAAAGCCAAAGTTGCTTTCGAGCTTGAAGCTACAGAACAGAACAGATCAACAACCAGAGAGCCGAGCATCCAGGCTGTTGATGCATCAAAACACCTTGACCATTGTTTCACCCAACATAGAAATTTCAGCCCAAAAGGAAACCTTGATATGCCGCGTATAAGCTTGTGTACACAGCGTATACGCCAGGGGTCACCAACATGGTGCCCGCGGGCACCAAGGGGCCCTCAAGTCTGAAAAACAGTCTTCTGAAAATAGAACGACTCAACAGTGAGCTACGCTTGAAATTTCATTGTATTCTTGTTGCTCTTCTTTTTAATCAGTTATAGAACATTTCATCATTTAATCATATATGGCATTTAAGCATTTATAGAGATTTCAAAATGAAAATGTCTAAATTTAAAGAAACCATACGATATATGTTTATAATGTATGAAGTTTAGGTGAACGTTGACCCCTGCAATTCATAGGTCTGTATTGGTAGCCCTTCCTGTGACTCAGTACCCCTGAATTAGCCCTCAACTGTAAAAAGGTTGGTGACCTCTGCTGGTATACGCTATGTAGATCGCTGTGTATGGCGCTGTAGTATACACTGTGTATACAGCTTGTGTACAGGAGCGTATAATGCTATGTATACGCTGTGTATACACTGTATACATCTGGCTAGCCAGGCTAGTGCATGCCCATTGAATGACGGTTCCCTCCAGACCAACATTTACTATTGATCACTTTGGGATTTCAGCTGTGAGGCCTGGAGAGGGAGTACAGGAAAAGCTCTCTGGTTCCCAGTATGGCAGTACGAACACTGTGGCAGCTCTACAGAATCTATAGTTAGTAATCTACAGTTACACTCAGGGCTGACCGGGGGCATGAAGTTAACTTGTAGGCGGGCCCCCTGACTAAAGCTAGTGTCAGAAAGTTTGGGGGTCCTAGTTTAGCATGATTTACATTTTTTGCTTACATTGTTGCTAATGTTTTCTTTTTAGATTATGAACTTTTACTTGGAAAACACTTTAAAAGACATGGAAGTAGTTTTTAACCGTAATTCTCATAGAAAATTATTAGTGAGGCGGAAGAAAACAGTAAATATATTCCTATTCTATCATTTATTGTGTAGAAAGGAAGAAGTAACTTAATCTGTTCGTTATTATCAGCTTTTGAGAATGAGCAACTTATTATCTATGTGGAGCTTAGTCATTTGATGGATTTCTAGCCAGGCTGGATTATTAAAATATGTTATAACTGGCAGAAGGGAAAAAAGACCGGATGATTTAATTTTCTCTGCATTTGCATCTATTGAAGTTAAATATAAGCAGACCACATTGAAAAGAAAAGTGATTTTTGTTCCAGACATCTCTGGAACAATCAATAACTTGCTTGTTTTGACAAGCATTCACATTCATTTCCTGTATAATCATCTGTCAAACCTCTGTCCGTTTATCCATCCTAAATCACAGACATGAGGTTCCAGACTGGTACCCAAAGTCTCTCTCCCCATCAGGCCTTCCCAGGAAGGAAAGAAAAATTGGCAGCTATACATTTCTGGTTCTGCAACAGTTAGTCACAGTCAGAGAAACAGGACTACACTGGAAAACAACAGGCCAAGCTCCAACATTTGTGAAAACAGGTGTTGATGGAAGCAGCACAGCTGATATTTCTCTCCAGGATGGAGTCACAGCCAAAACAGGAACAGACCAGATGAAGCTACTATGAGAAAAAGAGAGAGCAGAACGTTAGAGATTGAACTAACAGATTCTGCAGAGTGGGAGAATAGTTCTAAAGTACCTAAAGCCCGGACCTTTCCGGGCTTCTGGAGGCCAGAACCAGGTCCAGAACCAGACATGGAGAACAAGCTTTGAGGCAGAACTGCTCTTTCCAAACTGCATTCAGCTACCTTCTCTGTGAGGAATGCTTCTCCTGCTGTGGCCGGAAATATTCAGAAATAATATTCCTCATTCCTTCTCTCGTTGAGGAACTTTATTTTCCTTAGAGAATAAAAATATTACTGTTTTTATTTTTGATTGCCACTTTATAATAGCCAATAATACTGTTAATAAGTGGATAAGTATTAATTAATTAAATAGTTGAGGGTATAGTTTTATTTATATATATATATATATATATATATATATATATATAATTAATCACTTCCTGAAGGTGTTCACCTAAAGCAGGTATGCAACCACTACAGTGTATTTGTTTAAACAAGTTAAGATTCTGCATAATCTGTCTGTTAAGGAATCTAAAATCTACTCTAACTGACAGATAAAATAGATTTTTTTCATCAGTCTTAGATAACTTTGCCATATATTTAAAAAAAGCTGCTTTGTCTCCTTTGGGACGAGGATGTTTTTGTTTGTCCACAGCTTGACAGCAGAAGTTATTTCCCTGTTAATTATTATTATTTGGCTCATGTAAATACCTCCGTTACATTTGTACATCACATGAATATTTATCCAGTGGAAAAAAAAGATGTCATGTAATCAGAGCCAGAAACACAGTCCGTATTTATTTAGCAGGATGGCAATGAACTGCTGTACTATCGGCACCGATGTGATGGGATCCTGCCATCTGCAGATTGATTGTCCAATTACTTTCTCACTTTCTGTTTCCCGGTGGGATCGGTTGAGAAATAGCTGCAATACTTCATTTCAAATAAGTGTAGGACTGATGTATGCAAAGGAACTTCTGATATATTCCCAGTCTGGTTGTAAAGGCAGGTTAGTGGGGACACAGAATGGCTCCCAGCAGAAAGTATTGGCTCCAGTCTTTAAGCGCTGTCCAGAGTAGCGAAGGAGGTCTGCTACTGACTGTGCAGAAATATATCAGGTCCAGAGTTTATGGCACTGTGGAGGAAAATAACTGACTTCTCTCGCTGCAGGTGTATGGTCAATGAATGCAGCAGTGAAGAATTAACCGCTCCCCCTCCATATTTTATTTTCAAGCTTAAATTGAATAAGCAGAATGACCGCTGGTGGAAAGATCAAATCAAGAGGAGAAAAACTTTTCTTCTTATTCCACAATCTGCAACAGAAATGACACTGCTGGAGTCTGACCTCTCACAGGTTTGTGGATAAATCAACATTAAGACTTTTGTACTTTTGCAGATTTATATCCATCTATCCTCCGCTTATCCAGGGTCGGGTCGCGGGGGCAGCAGCTTAAAAGGGGAGGACCAGACGTCCCTCTCCCCAGCCACTTCTTCTAGCCCCTCAGGAGGAACCCCAAGGTGCTCCCAGGCCAGCCGAGAAACATAGTCCCTCCAGCCTGTCCTGGGTCTCCCCCTGGGCCTCCCCCCATAGGGACGCGGGGTTTCCTGGAACACCTCACCAGGGAGGCGTCCAGGAGGCATCCTAACCAGATGCCAGAGCCACACTCAACTGGCTCCTCTGGGCGTGGAGGAGTTAGCGTGTTTCTACTCCGAAGTCCCTCCCGGATCACCCGAGCTTCTCACCCTATCTCTAAGGGAGAGCCCAGCCACCCCACGGAGGAAACCCATTTCAGCCGCTTGTATCCGGATCTTGTTCTTTCAGTCATGATCCAAAGCTCATGACCATAGATCAGGGTAGGAGCATTAGATCGACCGGTAAATCGAGAGCTTCGCTTTTTGACTCAGCTCTGCTGCAGATTTATGCTTAAGTGAAAATGCATTTTGCTGGGACATAGTGTTAGTATCCTAAAACTATATGTCAGAGTGAAACATGAATGACTAAAGACAGAAATCAAAGACATATCAAGTCTAAGTTAACATCAGATATAGGAAAACACCTGCCCCTGAGCTTAATACACTGTTTGTTTAATGTTATGTGTTCATATTAGGTGCTAATATTTTTGTCAAGGTTTCCTTGAAAACTTTGAGGCCTGTGGAAATTCCAACCTGCTCCAAACTGACCTGTTGAATTTAGAAACTCTTTCTTTGGATGGTCATTGAATGCATTTTTATCTTTGTGCCACTGAAGAGCTAATGTGTTTTTTATTGGTCATCGGCTCAATAACTTATGGGGGGAGAAAAACGTGAACATTTTGTTAAAATTGGCTCTTTTGAAGATCTAAGAAAGTTTTACAAATTCCCATTGTGATGGCAGGAAGATCTGATCAGGTTACCCCCAAGATGGCTGCTGTTTGTGGTGCGTTTGGTGTCTGCAGCATCCAGTAACTTTGAGACGTGGTGCATTAAGCAGCAGAGGTAACTGGCGATAAGTTTAATGTCATCTGGTGAAAAACTTTTTGGTTAGCCAAATTTGTTTGTTCCCCTTAAATGAAGAACATGGAACCATTCCCTTTGATCCTTGGCGTTGAGGTGAATATGACTGATGCCCTTCCAAGCATTGTTGATAAATATACCTTTGGCATTACCACTGTAATGCCAAAGGAATCCACGAGAATCTGTTACGACACAGAAAAGTGACGCTTTACTGCCGGTGAAGCCGATATTCAGTTAGAGTTACGTTTAAAGGGTTTATTGAAGGGGTGAATAATAATAAGCAGGCAAACAGATACAGTCTTAGCAGAATAATCCTGGTTAAAAGTGCTGGGATGAGCAGAGAACCAGGAGATGTATGGCAGCGACAGAACCATACCACGCCAGCAGCAGAACTCGGCCAGAGAGAACTGGTAGCAAGCAGCTGAGACGGCGCTGCAGAGAGAACTGAAGTAAGCGCTACAGCCACGGAAACTGAAGGCTGGGCTGGAGAGCGCTGGTAGCGCTGCAGAACTGAGTAGCGCTGCAGCATGGAGAGAACACTGGTAAGCGCTGGAACTGAAACGTAAGCGCTGCAACATGGGAGGAACTGGTAAGCTGCGCTGCAGCGGAGACTGGTAAGGAGCTGCAACTGAGGAGGGACTGGTGCGCCGCGCAGCTGGAGGAAGAACTGGTAGAGCTGGAACTGGTGGGCGCTGCAGCACGGGGAGGGAACTGGTGGCGCTGCAGCCACAGGAGAGGAACTGAGTAGCGCTGCAGCATGGAGGAAACTGGTAGAGCTGGAACTGGTGGCGCTGCAGCACGAGGAGGAACTGAGTATGCTGCAGCCTGCAGAGGAGGAAGGAACTGCCAGTAGCGCTGCAGCATGGAAGGAGACTGGTAGCGCTGGAACTGGTAAAGCGCTGCAGCATGGAGAGAGAGGTAAGCTGAGGGCTTAGCCTTCTACTGGGTAGGCGCTGCAGCATGGAACTGGGTAGCACTGAGGCAAAGCTGGTAGTAAGCGCTGCAGCATGGAAGGAGGAACTGGTAGCGCTGGGAACTGGTAGCGCTGCAGCATGGAGGAACCTGGTAGGCGCTGGAGGTGGCGCTGCAGCATGGAGAGGAACTGGTAGCGCTGGAGCATGGAGGCTGGTAGCAGCATGGAGGAAGAATTGGTAGCGCTAGAACTGGTTAGCAGCGCGCTGCAGCATGGAGAGGCTGAACTGGTAGCGCTGCAGCATGGAGAGGTGGAACCGGTAGTAGCGCAGCATGGAGGGAACTGGTGGCGCTGCAGCATGGAGGAGAGGAGGGAACTGGTGGCGCTGCAGCATGGAGGAAGGGAACTGGGTGGCGCTGCAGCACGGAGGGAACTGAAGTAGCGCTGCAGCATGGAAGAGGCTGGTGGCGCTACAGCAGCAAGGAGGAATCTGGTAGCGCTGCAGCACGGGGGAACTGAGTAGGCGGCTGCAGCCTGAGGGAACTGGTGGCGCGCTACAGCATGGAGAGAAGGAGAACTGGGTGGCGCTGCAGCATGGAGAACTGGTGGCGCTGCACCTGGAAATCCGGCGCTGCAGCAGCACGGAGAACAGGAACTGGCAGAGGAGCACTAGCGCTGCAGCCACGAGGAGGAGCTGGTAGCTTCCGTAGCACCTGCAGGAGAGGAACTGTGGCGCTAGCAGCATGCAGGCATGGAGAGGAACTGAGTAGCGCTGCAGCATGGAGGAGGAACTGGTAGGCGCTGCAACATGGTAGCGCTGAGGGAACAGGTAAGCGCTTGCAGCATGGAGAGGCTGGTGAGCATGCACAGCGCTGGAACTGGTGGCTGCAGCATGGAGAGGGAACTGGTAGCGCTGCAGCATGGAGGACTGGTGGCGCTTGCAGCATGGAGAGGAACTGGTAGAGCTGCAGCATGGGAGGAACTGGTGGCGCTGCAGCATGGAGAAGGGAGTAGTGGCGCTGGTAGCGCACGCATGGAAGGAACTGTAGTAAAGCGCTGCAGCATGGAGAGGAACTGGTAGCGCGCAGCATGGAACTGGTGGCGCTGGAACATGGAGAGGAACTGGTGCAGCATGGAAACTGGTAGCGCTGCAGCATGGAAAGAGGTACTGGTAGCGCTGGAACTGGTAGCGCTGCAGCATGGAACTGAGTGGCACTGCAGCATGCAGCACTGGAGAGCTGAAACTGCAGTAGAGCTGCAGCATGGAGGGAAGCAGAGAAGCAGCTGGAACTGTAAGCGCTGCAGCATGGGAAGGAACTGGTAAGCGGCTGCAGCATGGAGGAACTGGAAGTGGCGAGGCTGCAGCATGGAGTAGGTGAACTGGTAGCACTGCAGCATGGAGAGGAACTGGTAGAGCTGCAGCATGGAGTGGAACTGGTAGCGCTGCAGCATGGAGTGGAACTGCGGCGCTGCAGCATGGAGGAACTGAACTGGAGCTGCAGCATGAAGTGCAGAACTGGTAGCGCCGCAGCATGGAACTGGCTGCAGCATAAGATTAAGAACTGGTAGCGCTTCACAGCCATGAGGAGAAACACTGGTAGAGCTGCAGCATGGAGACTAATGTACCTCAACTAGGAGAGGAATTCAGCTGGCAGGGCAAACAGGATCCAGTAGAGAGAAACAGGCTGAACTGCAGCATGCAGACACAGGAGAAAGGGAGGTATAAGTAGGCTGGTGAACAGGTGAGCTGAGCACTAATTAGTGGGAACAGGTGGAGATAATCTAGAGTGAGCTGCTGGCAGCCTGATCTGCTAGGATCACTGCTGGTGGCTGAATAGTGACCCAGTGAACAGAAAAGTCCTCATGAGTCCAAAACAAAACTAAACACAATCAGAACTAAGACAAGAAATAGTTCAAGAAATGTCTGATATTTGATTCAAACCTTCAATCTACTGAAATTGAATATTTGATGAAGCTATACTTTAAGAACCAGATTCCAAAGCACACCTTTAGTTGAGTGTTTTCCATTTCTTGATGGATCTGAGTTGTTTTTGCAGCAAAAGGAAACCAGCAAACTTCCGTCCAGTGGCTCGTTCATTTTTCCCTAAAAAAAATTATTCTAAAGAGAAAAAAAAAGTTTGAATTGATGAATTTTGACCAGATCAGCTCCTATACTTCCATTGAGTGAACACAGTTTATAAGTTTCAAGACTTTTTTCTAAATAATTTAGCTCCTCTGGCTGCCTGAGAGGCTACTGTCAGCTCTGCAGAGCTACTTTGAAGCTTCTTATCAACACATGCAGCCTCACCATCAGAATGATGGAGCTGCGGGGAAAGGAAGCCGTGGCGATGGGGGAGATATGGGATGATTTGTGAGACAGGCGAAGGGAAAGGGAGGGAGCGAGTGAGGCAGCAGTGCAGAAACACTGAACAAAGTTCGACATGTTTATTCATTCTGGTTGGTGTGTGTGTTTCTGCTCCTGACTGGGTTTGAAGGGAGATAATGAGGTAATGGTGCTCGGCGAAGTGTGACAGAGAGATGGCGGATATGAAGCGCGAGACAAACCATGGAGGACAAAAGCAGCTAATTGAGAGTTGCCATTTAGAAATGTGGGAAGGTGAGTGTCTGTGTGTCTATGATGAATTCAGAGCAGAAACAGCTTCTACTTTAGCCCCCTCCATAGATTCACTGACCAAAGTAGATTTAAGTATCATTTAAAGAGTATTTAGTTCATTCATGATGGTTTGTATGATGGTGCTCTCGCCATCAGGACGCCGTCTCCAGAAGGCAATAATAACTTTGATTAATCCAGTTTCTCTTTGGCATCAATAAAGTATTTTTGAATAGAATTAGATACATTTATTTTAACACTATGATGCTAAATCAAAAACAACCAGTTTTTGATTCAGGTAGATTTTAGCAGCTTAAATAATATATATTATATAATACTATAATAATTAAGCTTAAGAAGTAAAAATAGTTAAGTACCCAAGAAACCAAAAAGGTTTTTTATGAATTTGAGCAAAACCAAACAGCATATAACTAAGAATGAATAAATGAAAATACTAAACAACTACGTGTAAATCCTGGGAAAATGTTTGCTATCAAAATGCTGGTCCTTCCTGAATTAAATGAACGTTTTGGGTAAAACATCCTCCAAGGTGCTCATAAGCTTCGACATTATGGTATCAACATTTTTATGACCATCTTTCCCCCACTTTACAAACCAAAATAACTGCAAAATAGATTGTAACTATTATAAATATTTGAGCATTTATGTCTGAACCTGGAATGAGAACAATCCAACTCAGTTGTAAATCTGTCTAGAAATAGAACATACAGGATGGAGGGACAAGCATATCTCTCACATTTTCAATTTATCAGCTCATAAATTAAAGCAAAGCTGCTTTGAAAATAAACAGATTTATCACATGCATCTCTGAAAGTCTGCAGGGAATATCTGAAAATGCAAAGGTTCAGATCTTTCTTCAGGACTTTTATCCAGAATAACCAGGATGATGTGATAAAAAAAGAGAGCTTTACTTTTTCAACTACAGGAAGAGTAAAGAAATAAAACCTTAGGCGGTCCTCCACATTGGAGAACGGGTTCCAGCAGATAACTAGAGGAAAATCAGACATGGGTCCAGTTCTAGGGACAGATAAGATACTGCCCTCAGGCTCCCAGGGGTCGGGTTGAGAGCCCAACTTTGAGACGAACAAACCAGCCACCCGGCCCAGGAGTACAGGGTGTTTGAGAGAACAGTTTTAATGGAGTTAAAGACACGATATAGAAAAAACTAAAAGAAAGAAAAAAGAAATCAACATGAAACTTGTATTATTTACTAGTTTTCTTAAATGTAACCTCTCCAAAGTTCATCTCCCACACTTAAAACTTCCAGAAGTAGATTTCAGACTCTTCCTTCCTTTTTGTAAACTAAACGTTTAATTATCTACCCCAACAGGTCCTACCTACTGAACTAAAATGTGGAAAAATGCTTTTAGACCGAAAACACCAACTTTAAGCTTGTTCATACAAAATCCTTCATAGAGGACTAGGGATGGGAATCCAAAACCGGTTCCTGCTTAGAACCGGTTCCTGAGTTGTTCCAGTTCCATGGCACTTCCGTTTGGCAGCTCGCTTCACGATTTCTCTTAACGGTTTCAGGCAGCACCAGAGCCTAGCGGTGGGCAGCACCACTTACATCATCGTCAGTTTTAATGCAAGTTATGCACAAGGCATTCAGTAAGTACGACGACTGACTGTGATTAGTGAAAGTGTGAACATGTGAGTGAAAGGTGTAATTACTAATGTACGTACCTGCTCCATACTACTGAACCTAAAGTGAACTGAACTCAGGCGCGAAGCCCAGGAAAGCGCAAAAATATATCCCATCGGTAAAGCTGGGCGCACCAGCGATTATTTCAGTGGTCAGGACGCGATCTACTGCTCCTGGCGGCTTAGTCCAGTGTGAGCTCACAGCTTCACGATGGCGTTCGGCCCGGACGCCTCATAGCGATTCTACCTGCCTTCACACTTCGCTGGTATCAAAACCACTAAATTTCAGCTTATTAAAGCCGACTGCCTATTCGTGAAAGCACAGAATTTAAATATTCGGGAATTTAAAGCTTCAACAGTGAAACGCTTGCCTTTGATATTTAAAGCAATTTAGTGCCGGAAAGCCCCAAAGAATATACTTAACGACAATAAAGATATGGCTGAGCTAATCACAGCACAATGCGTTCGTCAAGCGTTTTTACAGACAGAACAGCATTTCACTCATTGCCCCCCCGCCATGCTGCTGGGTTTACAGAAGAATCCTTGTTGGTGCATACGCACTTAGTGATTTGCCCACATGTTTGATTTTCTCCCGTTCTCCCGATTCCGGATCAGGAGGTGGTCGTTAGAGGCTGATCGCCCCTCGTTACTCCCTGTACACTACAAGACTCACGATGCACGATCAGGCTGAAAGTCGGGCTGATTGAAAGGTTCTCGCACAACTGGAAAATCGCCCCAAAAATCGCACAGTGTACGTCCGGCTCAAAGCGATTGACAGTTTGGATGTAAAGTTTCAATAACATCCGCGGGAGGAAATACATCCAACATGCAGAAACACCTGCGCACACAACATGGCATGTATTTTAACGAATGCCGTGTTTTTGATGCTTCCGGACAGAAGCTAAAGTTACGACCAGCATGGAAGGAAACTGGCTAGTAGCTAGTTTTATATCACTGACTGAGCTTAATGAGCTTCCTAGTAAATCAGATGCCTTTTCTGGAAATTAACCAATTTCCTATCTGGGGTTATTAAACATGCTACCAAGTGGCTCCGCAGTTCAGGGAGGGAGAGAAAGCTGACGCTCATTTATTTAAATCAGGATGAGGTTAGTTTGTTTCCCCAAATTGTACAGTAATGCTTTTTCATTAAACGGATGCCTTCTCCATTAGATTTAGAGGACTTTGAGGAGACGGGTAGCTTGGATGGATCAGAGGCTGCAGCTCCCGTTTACTGCCTTCTGTTTTCACAGAGGCAGGCAGAGATAGAATGTCCCAGGAGAAGGTAGACGAACATCACCATAAGCTTACCAAGTTCATTGTTTCACAGAATAAACAGAGAATCGGGATGTAAAAGCTTAAATCGAGCAGGATCAAAACGCCGCGAGAATCGATAAGTGAATCATACTGTAGAAAATCTCAGGCAAATTCCCCATCCCATTGCAAAAGATGCGATTTCTCTGTCATGACAGATATATGGTGCGCCGCTTTGTTTTTGTTTGAAAGATTTTTTATCAGAAATGACTGAATTGCTACAATGGTAAAATTTGTCATTGTTCATAATAGAGTTCAGAAGAGCTCACTGTGATTCTCAAAGCTTCGGTTAAACTTTGGTCGGTTCAATAGAGACCATGTCTCTGAAGCAGGATGCTGGAGGTGAACAAAATCCAGCAGACGCTCTGCTGCACTTCTTCCAGATGGTAGCTGACCGCAGACAGCGCCGCAGACAGGAGGCCGGCTTGTTTTGTTTGTATGACCGTGATTGCGGAAAACAACTCGTGAAGTTGGACCAGCCAGGTGTTGCTGGGTGTGCTGCAGCAGTTCTGGAACCCTTTTTCCGCCCGTATTCCCCGCCAAATTCCTTATCTCCTACTGCCGCATTAAATCCTGCCTCACCAGCCGCTCTAAAGAGTTTTAGACTCCATTAGCTGCAGCGCAGGATCACGCTTCAAAATTTGGGTGGCAAAAACCAGCCGTCGCGCTAAGCTCTCTGCGGCCATTAAATTTCAAGTGGAGGATAATCCAGCCCTTAAGGCTTTTGTGAGTACGGGTTGCATGTCCACTATGATCATGGATACTTTGAAGTATATATTGTTAACTGCTGCGTGCGGGAGTCCCTGTAAGAAAACCAAAACAAAACATGGGATGCCAGAAACTGGCTGGATAACAGGGAGTCCAGATTTCTATCAAAATATGATGCCTTTGGAGTGAAAGTCCTTAAAGCTCTATAGTGACCTTAGTATCCTCAGCGCTCTTCCTTTCTCTCCTGCACATTTTAATAAAGACTAATGTGTTTGCCGACATCGGCTCACTCTAATTACTTTGATTAATGGCCTCCTTGCCTTTGGTAAACAGTATGAGCTGTGTTCCAATTTATTCAGGGAAATTAACCAATCAGAATTAAATGCTCTGATCATATTCCCTCACCTCTCAATGAACACAAGGGCCAAATGTGCTCTGATTCATTTTTCCTGGTTTTCTGTCACTGCCGGGATAATAGAAGCCTTTCTTTGTCAGACATAGTGCACATAAAGACGCAGCCGTCCGTTTAATGGCTCATTTTTAATGAGGGTGGGGGAGAACTCAGAGGACAGGTTCTCTTAGAGAACTTGTCCTTGCTGAAATGTGAGGTAGTGTTTTGCTGGTCAGATGAAGAAAATGGTACTCTCAGTAAACAGAACTGACCTTCAGCAGGTTTTGATGGAATCTACAGAAATGGAGAATAAAAGATGTTTCTAGAAATGATTCAAAGGAGCCTAAAAAGATTGGATTTGTTATCAGCTTTTCATGGGTTTTGACATTTTTTCACACAAAAAGGGAGTTCTGACTTAAAAACTGGGTACGCTCTGATTGTAACGATTAGGTCAAAGAAAGTAGCAAAATCAATCTGACTTCACTCAATGAGGCATCCAAGCATTTTGGTGAGAAGGACTCTTGTAACCTGATGATTTGCTTAATCAGCCAATTTTAAGATTGTATTTCGTAAAATAAGAACTCCAATCTGTGCCAAAATTACCCACGCCTATACATGTACTTCACCATTTCACTATTTTGGAGCCACTGCCATTCAGATCAAAAGCTAACAAAGAAGTCCATCCATCCTTCATCCATCCATCATCCATCCATCCATCCTTCATCCATCCATCCATCCATCCATCCATCCATCCATCCATCCATCCATCCATCCACCCACACCCTTCCTAACAGTCTGTGGTTATTACAGGTTTACTTAAGCTAAACCACTTTAAAAGTAACCTCAGTGTTTGTTACTTTATTTTCACCCACATAAAAACCTAAAATGAAGAAAACAGCTTAAGATTTTCTTTTCTTTTTCTACCGACCAGAGCATGCTTCTGATGCACGTTATGTAGTGCAGAAAAGGCAACCTAGAGAGCTCTGCACTTAGCAGGACAGAGAATCCAAGTTTCTGAAAGATAAATTGAAAAGGTCAACATTTCAGCTTTTCTCAGGCTGTTAGACAGGCAGCATTGTGGCTGTTTGTAAAGAAGCTGTCAAAGTCATATGTCATGTTTTGACTTCTTTGAGAGCTTCCTTTGCCAGCTTTCTTATCATCCCTCAACATTCAGTCCAAGTAAGTCAAATAAAAAAGGAAAATATATAAACTGAAACATCTTTTTTCTTCAGAAATAAACATTAAAATAGACGATTGAGTTAAAATGCATATAATTATAAACACCTAATGTTTTGCCTTATGACTAAATAAAACTAATGATTTTGTCAGAACAATAATACTTAAAGCTCAACTGAATAGGGACAATGGAACTTTTTCTCCTATGAAAGTGAGTTTTTAGGTCCGTCATGAATAAAAACTCCAGCTAGTAACAAATACTTCATGTACAGTATGCATATTGTAAAGCCCTGACTTAAAGTAGAAACATAGAGAGAAGTAGTGTGTACCATCAAATCCCTGTCTGTTCTTCTGTTCAGAGCACCTGAAGGTGGCTTTGGAGGAATACATGACTAGAATACCAAAGGTTCGCATCCTGAGGACTAAAAAGAGGGAAGGTCTGATCAGGACTCGGCTGCTAGGAGCAACAGCGGCTAAAGGAGAAGTTATCACCTTCCTGGACTCTCATTGTGAGGCCAACATCAACTGGCTGCCTCCTCTGCTGGGTGAGCAACACAAACAGGCATTCAGTACCAATTGTTTGTGCCCCTTTTTTTAAACAATTATGCGCACTTTGCTTATGAGAGATATCAGAAAACATGTTATTAAACTTCTCATGTGCATCAGCATCCAGTGGAAAATGGGAGATGAATACGTCTTTTAGACCGTGATTTATCATGATCTTCTCTGCATCTGACAGCGGGAGCAGCGGGACATCAGGGCTGAGTGGCACTAGATTGGAGCAAGATGCTATACAGATAGAGCACCTCAGCTGATCAAAGGCGATGAGTGGGTGGGGCCAGCTCTGAAATTATAAGAGGAGGAAGAATGATAAATGATTAAAATGGCTTTTTTACAACAAAGCCACAAACTTCCAAAAAGCATTGCCTTACTCTCGTGAGAATGTTTTTTAGATTTTGAAACTCCAACGACCGTCGCTGCATATCCATGGCAGGTGATGCGTTGCTGTGGCATCATGGAAATTTGCCAGTTTGCATGGCAGCCCTCCTGAACACGCCTCTACATACAGATCACATATAAATGCCTTCTGGTGTGTCATGATTTAATTAAAGATCTGACCCAAAATGCAGAAAACCAAACAGAGACCAGGGAAAAGTTTAACAGGTTTATTTAGTATGATGAGATGAATCCAGTGTTGCTGCTCTGAACACCGTCAAACCGGCCGAACTGGAAAGAAAAGGGGGAAGACACCCTGTTAGTTCAGGCTCAGTGGGAAATTAGATTTGTTGCAGGAGGTAGGAACAGGTTGCAAGACTCACATTTGAGAAAAAAGGTGTCTTAATTGAATCCAATCTGTGTGGATGTTCAGTGATTGTCTTGTTTGATGGTGGGCGGACAAGGTTTACTCGACCGCGTTGTTCCCTTGGTGAACGGAGAAGCTGACTGCCACACAGATTTCCTGCGCGGTACTTGAATGGGGTTATTGTGGAGATGAATCCTCTACTCAGAGAGAAGCCCCGGTGACAATCCTTGGCTTAAAAGGTTGATCCAAACTATAAACTTGAATCCTTAGCTCAGTTTGGCTCTCAGAAGATCCTTCCAGAGGAGAGAAGGTCCGAAACATCCAGTTTGCAGGATAACTTCCTGCTGAAAGGCAAAGACAAAAGCGGCAAGATTAAAACTCAGATAAACAAGAAAACTCAGTTTGACTCAGCAAAACTCAGCTTGGCTAAAGTACCCAAAAACTGGCAAAGACAAAGACTTAGGTTAGACTCTGCTTAAACTAAGCATGGCTAGAGTACCCAAAAAACTGGCAAAACAAAAGACTTAGGTTAGACTCTGCTAAACTAAGCATGGCTAGAATAACCCAAAACTGGCAAAACAAAGACTCAGGTTAGACTCTGCTAAACTAAGCATGGCTAGAGTACCCAAAAACTGGCAAAACAAAGACTCAGGTTAGACTCTGCTAAACTAAGCATGGCTAGAGTACTCCAAGCTGTCAAACACTCTGGCATCGAGGTAGTGGCAGTCAGCAGCTTAAGAACACTCCACAGGTAATGAGGCAACGAGCTGCAGGTGTGCAGGGAGGCCCAATGAGGACGGGGCGCCACCTGGTGGAGGAGGAAAGGAAACACAAACTGGATTCCTGACATGGTGTCAATATATCAATAGTATATGACACCATAAGTTTACAATATTTTTTTCCCAGTCTATTCTAACTTTTATGATAGCTTTTTTTTAATCCTCCGAAATACCAGAAATACATACTTTATATATTTAACTCTCTATATATTTAATATAGTATATTGTTTTTTCTTTCTAAAATAAGTGACAATTTGAACTTTTTCCAAGATATTTTTTTAAGCTGCACCAATTCAATAACTGAATATTAATTTAATTAATGATTTAACCGATTAAATATTGAAGGCTCAAGTGCAACATTTTACCCAGATTGTTTAAGTGTTAGGTGGCTTTTCTTCTTTGCAAGTTAAACTGAATGAGATGTAGAATTATAAAGCAAAATGCAAAGTGCTTTAAATGTTTTTTGAGTTATTCCTAATTACACTTTTTAATTCTCTCTTTAATAGTGTTTGTTTCTTTCACTATTGTTCCCAACTCTGTGAGGCCAAAGAAATGCAAGACATAAATATTACCACAGGAAATACACTTGCTGCAAAGAAGATTTCTAGAGTCAGCAGCCCGATTTTACAGGTCGAAAGTTTGATAGGATCATTAAAAACTCCATAGATTTAAAAGATTGTTTGCATTTTGTAAAATCTTTGCCCCCGCTGTCTTAATTATTCCGTAAAACTCCTTTCTTTACTGAACCAAGAGGTTTCTCACTAAATAAAACAGATGCATTTACTGGCACATTGCCCCTACTGAGAAGTTAAGTGCCTCTTCTCCAGCTTTAGATTTGCTAACAAACATGCCCCCACTTTCTCAAACAACCTTTTTGCCATTAAGGTTGATCTCTGCTTCTCAGCACGTTTCTGAGCCACTGAATAAAACTGAACTTTGGTCACTCCCCATTAAACTATCTACAATTCAAGTAATCAGATTAGAGACATGATGTAGATTGTTATCAGTTTAGATATTCTAGACACTGCAGCTATTTTAATAGCATTTTAGTTATAAAAGTAAAAATTTGCATGGAAACTACTGATTTGCAGTTATAAAGATGCTATTTTATTTTTAAATTATTTGGTCGTTATTAGTCAGATTTTTTTCTTTTAAACATCTGAATGTAAAGTAAACATTTATTCTAATTTCCCCTGAATTAAATGTTACATAACTAAAATGGCCTATTGGATATAAATAGTTTAAATATGTTCAGTTCATCATGCTTTTGGAATGCAGTTCTCGCTAATGTAATCGATCATTAAATGACAAACAGGGAATTATCTAACAAATCCCAGCTGATGGCAGCGAAATCAGTGACTTTGCATCAACGCTGCAATCTTAGCAACTACTTTGCTCTAACAGGAGAACAACAGAATAGAAGCAGGATTTACTTGAGCTCTGATCTGTTGCAGCTAGTTGGAGACAGAGAAGGAAAAAACACAGATTAACACAGAAGCACTTTTCCAAAATAACATTCAATGTTAAAGGAAAATTTAAAATCATAAATATGCTGCTATAACTCAAAGATAAATTATTCATATGAAACAATCATATTCATAAATGGCCCATAAGAGCAAGATCATTAAACATCACTTTATTTTGAGAATAAAGATTAGTTGATTTTATGCTATAGTCTATCATGGGCTTTTCTGCGTGGAGTTTGGTCCATATGAGGAGCAGCTACTGAAACTGATTCTGCCACCAATGATCAGCATCTTGGCCTCATGCTGAGCAATCGCTAACACAGTCTTCTTTTTCTAATCCCACTTCTTAATCATCTACGATGGAAGTAAAGCTACATGGAGCATGCTAATACCATAGCTTTGAAGACATGATTGAATATGTTCCTCTGTGCTTTTTAGACCGGATTGCACAGAACCGGAAGACCATTGTGTGTCCGATGATAGATGTCATCGACCATGACCACTTTGGGTACGACAAGCAGGCAGGAGACGCCATGCGTGGAGCGTTTGATTGGGAGATGTACTACAAACGGATCCCCATTCCTCCAGAGATGAAAAGAAAGGACCCTACTCAGCCTTTTGAGTGAGTAAAATCCAAAATTAGTCATGAGAATGGATTTCAACTATAAACATCAAGGTTTCTCCTCCAGCCTTGAATTGAGAAAAACTTTCTGATTAGATTTCACTTCAATTGTTACCGTTTTGCAGTTGATTGTCTTGCTGAGTCTAGAAATGTGCTGCATGTTGGGGAAACTCTGCTGGCTCCATTTCTGCATTGTTCTGACATGAAACAAAACTCAACCCTTCAGTGAATAAACCTGTTGCCCTGACATCCACATAATGCAGGTGCTAGAGAGGCCCCCTGCTGGCCCAGCT
>JAGKQL010000034.1:3717462-3732879 GCA_018398635.1 Cyprinodon brontotheroides | reverse complement strand
GAACCTGCTAGCACTAAGTTGCTAACTGGTTAGCAAGATGCTTCCGACAAACCGGCCACAATCAAATAGCTTTCGAACCTTCTGCCACAACAATCCCGCCCCCTTGATAATCGACCAATGACATTCACTTTATTCACTCGTGTAAAGTCGGGCACCACTCGGGAGAATTCAGAAATGGAACAGCTGTTATCCTACGACTTTAACCCTTCAGAAGAGTCAAAAGTGATTTGACTGTAAAACTATTTTCTTATTAGCAATGTGACTATTGCTAATTATTACCTGCAGTCAGTGAGCTACTGATACAACTTTAGTATACTTCACCTAAACCGTTCTCCTCTTTTGCATTAAATGTTTTCCACATTTAGGATGTGATTTGTTATATTGGAACAAAAGATTTCTACAGTTTTCTTTCAAAAAAGAAAGGATCAGTTTTTCCTGCTGCTGCTGCTGCTTGTTCAGAATAACAAACTGCTGCAAAGTAAATGGCTTAGTGACTTTCAGATGGAAATCTGATATGATCTTCATTTAGAGTTTTTAAATTAAGCAAAACTATCTTTGAATTTATATTTAAATTAAAATGTCTAAAAAAATTAACCAGTTTGTGACAAAATCTGATCTATGAGATCAGAAACCTATAGGTGGCGCAATAAACACAATTTCAGTCAAGCTGGTACTTATCATTAGCAGGGGTTTTATCCTACAGCATGAAAAGTGTTACTTAATTTAGGTTTGTTAAAAAAAATGAATAAAGTGTCATTTGATAGGAAGAGATCGAAAAAAGTTCTGATCTGCTGATTAATATTTTAGTAATACAAGGACTGCTCAGACGTAGGATCCATCTGCTGTAGAGATGTCGCTTGATGTGAAACATCTTCATGAATTCGGTTTAAAACACAGAATTCTTTACTTTTTCCGGAGAACCATGACATGATTTAAAGGATTCAGAAATGTCTATTAAAATAAGATAAAGATGAAATTGTTCTTCTGTTTGTTCTCCAGAGAGATTAATATTGTTGGATTTTTGTTTTAAAACCTTTCCAAGGAATGTTATGAATGAGTCAACACCAGAAGGGGGATTGATTATATCAGCATTAAAGAGTCGAGCATGTTATTTGTATTGACATTTTATTTTCTCATATGTATTTAGGAGCCTTATTAGAGTTGTGTTATTCTATATACTTTTTTCTGCCATGAAAAAAGATCCAGATTTTAAATGTTGTAGTTTGCAGCTACTGAATACACAGTTTCACTGCCCTTCATTGTTTTTTTTTCCTTTTTGTTACCCTCCTCAAAGGTATTTACTCTGTAGGTACAGATGCAATCACACCCAGCAGCTGCCAGTGTTGTATCTCTGAATTGGTGGAATTATCTAGTGCTCTGCTCAGGCTGAGCTAAATCTGCTGCTTGCTGTGTCCTTCTAAAAGCACCTTCTGAGATTTTCACCTTAAATGATCGAATTGATTCTGCAAACTGACACTTTAGCTGCAATTTTCTAAGCAACACTTCATTGCATGTGAGGCGGTTTAGCTGTAAATCTTTCACAGCTGTGTGTATTTTTATCTAACGGTTGGTAGATCAATAGGAAGTGAATGAATATAAATACTTGTTAACTAGATTGATTGAGGAATTTCAGCTGCACCCTTTCATAGCTAATGTTATGACTGAAGTTTTTTGTATTAATTAAGCATTAAATTAAATGGTACAGACAGTCCACAGCCTTCAGCGCAGGTCAAAGCAGTAGTTTAAAAATTAGATAAATACTGAGAAATATCATTTGCATTCTGGGCTCTCTGCATTCAATAAAAAGTATGCAACATCTACATGGAGTTATTTTTACAAGAATGAGCTTAAAGTCAATAAAAAAGATGCAGAGTAGGCAAATATACAGATTGATTTTTATTGCAGTTGTCTCTGTGAAATAAAATAAGCAGCTTAGCTTGTTTAATTGGAAAAGATGGAAACTATATTTCATTTTATTTATTTTAAGCAATATATTCATACCCTCATATTTTAATTCATCTTACTGTCATCATTGTGTTATTATATAGCATAGAAATGGTAAAACGTGAAAAGCACCAGTGAGTAAATGAGTCATTGTTCCTCAGAGTGTCTACCACCTCCACTGATTGGCCTTTCTGCTGAAGTCATTGTGAAGCAGAACAGAAGCAAACAGAGAAAAATGGCAGAACAGCTGCTGCAGACACTTTACAGCGTCCCATGGCTCGTCTCTGCGGTTTGTTTGACTGTGCAGCGCTATCAGCCAGCAGCCCGGTTAACACTATTCCACACAGTCAGACGTGTTTCATGTATTAACAACGTTCCTCTAATTGTGTCCTCCCATGGAGCTAATTAATTTACCATTGTGCTGTGATCCTATAACATCTCCAGTCTCTGGAAGTCATTTTCTAAAGCAGGCGGGAGAGAATTTCATAAACGGCTGCTTGTGCATTTTAATGCACAGTGGAGAGTAATAGCTCATGGTGATGAGTGTGTGTTCACCACTGAGATGAGACTGTCATTTTCTTGCATGTCAGACAACTAAAAAGAAGATTTCTTCCCCATGTCTTCGGTAAATCCCCAGCTGTCAGCAACCGAAAAAGAAAGTAGAGCATGGTTCGGGCGTCAGCCAAAACAGAAAGCTTATTTGGAATAAAAGTATTTCTGTGTCTGTAGATGTGCAGACATCTAAAATAATAATTTGGTCATCTTTATCTTGACCTGAAATACCACATAGATTTTAGTCTTTAAGTTAATGTTCAATGTTTTGGTGAATCCTAATGTTTTTATTGTCTCTACTCCCACAGGGGTTTAACTTGAAGGTGGTGCAGGTGGGAGCTGACGGTGTGCGACGAGTTGACTGGCATGACTATGAAGCAATAAGGAGAGATGCTGCTCGCATCGGTACGTTGCCACTTTGCTTCATCTGTTCTGGCCCCACAGAAATTCACTCTTCTATTTTTTTTTTCCTTCTTCGTCTCTTAATTCCCTCCAAGTAGATTTTCTCCCACAGAACCAGCACAAATCAATATGGCTCCTAGCGCCCTGAGTTCAGAATTAAACACACTTAATCTTCTACAATAAGCATTGATTCTTCCCCCGGCGTTGAGTTGGAAACAAGTGTAAAGGATTTAATTGGCTTTTGTGTAGTTTTGGGAGAAACTTAGAGTGGAAAATGACCTGGGTTTGTGGAAGTCTGGGACTGAAAGTTTTTGCAGTGTTACTTCCAACAAATCAATACACTGGAATTTTTTATAAACTTTACACAGTGATGGACAGTTCTGGTCCTTGAGGGCAAGTTTTTTTTTTTTTTTTTTTAAGTGTGTCATCACCTCCAAAGCTAGGTGGATATCTGAAGAGATAATAAAAAAGCAGGGACACATACTTATAAATCTCAAAATATCCAGACATGTCTAGAAATGCGCTGCTTAAGGTGGCTGCATATTGGTTTATCTCTCCTAACTTATGTCTAATAATTTGTTTTTTGAATTTGAATTCTTCCATTTTTGGATCAGGTTTTCTTTTTCTGGTGTTTTTTGCCTCTGTCGATGAATGCTGAGAAACTGGAGGCATTTTCACTGACATTTTGTCCTATTTGGATGCTTGTTATAATGCGTAACCAAGGCAACCGTAGGAAGTTGATTTTTTTTTTTTTTTTACACCCGGGAGCAGCTCTTTAACATCTCTAAAGCTGAAATAATACTTCAACTTCTGCAATTACCAGCTGAGTGTAAAAGGAGGTGCCGGGGATGCTGAGTAGGAGCAAGGAGAAGAGCGAGGAAGAAGAAATTTAAACCATCTCTTCCATCATCATCATGGGCAATTTTCTTTAGGAAATTAGTTAGAACTTTAAGGCTGAGCAAGAACCCAGCTAAAATACCGGCAATGCAGCATTATGCCTTTTACAGAAACATGGCTGGAGGATCACATGTCAGACTCCAGCGTCTCTGCCAGGATCTCTGACCAGAAGAGCAGACTGAGATTTTAAAAAGACTGACACTTCAAAGGACTTGGAGTTGGCAGTGTTAGCATCAACAGACGGTGTCATCCAGGACATGTTATTGTGGAGAATAATCACTGCAGCGCAGATATTGAACTTTGGCTTGGCTTGTTTTTTTTTTTTTTTTTTCATATTATGCGCCCAGAGAGTTCAGCAGTCTTCCACCTTCTGCTATTGCTGACACTGCATGTTAGGTAATTAGTTCCGTTCTTTCTCAGCTACAGACAAAACAGCCAAATACAATTGTGGCAACAACTGGTGATTTTTGACGTCTCACTCTCTGCTACTCTGCCAATGTTCCAGCAGTTTTGTCAGCTGCTGCAAAAGCAAAACAAAAACAAAACTTTGGACTTGCTTTATGCAAATGTAAAGGACTCCTACATCTCTGAAGGAAGGTCTCCTCTTGGGAAAACAATTCACAATCTCATTTTTCTCTGCTAACAGTGTAAGCCACTTTATAAGAAACACCCTGCATTAAAAAGAACAGCAATAAGATGGTCACATAAAGCTGAATAAGCCCTGCCAGGTTGTTTTGAGGCTTCAGGCTGGATGCTAATGTCAGCCACATGGAGAGGACATCAGTGCAATGACTGAGTGTGAGACTGACTACTAACTCCTGTGTAGATAACAGCATCCCTACCAGAACAGAGAAAGGATTCCCAAATAATAAACCATGGATCACAGGTGATATAAAGAAAATGTTCAACAAGAAAAACCAACCTCTAAGAAGAGAAACAGGAAATTAGTGAGCAGTATGCAGAAGCAACTTAAGATCAAGATAAGTGAAAGCAAGGATGCCCACAGGAAAAGGCTGGAAAACAAGCTCCAGTAGAACAATATCAGAGATGAAGAAGATCCCAGGCTTGAAGCAGAAGGATGATCAGATAGATGGAAGTCTGGACAGAGCCAAAGAACTGAATCCATTCTTCATCAGGTTCAGTTCAGCATCTTTCTCTCCTGCCCACAGTCACATGGACATCCTGCCCTCCTCTGTCATTCACTCTCCTCCTTCTATTAGTTTATTATCAGCCTGATGAAGGTGGTGCTGCTCCCTCCACCTTCCACCTGTCTGTCTCTAGAAGTCAGTAAAGAGGCAACAGGAGAGACTGGATGGTAATCAGTCAGCAGGTCCTGATGGTGTCAGAGTCCTGAAGGCCTGAGCAGAGCAGCTCTGTGGGATTATACAGCACCTCTTCCCCCTTAGTCTGACCCTGGAGACAGTTCCAGGGATGTGGAAGACACTCCTGCCTTGTTCCAGGACCAAAGAAGACTCAACCAGCAGTCCTCAGTGACTATAGACCTCCTGCCTTGTTCCAGGACCAAAGAAGACTCAGCCAGCAGTCCTCAGTGACTATAGACCTTCTGCCTTGTTCCAGGACCAAAGAAGACCCAGCAAGCAGTCCTCAGTGACTATAGACCTGCTGCCTTGATCCAGGACCAAAGAAGACTCACAGGACCAAAGAAGACTCAGCCAGCAGTCCTCAGTGACTATAGACCTGCTGCCTTGATCCAGGACCAAAGAAGACTCAGCCAGCAGTCCTCAGTGACTATAGACCTGCTGCCTTGATCCAGGACCAAAGAAGACTCACAGGACCAAAGAAGACTCAGCCAGCAGTCCTCAGTGACTATAGACCTGCTGCCTTGATCCAAGACCAAAGAAGACTCAGCCAGCAGTCCTCAGTGACTATAGACCTGCTGCCTTGATCCAGGACCAAAGAAGACTCAGCCAGCAGTCCTCAGTGACTATAGACCTGCTGCCTTGATCCAGGACCAAAGAAGACCCAGCAAGCAGTCCTCAGTGACTATAGACCGGCTGCCTTGATCCAGGACCAAAGAAGACCCAGCAAGCAGTCCTCAGTGACTATAGACCGGCTGCCTTGATCCAGGACTAAAGAAGACTCAGCCAGCAGTCCTCACCGACTATAGACCTGCTGCCTTGATCCAAGACCAAAAGAAGACTCAGCCAGCGGTCCTCAGTGACTATAGACCTGTTGCCCTGACATCCCACATCATGAAGGTCCTAGAGATACTTCTGTTGATTCACCTCAGCAAACAAACCACCAGCTATCAGGACCCCCTGCAGTTTGCTTATCTCCATGGAGATGGAGTTGATGATGTCATCATCCACCTGCTTCAACAAACCCACTGTCATTTAGCCAAGGCAGGCAGCACTGTGAGGATCATGGTCTTTCTCCAGATTCTTAGAGAGAAACTCCAGCAGACTCAGGTGGAGGCATCAACAACCACCTGGATCAAAGACTACCTGACAGACAGACCACAGGTTGTTAGACTGAAGGCTCAGCTGGCTGATCCAGCAGCACAGGAGCGCCACAGAGGGCGGTACTCTCTCTTTTCCTTTTTATGCTGCTCACCTCTGACTTCCAGGACCAGACAGAGTCCTGCCATCTGCAGAAATCCTGGGATGAATCTGCAGACATTGGGAGCATCAAAGATGGAGCAGAAGCTGAGGACAGAGAGCTGGTGAAGCTCTTTGTGGCATGGAGTGGAAACAATCATCTGATCCTGAAGGTCAACAAAACAAGGAGATGATTGGAGATTTCAGAAGAAACAGAAACAAGTTGAATCCTGTTAACATCCTGGGAGAAGAAGTGGAGGAGGAGTAGAAATCCCTTGGTGTTCACCTGGACAACAACCTGGACTGGAGACACAACTGTCTCCAAGAAGGGACAGAGCAAAGTGGAAATCTAGAGGAAGCTTAAGTTCTTCAGTGATAGAAGCAAGATGCTACATATCTTTTATAAATCTGCTGTGGAGAGTTTAATTCTATTCTATGCTGGATAACAGTATTAGAGCTAATGACTTAAAAAGCTCAAACTGCTAATTTAGAAGGCCAGTTCTGTTCTAGGAACTCCTCTAGGACATCTGGAGATTATTTTATAAAGAAAAACAGTGAGCAACCTCTTCGGAAGATTTTTAAACACCAACAGATTGTCTTCAGTCAGAGGTTTCAAGAGATCTAGTGCAAGACAGACCTCTACAGGAGATCCTTCTGTTATAGCTATCAGCACCTACAACACCTGTTTAAAAAATAAGATATGAGTTACTGCAAACTTTAATTTCCATTTGGGATTAATAAAGGATTTCTGAATTGAATTTGCATTAAATTAACCAAAGCAATCAATTATGTTTTTTATAATTAAATCACTGCCAAGTGCAAATCCCCTGTGGCAGAGACAACAGGTAAATGATCAGCAAGAGGGAAAACTATCAAGGGGTGAGGCTGACTAACCTGTTACTGGGTCTCAGAGTCGGTGGTTAGCTCCGTGATGGGTCTGGGGCGGAGGTCAGTTAGAGGACGGGGCTTGTGGGAGCAGGGGCCGTTGATCGGCAGATGGTTTGCAGAGGACTTAGAACGATGAGCTCCAGAGACAGTCCGGGTAAAGCATCCAGAGATAGGGTCCAAGCGACGGTACAAAGGGGGAATCCGAAAGGGAGGTCCAGGTCCGATCCAGGGTCCGATAACTGGCAGGTTCAGAGAAGCAAAGGGGTTAGGCAGACTCGGTTACTCACAGTCAGAGTGGGGGTCAGGCTCACGGGCAGGCGATCCTAGGCTGAACTGATGCAGGAGTCCAGAGGCAGATCAGGTCGGGTTTCCAGGCAGGCAGACAGAACCAGATAAGGGATCAGGCAGGATTGGTGAAAGAAGACTGAATCAGGTCAGGTTACAGATCGGCGGGCAAAAGGATTCGAAAGCTTGGAAAGTACTCAGTGTCTGAGACGATCTGGAACTGGGGACTGATCCAAACCAGGTATACATGGAGGTGGACACAGCTGGAAGCACTTAGTGTTAATAGCAGGCAGGGGGGAGTTGAGCAGGTGTGCAGAGTTGTGGACTAGGCCAGCACCAATGCTAAGATTGTCACAATTAATGATCTACACTTAGGCAGAGAAATATAAAACTTCAGATAAGAATAATCCAAAGGCCAGCTCCAAACTCAGGCTGTGGTCAGAAAAGCCCAAATCCAAAAATAAAATTCCAAATAATATCATCTGATCCTGAAGTCCAGATAAACTAGCAAAGAGGAGGGAATCCTGACTGCTTAAATACGGGACAAGATGGAAAGGTGTAAAACTCAGAAGAACAATATGAAAGACTGTAGAAAGGGCAACCAGATCAGTCATGACAGTCATTTGTTAGAACTATGAAATAGAGAATGGGTTTGAACTGAACAGTGAAAACATTCTGAAGTAGGATTGTGGAAAGTTACCAGGTTAACAGGTTTCAAATGTATTTTAGTTCAACTCAGGTTCATGTATACCTACCTACATCTTGAAGGTTCATATATCAAAACAGCATAAATTAAATAAGTTAATGAAGACAACTAAAGAATACAAATTTAATCTATCTCCGATCTAGTCAAAATATTTCATTCATTAGGTGCTGTTCATTTGTCTTCTGCATATCTGCTCTCATTCTGATTATTAAATTCTAATTAAGCAAAAGGCATATGCAGAATCTAAAATGTGACGATGAGGAGAGAGTAAAATTAAAGATGCCAGGAAACTGCATCAAATGTTGTTTCTCCTTCAGAACCTGCTGCAGAAATCGATGTAAAAGTCGCTGTAATGCGATCAGATTATTTATCACTGAAATATTGGTGACTCCAAAGGATTGTGTCTGTGGGGAGTGATGGGTTTAAGGTTTTCAAAGGAGAATCCAATAAAATATTACATTTTTATACTGATATTAGTCAACCAAATATGAAGTCATGGCTAAATATTAAAATGCATCTTTAAATGGTTTTAGTAATTTGACAACTATCAAACAAGAAGCCCAAACTAAGCGGAAATAAATCTGACAATCTGAAAATATATTATGCAGAATCATCCTTGAATTTCTTAGAGTCTTATCTTTTTTTCTGGTATAGTTTAGTAATTAATACTCTATATATCAAATTGTAAATCTGTTTATTCTGAACGAAACTGTATCCTTTGATCAGTTTAGTTTACATTTAACAGTTTGTTAATTCATTAATGATATATTTATAATTAGTTGCTAAGGTTTCTTTTTAATACGGCATCTTTAAACAGCGCAGAGTTATATAAAACCATTTGCATGATGGATATACAGGTATTGTCATAAGATATAAATATGAGCAATATTGATTTCAGTAATGACATTTAAAACTGGTTTCTTTTGAAACTATTCATACATTACATGCAAACTTCTATTTCAGTTTACATTTTTGTTTTAATTTTGATTACTGATTTACAAATGGCAACAAATGAAAATCTCAAATTCATCATATCAGCAAATTGGGGAATATTACTGAATGGTAAAAGCAAAGGATTTTATAGGAAATGTTACCACTGAGAAGTATGGGAACATGTGAAAAGTATGAGCATGTACAAAGCACTCCAACCCATTTAGATTGGGCCTCCTTTTGGCCTGTATTACTGCATTTGCTGCGGCAAGTGATGCCATGTAGTCGATCAGTCACCGGCGGCACTGCTCAGGTGTTATGGATAGCCCAGGCTGCTCTAATAGTGGCTTTAGCTCTTTCTGGAATTGTTGGGCGCTTGTGTATTGCATCTTTCACAATACCCCATAGATTTTCTATGGGGTTAAGGTCAGGAGAGTTTGCTGGCCACAGTAAGAACAGGGGATACCATGGTCCTTCAACCAGGTACTGGTAGCTTTGGCACTGGTTGCAGTGTTGCCAAGTCCTGTGGGAAATGAAATCTGCTGCATCTCCATAAAGTTGGTCAGCTGCAGGAAGCATGAAGTGCTCTAAAACTTTACCTGGTATGTGAGCTGCGCTGACCCTGGACCTCAGAAAACACAACTGGACCAACACCAGCAGATGACATGGCACCCCAAACCATCACTGGACTGTGAAAACTTTTTACACTGGACTTCAAGCAACGTGCATGAAGTGCCTCTTCTTCCTCCAGACTCTGGGACCTTGATTTCCAAAGGAAATGCAAAATTTACTTCTTCATCAGAGAACATGACTTTTGGACCACTCACCAGCAGTCCAGTCCTGTTTCTCTTTAGCCTGTAGGTAAGACGCCTCGGATTTTCGCCCAGTTCGTGGTTCAAGAGTGGCTTGACGACAAGTAATGCTACAGCAGAAACCCATGTCTTTTCATAATCGCCTGTGTGGTGGTGTAAGTTCTTAAAGTACTCTCACCCCAGCCAGAAAAGTCCACCCCTTTTGTGAATCTCCCCACATTTCTTTTGAATGGGTTCTTGCTCTCACAATCCCTAAAGGGTCCTGTTATCTCTCTGCTGCTTGTACACTTTTTTCACCACATCTTTTCCTTCCCTTCGCCTCTATTAATGTGTTTTGGACACATCGAGCTCTGTGAACAGCTACGTTCTCTTTTTTAGCGATGACCTTTTGTGTCTTGCCCCTCCTGCAAGCAAGGTGTCGGCGGTCGCTCTTTTGGACAAACCTGCCGTCAGCCAGTGCTCCCTGGCGATTGTGGTAGCCTAGTAGGAACTAGACTCGAAAGCACCATTTAAAGTGCTTTTTGCAGGTGGTTTGAGTTAATTAGTTGATTAGAGTGTGGCACCAGGGGCCATCAATTTTGAACCTTTTCACAATATTCTAATTTCTTCTGATATGATGAATTTGAGATTTTCATTTGTTGTCATTTGTAATCACCAAAATTAAACAAAATAAACATCTGAAATATATGAGCTTTGTATGTACGTATGAATATAATATACAAGTTTCACTTTTAAAATGGAATTACTGAAATCAATCTACTTTTTCATGATATTCTAATTTTATGACCAGCACCTGTATATACAAATACAGTGTGTCCACATATGACAGCTTTTTTTTAATAGTAGTATTCTATTATCCGAGGTTACTATATATATATATATATATAGCATATATATATATATATATATATATATATATATATATATATATATATATATATATATATATATATTTATTGCACTGGGTGAGAAATATATAAGAAACAGGTTATTGTTCAGGATATTAAATAGTAATTATTCTCCACTTGCTAGTGTGGTGTTGTAGTCTGGTTGCAGCAGGGATGAAGAATGACCTGCGGTGGCGTTCCTTTTTACAAACGGTGTAAAATGTAGAGTTGTGCTGCTATCTCATTAGGGTATTGTGTTATGAACAATATAGATATTCAATATTAATAAAATGAAGTATTATTATTATTTTTTTGTTTATTTGAAATGGCAAAATGCATTATACTGTAGGCCACCAGGCTATCAAAAAACAGTGATGACTGCGTAACGGCGTTTATAGCTACGGCTGATCAGCAACACCCTGTTTCAACAAGGGGGGGGGGGGTTGCTTAATGGACCCTAAAGCAGAGATGAGTTCCTGTAAATTTAATGCAAACTGAGGAAAACATCGAAAACACAAAAATACTGAGAACGAAAAACCAGAAAAACTCATGTGGGGAGCCAGAGACCAGGAAGCAACTAAACAACCAACAAGCACTAATTTATAGTTTTTCTACTGACTGTTTAGGCAGGACAGCTTCACAGAACTTTGAAAGACAAATAGTGAAAAGTTAATATGATTGACTTGTTTTTCAACAGTTGAACATCAGGCTGAAAAATATGTGAAGCAGCTCTGCTTCAACTTACTTCTGACAAATGAGAAGCACCAAGTACAGTAGAGATAATAAGTATAGAAGCTGCATTCATTTGCTGTGATGATGTAGAAAACCAGTTTGTTTTAACTGGATCATTTTAAAATGCAACCAAACATTTGAAATAGATCATACGTGCTTCTAATTAAGCAAAGATACCAGAAGAACATCGAACCAGAAGCAGTAGAAACCTTAGAGACCACAGCTCCTCTACTGTAGGGCTTTCAGGTTCTCCAGGTTTGGTGAAAAGTTATTTTTTTTTTTTTTAGAACTGGCAGCTTTTGCGCTTATTTTTAGATTTTATACCATAACAGCTTATTTTCAAGTGTTTGCTTAAAAGTAGAATAAGATATTTAGCAGCTGAACAGAGGAAAACCTAAATCACACTTGAAATATATCATAAGGTTTAAAAGTCTTATTCTGACTAATTGGTTTATTTGCCACAGTCAGTCGGCTTAACTGTGAATTTCTCTCTGACTAATGAGGTACTTCATAAACTGATTAAAATGAAGTCAGAGTTTTAAAAAGAAATTAAAGAATTTGCTACAATATGAGACTGCAAGAGCTTCTAACTGCCTAAAATTAAAATGCAGGGGAAAAAATGGGCATAAAAAAAAAAAAATTTTTGATGGAAAGAACAAGCTTACAACGAAAAAAAGAACTTTGAATATGGGCATAGAAAGTCAGTGGATGATATCTGTGTTTGTTTTCTAGGTCAGGGTGAACAGGGGAAGCCCTTTCCTCTGATAGAAAGTGACCGAGTCGACCAGGCCTACAGGGAAAACGGCTTTAACATTTACGTCAGCAACCGTATCTCCCTGAACCGCTCCCTGCCAGACATCCGCCATGAAAAGTAAGTCCCTCACAAGCACAGCAGGTTGAAAGTGCAAAAGTCAGTCTGCATCTTGCTAATTTGATCCTTTAAAGACCAGAAATGTTTACACTGGTTTTATCTTTTGATCTCATTTGGAATAATGTATAGCATTAAAAATCTTTATTTAAAACAAAGTCATGTTGTGCTTTATACTGAAAGCAGGGCATCTGCTGGATGTTTGGTATTGTGTTTATGTGTGGAAGAATAACTGAAATTGTTTCTCTCAGAAAGCTAGAATAATATTGACCCCAGGGGGGAACTTTTGTTCTTTCAGTAACGCCAAAAATCCTTTTTTTTTCTGCCATGCCTTCTCTGTGACACCAAAACCTAAATCATCTTTTATATGAAAACAACTATAAAAGCTTCCATTCCACTGCTTTTCAAAATAAACATTTTATTATTTGTTGTGTTTATGGAAGGTGGGCTTCCTTGACCTTACGTCTCCCACAATAATATGACATTGCTGGAAGAGGAATAAAATAAATCAATGCAACACAACTCTCCAACAGATCCAGCTATGCAGGTGAATGAAAATGTGTTTTGGGGAAGTCTGTAGGCAATTAGAAACGTTGTTTTAAACATTATAAAATGGTTATTTATTGGTTTTGCAGCATCAAAAATAAGGATTGTATATTGCATAAATTACTAACAACACGAACCAGACAAAATGAACCTTTCTATGGCAGGTTGAAGCTGGAGATGCAGCAGGTTGGAAATTGTGCAGCTTACAGTCAGAAAAAATGTGCAGACTGCTTAAATTATTGTTTTTATTGCAATCTGAACAAATGACACTGTCAAGGAGGATCCCAAATCTGCCAAAGTTAGAGCTGTCAGAGAAATAGCTCTACACTTCACTCCTGAATAGAGACTAAAGGACCTAAAGTTATATCCTAGATAAAGCATTATATTTCTTCACGTGGCTGTAAAGGATGATGCTAACTAACTTTGCTGCTCCACATAATCCAGAGCTATAAATAAAGCTGTTTGCACATAAAGCAGCATGTGGCAATGTTTAAAACAAAGCTCTATGAGTGGTGGGTTGTGAGGGCCTTTAAAGGTCTGGCTATCGTCCCCCAGCAGTGTGTCGCAGTAAGTGTGTCGCAGATATTGTTGATTTCTGCCCAATATTGAAGCGTGGTCTGCGCTGTTATTCCACGCCACAACGGGCCAATCAGGAACTAGCTGTGGGTCTAGATATGGCCGAGACGGTGAGGAAGTGGGGGCAAGTTGTGCGACAACGGAGGGACATGAGGGCCGAAAACAGGGTGCAGCTAGAGGGCCCGACCCTAAGTCAGTGTTTTCTGTCCTCTGATTGGTCAGTTAAAGCAAAATGGTTAAGTTAGGCTAGTAACAATCTGCATTTTAGATTCGCTTTTGTGAAAAGTTTTTCTGGCCTCAATGGCTCAATGGACTTCCTGAAGGGTGGGTTTAGTTTATAAATAATCAGCATCTCTGGTGAGTGGGATATAGTATATTTTCATGCTTTATTTTATCTGGTAATTAGATGCATACCGAATCTACTGATGATGTAAACATGGCGGAGCTGTGGTTTTAAAGCAGAGGATTGCGGTTGTCTTAACTGGACTACTTGCTTCATTGATCTCTGTATGAGAATTAACTTTGACTGATAGTTTGCTGCAATCGGAACGGACTTTAAATCTGCTTTGAGAATTTTCAGCAGAAGTTTTTCACTTCACAATAAAAAAAGGACAAAAAACGTAATGAAAGTTTTCAGTTGACTTATACTGAATTAAATATTCTTCTCTGATTTTGACCTTTTATAATTAAACATGAAAGTGAATCACATTTAGCCTCATAGGAAAATATTTACACATCAGAAAATGATGGAAGCATCCTTGGTTCATCTGTTTAGGTCATGGAAATGTGCATCGACTTTTATTCCTGAAGGAACACTTTCATTCTAACAGAGAAATATCAGCACATTCATTCCAAACAAGTAAGATGTGATGATTTATCAGGTGGACAAAATCTAAAATATAATAACAAATAGCTGGCTAACTGTGTGCATCATTGTGCAAGCCTTTGGGGTGGCTGCAGGGCATCGCCAGCTGAAGAATGTGGAGGGTTGGTGTTCAGACATCCTGCTGACCTGCTGGTAGAAGATGATGGATGGATTATCATCTGGATTAAATTGCCCAGCGTCACAGAGGGGCACTAAGAAACACAAGTCGTCCTTTCAAGATTTAACTATCCCTCGGTGCAGTGGGGTTTTCTTTGAGAAGGCAGTGATTAACAGCCACACTGAGCCGTTCCCATGAAAGCCTCATCCAGATGCTGCTTGGATATAAAATTATCTGAAACTTAAATACATACACATCAAATTACGACTCCAATTGGGAAGCCGATTTCCAAAGGAAATCAGATATAAATGCACTTATTTATGTTTGATCAAGTTCTTTTTGAGTTTATGTTTTTAAACCCTTATGGAGGTCCATGAACTCAGCTCACTTTAGAAACATTTATTCTGTCAACGGTATTAAATACCTAGTAAAGTTCTTAAACATTATTAAACTTAAACATATTCATAAGATCACACTAAACAGGAACCTGTTTGGTTGTTAGAAATGTTGTGTCAATTCACCAGAAGATTATGATTGTATTAAATAACTAGAACTGGAAGTTAGTTAATTAATAGGTCATTCAAATCAAGGGTAAAACTAGTTATGTATCATCAGTTGAATGATTATAACTGTAACTTTCTTACTGACCAGGGTTTTAGCCTCTTTCTCCTAAAAGGGTTAGACTCCTGAATCCAGCTGTTAAAAATCCAGTTGTCTTTCACTAATTTAATAATTTAGACTGTGGCTCTTAGCAACGTTATTAATCATGAACCAAATAAATGTGTCTCTGTTCATTCAGATGCTACTGCAAGAAGAGTGAATCCAACCTGAGTGATAAATCCTTCACTGTG
>JAGKQL010000034.1:3705765-3717151 GCA_018398635.1 Cyprinodon brontotheroides | reverse complement strand
AAATGAAGAGCCTTACCTACTACAGGTCAGATACTAACTTCCTATGAGTTTTTAATTGGATCCATTTGTGGGGGAAAAAGGGATCTTAGGAGACGCAGCTGAATTATAATCAGCCGTTTTTTTCTTGTTTGTTTTATGAAGCTGAGATTTTCTTCCATGATTTTTTGTTTGTCTGTCTGTCTGTCTGTCTGTCTGTATTCATAGTTTAGGCTTCAGAAGACAGACGCCTGTCTGCGTTCACTGATGATGCTTTGCTGAGAAGCAGGTATGTTTCCATGACAACCAGAGAGAGTAAATCCAGCCTTTGTTTTTTTTATACCCTCTAAGCTGTTTCTAGATCTTTCTCCCAGCTGGTCGTTTAGCTAAGATCTTCTCAGCTGAACTCTTGCAGCTTAACGATCATAGTCTCACATTCAATGTTGGTCAAATGAAATGTTTATGTTTTACTGTACTGATAGTATACTGAATATAATTTTTATTATTATCAATTAGTTATAATAATAGTAATTATTATTATTATTATTAATATTCCATAATAAGCTGATCTTTCACTATTGTTCAGGTTTGAATATAAAATGTTAATCCACCTTTTAACAGAAGACATGCTCAGCTGGCAGAGCGTCAGATCTTTATCTGTGCAGCAGTGACATCCGCAGGCTGTTTGTGTCAACTGCAGTGCAAAGCCCTCATTAATAATTCATCAGTGAATGCGTTCTGGTGGATCTACTGTGAGAAGAGGTGTAACCTCTTAGTCCTTATTCATCGATAATAGGGGAATATCTGATTCTCTGATCGCTCTCAGGGCTCCCATCTATGGAGGAAAAATGTGTCCCATTATTCTAGTGGAAATCAATTAATAGAAGTGCTTTTTATAAATAAAATGCCAATAGATCATCCAAACTGTTTTCATTTTCTTCTTCCAAACTGTTTATTGTGTGACAGAAACAAAGCTGAGAGGAAATATTTTTCCTGTTGTCATGCCGTGCAGGTGCGGTGCAGGGGAGAGATGTCCGCCGCCACTCAGACCTGGACTTTATGGAGCAGATTGCTTCATGGAAAAAGCACTAAAGTTTTTCTAACCATGCAGAAAACTTTAAGCTCATTCTGCAGCAGTGGAGCTCAGTGCAGTGAGTGTTCCAAGTGTTAGCGTAGCTTTGCTATTAGGATATCATCACTTTCACAGGAACTATAGTAGCTGGTATTTGCTGAGGCTCCAGGTCCGTATGTTGGTTCCTTCATCAAACCCTGTTTAGGTGCATCTAGCTGGGTTGGTTAATGAGGAAATGTGACTCCAACAACATTTACAAGAACATGTTGAAGTTTAGAAATGTAGAATTAACTAGGGTCTGTTTTTTCCTGAAGGTATATTTCTGAGTTCTGCTCTTCTATGGAATAGTTTTGTAATATGAACCTTTTTTTAGGCCTTTGGTTCATATTGAACCAATTTGCCGAAATTCCAGAATCCAGAAGAAATAATAAAAACTATTTATTTTGCAGAGGTGTGAAAGAAATCATTCCCCTTTAGTCACTAAATAATCCATTTCATGTCATGATCTTGGTGCTGATGACTGGTTTAATTACTAATTCCATTCACCTGTCTAGCCCTGCCTGGTTTCTTATTGCTGCTCATCTTATCCACCTGCTCCTGCCTCCATTTCAGCTGCTCGCATCCAGTCATCAGAGCCAGATTTTTCTTGTTCCCTCCAGTCAGTGGTCACAGGGTTTTTAGCATAACTTGATATTTCTGATTTCCTGATCCTGACCTGTTCATCCTCTCAACCACTGGGCCTGCCTGTTCCTGTGCTAATCTGTTTGCCTGGCCTGGCTTCAGACTCTTGAATGTTCTACCGGGCTGCAGAACCTGGGACACTCTGGGCGGCGCCTGCTGCATCTTGTTGGGGGCCCACCGGCTGGATCCTACCTCGTTCTCTGGCTATGGACTGAACTTGTAAACCAGGTTAGTGACTCACGTTCTTAATCTTCTTCTGTTAGGTTTACATGGTCACTAACCTGCTTCTAACCAGGTCTTGCTGGGTTTGTCTTTATTTACTCCCTCAATTTCCAATAAAGAAATCTATGTGAGTTTGAAATAATGTTTCATACCCTGAAACTGCTCCTTGTTCTGTAACAAAGTGTTTCTTGATCTTCACCCGGTGGTTAGGCCAGGCCCACGGGCTGCATTAGTCTGACCATGGCTTTAATGCAGAGGTATAAAGTTTTAATGACTAATTAAATAATCATTGTCATGATGCTGTTTGTTTTCTGTGTCACAAAAAAATCTCTTCATTTATACTGAGATCTAATTTCTCACAGGACTGATAATAACGGCAGAATTTATTTCTATTACCAAAATGAACGCCACACTATTCAACTTATTTTCCCTCCAGTTCCTGCAGGAAACTACTACTCTGAAGTCATGAACGCATCATATACAATCCCAATATATTTTCTTTTTGTGAATGAATACTTTGCAATGCACTGTAACTGACGAGGCTTTAATTCTTTGCTTACGAATCAAAGCTACAATGATTTAATCGGACTTCCCTCTAAACCAAATAAGAACTTCTTCTTCTAACCCTGTTAGAAAACTAAAGAATAGGGCAATATGAACTCTTTAATTGGGCCACAAGAGGGCAGTGCAGGTTCAGAATTAGCTCCTTTCTGGACTACATAGAGCTTATTCTACTCTGCAGCAGCTTATAAATGCCTGCAGGCTGAGTGTTTAGCTCAGTGCTTCTCTCCATGTGTGTGAATGTCTGATTAAAATGTCTCTTGACCCGGCAGTGACTCTCTCTGCTGGTGACCTCATTGTCTGGCGGTCTGCAAACAACACACCGATGCTCAAACACTGAAACACTGAATGGGAACCTCTGCAAACGAAGCTCGTATTCAAAGGTTATCATGCCTCCCGACGCGCTGATTGTTCTTGCATATCATCCTCCTGCACCTTGGAGTCGACTCCCTCATTTTCTCCGTTTGTTCTCAGATGAGAAGCTGCAGGCAGCCCTGTGGATAAGTGGAGTTGGAGCAGCAGAGAGCATGAGAAAGATGCATAGGTTGCTAGGGGTTGGTGGCTGGGAGGGTTTTTGTTAGACTGTTAAAATGCACTTTTAAAGAACCGTCTCATATCAAAGGAGCACAGATGACTGCTCAGTGTTCAAAGTTCATTTTAGGTTAACAAAGTCAATGTTTCTGCAGTTTCTCTGATCTCAACCAGGATTGTTGCATCAGTTACGCCTCTTTATCAGGAGAAATGGGCTAAAATAATTAAAAAATATATAATTTAACCAAAGTCATACAGTTAAAAAGATGTCTACCAAGAACTATAGATATTAATTTTGACTGTATGTATCTGGTGAACTGCAAAGAGCCTTGAGATGACATGTGTTGTGAATTTGCAATATATAAACAAACTGAATTCAATTGAATTTAATCAATTTTCCTTATATATAAGTTTATTTATATTGCAACAATTTAAAAACACACCAACCTGAAGGCACAGGAAGGCCATTCAGTCACATCCTGCAGCCAGAAATCTTCCAATTGATCCTAATAATCAATTTAATAATTTTCATCATTCAGATCAGTTCAAAGGTTTTTAAAGAAAACTGCATGAAGTCATTTTAAGCTTCTAACTTTGAATCATTTTACTAATTTTGACATAAAAGAGTTTAGAATGACTGAACGCCACATATTAGGGAAAAGTTTCTTTAATTACAGCGTAAATTTTGACTGCCTGTGGAAGTCAATATAAGGCTTTTAAACCTAACAACATGCTACAGAAATGTTTACACACTGCAAAAAATTGAAATCTAAATAAGTCATTTTTCCTTAAATTGAGGAGGTAATTGAGACACTTTGCCAACGGAAGAAGACAATTTACATTTTAAGTAAGAAAACGCAAATGCATTGTCTTATTTCAAGTGAAAATTATCTAATTATCTTATTTTAAGACTAAAAATACTCATTCCATTGGCAAATTATCTTATTTACCTACTCAAATTAAGGGTAAATACACTTAATTTAAGACATTTTTTTCTCATTTTTTGATGGTTCTTGCAGTGCAGCACTTTATGAGAACCTTTGCACTTTGTTTACAATGCAAAAATAATCTAAAAATGAGTAAAAATGTCTTCAATTAAGTGTATTTACCCTTAATTTGAGTAAGTAAATAAGATGATTTGCCAATGGAATGAGTATTTTTAGTCTTTAAATATGATAATTTGATAATATGCACTTAAAATAAGACAATGCAATTGTATTTTCTTATTTTAAATGTATATTGTCTCGTTCAATTGGCAAAATGTCTCTTTCATCTCCTTAATTCAAGAACAAATGCACTTATTTTAAGAAGCAATCACTTATCTAGATTTTGTTTTTTTCCAGTGTAGCACCACATTTCACGCATAGATTTGCAAATTATTAACCATTTGCACACAAGACGTTTTAATTATTTATTGAGTAGTTGTGAATTTCAATGAATTAACATGTTGCCCTTTGTTCTGGCGCTGCACAGCTGCTCCTAATTAAGAATTGCCCGTTTCCTGTGAGGAGCGGAGCTCCGTTGCTTTGAGCTAATAATGTCTGCCGATTGGTTAAAAAAAAAAGTTTGTGAGGAAAAACAAGGAAGAAAAAGTCGCTTACTAAGGTGGGCAAAAGTAAAATTCCTTTACACCAGGTGTACACGGTGGAATGAGCAGTTCAGGATGTTCTGAGCAGCTGTCTGCTGTGTGGTGTGGAGGCTGCAAGCGCCTCAGACTGGAAGAAGGTGAAACAGCAGAGAGGATCATGGGGCTCCTCTTTCACCCATTAAAGACATTTCATCCCAGCCTTTGGTGTCCCGAGCCTGTGACATCATCAATTTATCAATTTAATCTCAAATTCTGACTTTTCCCTCGGGAATTCTGACTTTAATCTCAAATTCACAGCTTTTATTATTTTTCAATTTCAGTCAGAATAGTGATTAAAAGTCAAAATTCTAACTTTTCTCAAATTCTGACTTTTTTTCTCAGAATTATAGTTCCGGCAAGGCAAAGAACTCATTCTCTTCCTCAACACTGGAAGTCCTCAGACATTTTCTTTAAGTTGTTTCTTTCAACTTTTGGGTGACAGCACATTCTTCTTCTAAACACATTATCGGCAGAGCAGGCGAAGGCGAATCGCAGCACTTTTCATCTGGTTTGAGTGCGCGCGGTTTCCATGAGCTGTTGAGCGCTTTCTGGGAAATCACTACTGTTTATGCTCTAAAAACATTCTAAATAACCGTTTGAGTAAATTCTGGATGCTACCCCTCAAGGACACTTGGAATACACATTTTTTGTGGACTTTAGGAGGAATATTGACACCGTTTTTGTGGACTTTTATATGGACAGCACTTTCTTTCGGAAAAAGCAGCGGGGCCTCCATTGATATTTGAATGTCGGCGAACTGGCAGAAGCCTCAGATCTCCAGATGCATTTGAGGATATCAAAAAAAGTACTCCAGAGTGTTGTTCAGCATGAGGGAGAGTAGAAATGAGCTAATCGGCATGTTTTGGGTGTACTATTCCTTTAATATTCTGTGTGCAATTTAAATGAGAACATTTTACAGCGACTCCTCCTTTTATTAGGTGAGAACACTTCTTCCTGCTCTTGTAATAATGGACCAATCGAGCCAGGCCCAGGATGTTTTAAAGCCTCAAATCTGCTCCAGAAGCTCAGAGCTTTAGCAAACAACCTGAAATTAAGAGTAAAACCTCTCATCTGTGCATCTCTACTGTTGGGCATCATTAAGAGCGTTTGCTGATTTAGTCTATGCAAAAGTGTACAGACTGCACAGTTAGTCTAATGTATTTTTGATGAGTAAGGAGAATACTTTTGTAAGTTGAAGTCAGAGATTATTGAAGTACTTCTGTTTTCTTTGTGGGGCTTAATTATCTTTGAAGTAGGTGCTTCATGTAATGGTTGATATTTTATGGAGATTTTTTTTTTTAGGAATGACTAAAATGAATGTGGAATGGGTGATCCTGGTTGTTAAACAATCAAATTAAAAGGAAAATAAAGTGAAAAAAAAAAAGATTGTTTCTTGGCATGATGAACACCTCTGATAAAATGTCCATTAAAATTCCACCATAAGTTTTTAACTTATCCTGTACACAGACAGACAGACAGACAGACAGACAGACAGACACACAAACTCTCCTAAAAACATAGCCTCCTTGGCGGAGGTAATAATTTTATTTTTGGTCCCTTTTAAATTCCTTGATCTACAGGGGTGGATCTAGATGGGGGGCTAGGGGCGGCCATGGCCACCCTTAGCTAATCATTGGCCACGCCTACCATTTATTTCCGTCTAATACAGACAGTGGCAGCAGTAACACTCTCAAGTGGAATATTGAAAACATTTAAGTTTTTCATATATTAATTATTTGACAACAAAAACAATGTGACTAATATTAAAGATGAAAAGTACAGAATTCACACTCTTTTCAGAAATAGATTTTGGGTTATATGGAATACAGGGAAAATGACGTGTCTCTGAAAGTCACAAAGGAGTCTTCAGTAAAATCATAGATAAATAACTATTTTAATAAAAACTTAATAATCAATTTGTGTATATATTAGTATCTGTATGCAGAATAATTGTTGATAAAAGTAGGTAAATAATGACAAAAGGAAGAGATGTTTGCCCCAGAACTCAAACCTGAAAAGAATTGTATCCATTATACCTTTAATCTAGAAAGCAGGGATGTTTAAATATATGCGTATATTTGTTAGCAAAGGCTGTAGGAAAATATAGTTTGTCTTTAATTAGAAAACATTTGCAGGACAATTACACTGAAAAAAGTTTACTGATTTTTTAAAATTTTATTTTCAGTTTAGTATGGGAAAAAGCCAGAATTTGACTTTTTTATTGTCAAAATTCAGCTGCAAATTTGAGAATAAAGTCAGAATTTGGACTTTTTCATTGTCAAAATTCAGTCAGAATTTCTGAGAAAAAGTCAGAATACTGGAGAAAGTCAGAATTCTGACTTTTTCCTCAGAATTTTGAATTTTAATTCAGAATTCTGAGGAAAAGTCAGAATTCTGACTTTTTATTGTCAAAATTCAGTCAGAATTTGGAGAATAAAGTCAGAATTTGAGAAAAAAGTCAGGATTCTGAGAAGTCAGAATTAGAGATTAAAGTCAGAATTCTGACTTTTTCCCATACTAAACTGAAATAAAATTTAAAAGTGTTGGGAGCTGGAGAAATTCCACCTTTCTCCAGCAGAGTCCGCCGTGGATCCTCTGAGGGAGCCTCCTGCACAGCTGCAGCTCGTCAAGATCATCAGAGGATCCACTACTTAAGCTGTCTTCAGACCTTGCCTCAACGCCGCAGTGTTGTTCCAGTTGGTCAGCGCTTAAGCCTAGATCCTCTGAGTAACTCGATGACTTTTGAATCCAGCTTGGATTCTAATCCTTGTCTCTGTTTTCCAGGAAACCTGTGTCTCCTCTGTGAAGCTCAGGAAGAGCTAACCTGCCGCAGGCCGCAGCCCTCAGAGCCAAACCTCAAGAACAGAGAATCCCCAAGCAGCTCTGGACTAGGAATCCCAAAGCCATAAACCAAGGTCTGTTCATGTTAGACGTGAGACGCTGAAGCAGCAAACGGACCCTGCTGAAGGATTCTCCAGATCCCACAGAGACTCTCCCAAAGCTAACCTCAAGAACCTCAAGGTACAATCAGTAAACTTCAGGAAATCAAACCTCTGTTGGCAACGCTAACTACCTGCCTCACGAGACTCGTGAACCAGTATCCAGGCTCCCAACCAGAACCAGTGCATATTCAGTGTGCTTGTGCTTCAATAAACTGTTAAACTTCTCATCCCTGTGTCCGTCAGTGCATTCTTGGGTCGCTTTTAGTGAACCCATCATGACAAAAAGTCAGTTAACTTTTTTTTTTTTTTTTTCCCAGTAGTCCTAATCCTCTTTTGTAAAATATAGATGTGCTCATTAATTAATCCTATTGGAACAGTGTAGATTGACCCTGAGGTTCTGGCACCTATCCGCTTTCGGCCCCCCCTCAGTGTACATTGGTTACTGCCTGGCCACCTTTATAAAAATGTTCTGGCTCCGCCTCTGTTGATCTGCAACAAATTAAAGCTTTGTTAAAAAGCAATCCCTTTGAACAAATGTCAACTTGTTACACAGTTTCTTTTGAGTGGATATTTCTAACAGCAAAAGGATTTCCAAAAATGAAACCCCAAAAAACTGGTTTGAAAATTATGAAGCAGGGTAACAGTTAATTTCTGGATTAATCCAATCAAAAACTTAGAGAAAATGTACAGACAACTTTTAAAAAGAAGTCCTATTCCAGCAAATCCACCTGTTCAAATAATCTGTGTTAATTTTGATTAAAAGGATCATCCTATTATCCCAGTATTATATAATCCTATTAGATGTTGCAAAATAATACTCTCTCCTTAAATCTTCTTTGAGGTGCAAACTGTATGCTGTATAGTTACAAAACTCCAGAGAGTCCATCCATTATCTATACCAATTTGTACTTGCAGGGTATTGAAGGGACTATTCATATTTGTTCAAAATGTGAATAGTCCCACGCATTCTAATCTTCATACTTTGGATCTTGTGCTGACATACGGCATAGAATGTGAAGAAATAACAGTATTTCCTCACAACCCCGTCCTCTCTGACCACTTTCTAATAACCTTCAGGATTACGATAACGAGTTCTCGCCCTCAAAAGGTTTCATTTAAGAAGATCACTATCAGATAATGCAATCATATATTTTAAGGAATTATCTGTATTACTGAACAATATTTTAGAGGGCAAGCTTTCATTTATACCCTTCACAAATTGATGATTTTGTTGATGAGGTTACTTCTTCTCCTTGCACGACTTTAGATAACATGGACCCCTTGAAAAAAAGGACTTTATTAATAGGAGATTAGCTCCTTCATTTAAAAATTACTTTTTGTACAAAGAAGAGCAACATATTTCTCTTCATTGTCTGCATTTGATCCAGTTGATCATAATATTCTTTTAGAAAGACTTGAATATTTTGCTGGAACCAGCTTTTAAAACGGTGCTAATCTTCAGACTGGTTTAAATCTTAGTTTATCTGGATGAATTCAGTTTTGTTCATATTTAATGATAAGATCTTCCTCATGCTCAAAGGTTACCTGTGGAGTCTACATCCAGTCTGTTCTCTGCATCCAGACTGTTCTCTACATCCAGTCTGTTCTCTACATCCAGTCTGTTCTCTGCATCCAGTCTGTTCTCTACATCCAGTCTGTTCTCTACATCCAGTCTGTTCTCTACATCCAGTCTGTTCTCTACATCCAGTCTGTTCTCTGCATCCAGTCTGTTCTCTACATCCAGTCTGTTCTCTCATCCAGTCTGTTCATCCAGTCTGTTCTCTGCATCCAGTCTGTTCTCTACATCCAGTCTGTTCTCTGCATCCAGTCTGTTCTCTGCATCCAGTCTGTTCTCTACATCCAGTCTGTTCTCTGCATCCAGTCTGTTCTCTGCATCCAGTCTGTTCTCTGCATCCAGTCTGTTCTCTACATCCAGTCTGTTCTCTACATCCAGTCTGTTCTCTGCATCCAGACTGTTCTCTGCATCCAGTCTGTTCTCTGCATCCAGTCTGTTCTCTGCATCCAGTCTGTTCTCTACATCCAGTCTGTTCTCTCATCCAGTCTGTTCTCTGCATCCAGTCTGTTCTCTGCATCCAGACTGTTCTCTACATCCAGTCTGTTCTCTGTCCAGTCTGTTCTCTGCATCCAGTCTGTTCTCTGCATCCAGACTGTTCTCTGCATCCAGTCTGTTCTCTACATCCAGTCTGTTCTCTACATCCAGTCTGTTCTCTACATCCAGTCTGTTCTCTACATCCAGTCTGTTCTCTACATCCAGTCTGTTCTCTACATCCAGTCTGTTCTCTACATCCAGTCTGTTCTCTACATCCAGTCTGTTCTCTACATCCAGTCTGTTCTCTACATCCAGTCTGTTCTCTACATCCAGTCTGTTCTCTGTTCTCTACATCCAGTCTGTTCTTCCAGTCTGTTCTCTACATCCAGTCTGTTCTCTGCATCCAGTCTGTTCTCTACATCCAGTCTGTTCTCTACATCCAGTCTGTTCTCTACATCCAGTCTGTTCTGCATCTACATCTCAGTCTGTTCTCTACATCCAGTCTGTTCTCTACATCCAGTCTGTTCTCTGCATCCAGTCTGTTCTCTACATCCAGTCTGTCTCTGCATCCAGACTGTTCATCTTCATCCTGCATCCAGTCTGTTCTCTACATCCAGTCTGTTCTCTACATCCAGTCTGTTCTCTGCATCCAGTTCATCCAGTCTGTTCTCTACATCCAGACTGTTCTCTACATCCAGTCTGTTCTCTGTCCAGTCTGTTCTCTACATCCAGCATCCAGTTCTTCTACATCCAGACTGTTCTCTACATCCAGTCTGTTCTCTACATCCAGTCTGTTCTCTGCATCCAGTCTGTTCTCTACATCCAGTGTTCTCTGTTCTTTCTGCTACATCCAGTCTGTTCTCTGTTCTTCTCTACATCCAGTCTGTTCTCTGTCCAGTCTGTTCTCTACATCCAGTCTGTTCTCTACATCCAGTCTGTTCTCTACATCCAGTCTGTTCTCTACATCCAGTCTGTTCTCTACATCCAGACTGCATCCAGCATCCAGTCTGTTCTCTAGTCTGTTCTCTGCATCCAGTCTGTTCTCTACATCCAGTCTGTTCTCTACATCCAGTCTGTTCTCTACATCCAGTCTGTTCTCTACATCCAGACTGTTCTCTATCCAGTCTGTTCTCTCGCATCCAGACTACATCCAGTCTGTTCTCTGCATCCAGACTGTTCTCTGCATCCAGTCTGTTCTCTGCATCCAGACTGTTCTCTACATCCAGACTGTTCTCTACATCCAGTCTGTTCTCTGCATCCAGTCTGTTCTCTGCATCCAGTCTGTTCTCTGCATCCAGACTGTTCTCTACATCCAGTCTGTTCTCTACATCCAGTCTGTTCTCTGCATCTCTGTTCTCTACATCCAGTCTGTTCTCTACATCCAGACTGTTCTCTGCATCCAGACTGTTCTCTACATCCAGTCTGTTCTCTGCATCCAGTCTGTTCTCTACATCCAGTCTGTTCTCTACATCCAGTCTGTTCTCTACATCCAGTCTGTTCTCTGCATCATCCAGACTGTTCTCTGCATCCAGTCTGTTCTCTGCATCCAGTCTGTTCTCTGCATCCAGACTGTTCTCTACATCCAGTCTGTTCTCTACATCCAGTCTGTTCTCTCCAGTCTGTTCTGCATCCAGACTGTTCTCTGCATCCAGTCTGTTCTTCTGTTCATCCAGTCTGTTCTCAGTCTGTTCTCTACATCCAGTCTGTTCTCTGCATCCAGTCTG
>JAGKQL010000034.1:3663999-3702265 GCA_018398635.1 Cyprinodon brontotheroides | reverse complement strand
GTGGGTGTATATACTGATTGTGATGTTTTTTGTTGAAAATTGACCCCAGGAAGAGAAGTGCCTACTCTCATAGAGACCAATGAGGAACCTTAAATAGGGTGTTTTGGATCTCCGACCAGTTTTCCGTGCCCTGTCCTCGCACTCAGATTCTCCCCTTCATTGTCTTTGGATCTTGGATCACCTGGCTCTGACTCTGTCCCTTTGAAAACTGTTCCTGTCTCTGCTCTGATTGCCCTGGACTAACGATTATTTGTGAAAGAAGGATTCCTGCAGATCAGATTGGATGGATGGCTTTCCCACTAACTTTCTCACCTTGGTCCTACTTTCTAACATGAGTTAGTGAGCTAGAATTCAACCTTAGAGACATCTCCCTCTGTTTCTGTCTGGTCTCTCAACGTTTGCCGACTGTGGTAAATTCCTCTCCACCTGCAGCAGTTTTGCATTTAACAAACTGCTGAAATGTTCTTCGTTGTTCTGGTTTAATTCAACATCTTCAATTTTCTGGTCATTACATCTAATGGAAAAATGTCAGTTTTCTCTACCCTGACATGCTGGGGGTGCGTTGACTAGAGTGGCTGAAACTACGCCCTTGCGCAATTCCACTTTACTGCAATAGTTAAAATAATTACCAAATATATTGACATTCTGATTTTTAATTCAGGGGGATCCATGTTGGAGGCTTTATACATTTAACTCCTGTTCAATGGGGAAGCCGAGGAAAGTCGCTCTGCCCTGCTGACATGAGCTGCAGCTGCTGCATCTTAGTCCCTGTGTTTTGGATGAATAAGATGTTCACTAACTTTTTGCTGAAGACGCTAAATGAAAATTTGCTTTTTTTTCTTCTTCAATTTCCAACTTTGACTTCTCTCCTTCGCCCCCCGGAGGCTGATGAAAAATCCACAGAAAAGATGCACCTCCTTATAAGCAAGCGAGGTTCAAAGTGGGAAAAAATTTGTGGCTTATAGTCCAGAAAATACGGTACTCTGTAAAGACACAGTAGCCCTGTGGAGGAACCGTCTCTTAGCCACAGCAGTTCCATATAAATTCAATTCAATTTCAATTCAATTCAGTTTATTTATATGGCTGTGGAAATTCACAACACATGTCATCTCAAGGCACTTTACAGTTCAACCAGATCATACAGTCAAGTTTTCTATCTAAGGGAAAACCAAGTTGATTACATTGACTCAAATACAATCCCCACACTAAGCATGCTTGTAGCGACAGTGGAGAGGAAAAACTCCTTTTAACAGGAAGGAAACCTCAGCAGAACCAGGCTCAGAAGTGTGAAGGCTGACTTAATCTGCCGGGGCGACTGGGGGTTCCAGGGAGACAGAAGCAGGGTAATACAAAAGCCAGCTGTAAAAGCGGCCCGTCCAGGCTTACACAGCCCGGGCAGACGAGGCTCAAAGGCAGCTCCCATGCCAGAAGGAGGCGAAGAGCACATCCACTCCAGTCCGCGGTCAGAGAAACAGGATCACACACTGGAAAACAGGCCGATCTCCAAAATCTAAAAACAAGAGGGTGTTGATAGAAGCAGCACAGCTGATGTTTCTTTCCAGGATGGCGTCACAGCCAAACAGGAACAGACGAGGCAAAAGCTACTCTGAGGAAAAGCAGAGAGAGCAGAAGGTTAGAGATTGAACTAACAGATTCTGCAGAATAGGAGAACAAGAGAGAATGAAGCAGAATGATGAGGATGGGGGTCCCTATATGTCTCAAAAGTCTAAGCCTATAGCAGCATAACTATATAGAGATAGCTCAGGATAACCTGAGTCAATGTTTAAGAAATATAGTTAAAAGCATTTTAATTAATGTCCTTAAAGGGCACTTTAAGGACATTGTACTTCATTTACACCAGACAATATAATCGATTTGTTTGTTTTAGAAAAATCACAGAACATTGCTATCGTTGATGTTTTTCAATGGTAGGAAGCTTTATGCAGGTAAAGTCAAACTAAAGCACTATCTGGGGGTTCATAGTAATTAATGCGACTCAGTCTGACTGTGAGGCTAATTGTGATGTTTAAAGGATTTAGAAACAATTGTCTATTTGTACAAATAATGCATAGAAAAGCAGGATTCCTTCTGGCGATGCTGCTTGTTTGGACCTTCATGTGTTTTATAATGTTATTCTGAGCCAAACAGCAGCAGACCAGGTGACTGCAGTGTTTTAGAAGAGATCAGGTAGTTCCTGCATGCTTAACCCAACTAGAGCACCTTTTGATGCCGCGTATGTCTTCTCCTTCTCCTCCCATGGCGAGGAGCTCATCATCAGAATAACACGCTCTTCCTTTCACTCACGGCTCCCCCTCTCTTCCCTTGACGATCTGCACTTGTTGAGAAGCTGTCATGTCTTTCTCTCCTCCTTCCTTGCCTCCTCCTCTCCGCTCTCTCCTTTCTCAGCCTGTCATCTTGCCAGTGTGGCTGCAGGGGCGGATCAAAGGCAGCTGGAGGCGGAGGAGGATGTGGTGGGTGGGGGGCAAGATGAAGAGGGAGTATTTCTGTATTTCGGGGTGAAAGAGAGGACAGGGTGGCTGCCTGACGCACTGAAAAACACTTCTTTAAGGAGCCGCCATAGCTTTGGAAAGCAAAGGGAAAAACAGGCTGATTTAGGTGTTGATCAACTGAAAGGCTGCATTTCATCATCACATATTTGTCAACCTGCAAAGCAATCTTTAATAACTAATATGACCCAGAGGGCTGCTGGTTCTATTCTAACATATTTTAGTCTGATACTATGATAATTTAATATCTCTGTCGGCATGGAGCACAACATTTCACTGACATTTTTGCAGCTTCTCTGGAATTACAGTCTTATTTTACTAAGTTTTTTAAAGTATTCTTTATTTTTATTTATATCCTCAAAACGTCTCATCTCAAGGCTCTTTAAAGACACAGTTCAGTCAAATCATGCAGGAACCAAAGCTTATGCAGTCATTTATTTGCAGGATTGTCTCCTCCTGGCCTTGCATATGGTGACAGTGGAGAGGAAAAACTTCCTTTGAACAAGAAGAAACCTCCAGCAGAACCAGGCTTTGTTTACAGTGTCCTGTCTGGCGATGTGTCAATAAGAATAATTATCCTGATGCCAAAAAGAGCCCAACAGATTTTACTTTCACAAGTGGAGCAGTATGGCTATTGCCATAGTGTTCGCTTATATTTTTTCTGATTTTATTGTCAAATTCACAGAGATTAAAGTCAGAATTCTGAGGAAAAAAGTCAGAATTCTGACTTTAATTTTTCTGACTTTTTCCCATATTTAAACTGAAGTAAAATGTAAAAATCAGTTTTACTTTTTTTTCAGTGGCCCCTAATCCTCTTCCGTAGAATCTTGATTTCTACTTTAAAACTGATAATTAATTCACTCCAAAGTATTAATGTTTTGTAACAATGATATTTGGGTTTGCATGCACAGCATTGCTGTACATAAATAGTTGGATTATTACAGTAAATATAAGATTTAATAATTTGTGAGAGTTTAGAGGTGGAATTGCTCAGTTTGACACCTGATCAGGTTGATCCACAGAGCAGGTCTAAAGGATGAAGCTGCTGATGCTGCTAAGCATTAGCCTGCAGACCCCTCCAGGGTTTCTGAGGCAGCCTGTCACACAGCTGGAGTGGCGGTATAGAGCTGTCACTCCAACAGCGGCACAAGGCTGAAATCATTACTACAGAATGAAATAAGTTTGCTGAAATACAGTAAAAATGGGGCATCGAATGTTTTCTTTGTATTTTCTTTCCTTCGCCTTATTTAGCAATAATCAGCTGTTCTAAATGTCCTCGGTGATAAATCCCTGTTAATCTATAATTAATTAGTCCTGTTTGTTTCTACATAAACAGATTAAAGTGTAAATTAATGTTTGTATGTTTGCTATCATAAACCTGTTTGACTTTTTGCGTTTTCTGCATGAGTTAAAATCAGAAAAACTAATTTAGTTCAAGACTAGAAGTTGGATTATAATCCTGTTCTTCCTTTTAATCTCCTGATCTCTGTTAGTCAATCTATGAACTATGAACAGAATATCAGACATTAAATGCAAATGATGCTTTAAAAATACCAGATAACTTTTTATTCTGCAGAATTTGAAAGCAGACTAATCAAGCATTTTACCTTTATGATGTTAGAATGTTTAACTTGTCCATCATTATAGATAACATAGATCTGATGAGACTAACATGCCGATATTCTTTTAAAGATGGTTAAAATAAAAGCTCTGCAACATCACAGAGCCAAGCGGCCTGGATCGCACTGGAATAAATCTGATCCGTTTTGTTCAGACTGTCATGAAAAGATCAGATCCGGGTCACATATGGGCAGAAAGATTTGATTTGGGTCACTTCAGGCTGCAGTGTGAACGTAGCCTGAAGTGAAAATTATTTTTTTAGACGTACAAGATAAATATCTATTCCTTAATGACGACTAAAGCCCTTTGATTTGTCGTTATATTGGTGAGGTATTTCCATAAATCTTGCATGCCGCAAGGCTAACTGCATGCAGCAAGGCTAACTGCATGCAGCGAGGCTAACTGCATGCAGCAAGGCTAACTGCATGCAGCGAGGCTAACTGCATGCACAGCGAGGCTAACTGCATGCAGCAAGGCTAACTGCATGCAGCATGGCTAACTGCATGCAGCATGGCTAACTGAATGCAGCGAGGCTAACTGCATGCAGCATGGCTAACTACATGCAGCATGGCTAACTGAATGCAGCAAGGCTAACTGAATGCAGCGAGGCTAACTGCATGCAGCATTGCTAACTACAAATACCAGCAAGGCTAACTGAATGCAGCAAGGCTAACTGCATGCAGCATTGCTAACTGAATGCGAGGCAAGCGACTAACTGCATGCAGCAAGGCTAACTGCATGCAGCATTGCTAACTGAATGCCAGCAGGCTAACTGCGCATTGCCAGCATTGCCGGGCTAACTGCGTGCCAGCAAGGCTAACTGCGTGCGGCGGGGCTATGCGTACGGCGCTATCTGCAGCGCGGCAAAGGCCTTTGCGGCTACTGCATTGCTAGGCTAACTGCATGCAGCAAGGCTAACTGCATGCAGCATGGCTAACTGAATGCAGCAAGGCTAACTGAATGCAGCAAGGCTAACTGCATGCAGCGTGGCTAACGGCATGGCAGGCTTGCTAACTGAATGCAGCAAGGCTAACTGAATGCAGCGAGGCTAACTGCATGCAGCATTGCTAACTGAATGCAGCAAGGCTAACTGAATGCAGCTAACTGAATACAGCTAACTGCATGCAGCATTGCTAACTGAATGCAGCAAGGCTAACTGAATGCAGCGAGGCTAACTGCATGCAGCATGGCTAACTGAATGCAGCAAGGCTAACTGATATGCAGCATTGCTAACTGCATGCAGCATGGCTAACTGAATGCAGCGAGGCTAACTGCATGCAGCATGGCTAACTGCATAAGGCTTGGCCAACTGCATGCAGCGAGGCTAACTGCATGCAGCATGGCTAACTGCATGCAGCATTGCTAACTGAATGCAGCGAGGCTAACTGCATGCAGCATGGCTAACTGAATGCAGCGAGGCTAACTGCATGCAGCATGGCAGCATGATGCAAGGCTAACTGCATGCAGCGATGCAGCATGGCTAACTGCATGCAGCATGGCTAACTGCATGCAGCAAGGCTAACTGCATGCAGCATGGCTAACTGCATGCAGCATTGCTAACTGAATGCATCGAGGCTAACTACATGCAGCATGGCTAACTGCATGCAGGATGGCTAACTGCATGCATCAAGGCTAACTGCATGCAGCAAGACTAACTGAATGCAGCGAGGCGAACTGTATGCAGCATGGCTAACTGAATGCAGCAGGGCTAACTGCATGCAGCATGGCTAACTGCATGCAGCGAGGCTAACTGAATGTAGCGAGGATAACTGAATGCAGCGAGGCTAACTGCATGCAGCGAGGCTAACTGCATGCACTCCTTTTCCAAAGGTCAGGATCAGAGCCAGCCTGGATAAAGACAGCTAGGACTGATTTAAAGCACTTTGTAGAAAAGAAAAAGAGGAATGAACAATCTGGGATTCACATGGAAAATAATAGAATATAGTCTACTTTTCTAGATGTTTGTTAATTTGCATAGTTGTTCTTAAATAAAAACACATTCTCAGAAAATAAATAGTTTTTCATATATTAGAAAATAAATGAAAACTTATATAGGAAGACACGCTGGAGCCTGGTTCTGCTGGAGGTTTCTTCCTGTTCAAAGGGAGTTTTTCCTCTCCACTGTTGCTACAAGCATGCTTAGTGTGAGATATTGCTGAAGAGTCAATGAGTCGATGCAATCAGCTGGTTTTCCTTAGATAGAAAAACTTTGAATCAATCTGACTGGATGATGTGGTGAACTGGAAAGTGACCTGAGATGACATGATGTGAATTGGAGCTATAGAAATAAACTGAATAGAATATAGCCGACTAATAGCTTCTGCATTATTAAACTGGTACATCATTTTTTTTTTATTTGATACACCATATTGGACCATGCAGAACACAGATTTCTCACACATAGGGAACCAGAGACGGGGGTGCAACTGTGGGCAAGACCAACTAGGAGGAAGCCAAGGAGGAAAGAAACAAGCACAAGGGGCAGAGAGAGAGTAAGTAAAGAACTCTGAACTGATAGAAAACTACAAAGAGCACAGAAACTAAAAACCAATGGAAGCAGAGGGCAGAACCCTGACAATAGAGAAAACTCCGCCATCTTTAGTTCTTTAGTAGCTTGATTTCCTCCTTGTTGAAATGCTTGTCTACTTTTTTAGTGTAAGATTTCCCAGATCTGTTCTCCCAAAGGCTGGTAGTGAGTTTATATTTTTACTCTCTTACTAGGGATCAGCACAAAGCAGAATATGAGAAAACGACATCATCCAAGTTCTTATAGGAATTAAAAAACATAACTAGGTGTGAACAATCAAAGCTGCAATGAGCAAACAGCATCATTTGTCTACATTTTAACATCCCTTATTTTAACTCTCAGCAGTGATCTCAGTGCTCTCTCAGCCTCAAACCTTTACTTTGAATTTTTTTTGGGTGTGTTTTTTGTTTAGTAATGTGGGAAAATTCAGGCTTCACTGTGATGCAGTTTGTCTTTCTGCACAGAGTTTGAATGTTCTTCCTGTGGATCAGGGAGTTCTCCAAACACAGAACTCTTAGCTTAATAGCGTGGTTTCGCGTGGTGTCACAGTGCTGCTTCGCGACGCCGCGAAACTCAGATGGAGGGCAGGAAGTGAAGTAGCTGAGGATCTGCCGTCTGAAATAATGCCTATGTTTTGTGTAGTTTACGGCTGCTCCAATCGTTCGGACCGAGAAAAGGAAAAGAGCTTTTACAGAGTACCAAAGATTGTCGTTCATAAAGGTGAAAAGTGTAAAAAGTTCACAGAACAACGCCGTAAAAAATGGATTTTTAACCTACGTCTGCGGTCTGGAGGAGCAGAGTCTGCCAATGTCCGTGTCTGCAGCGACCGCTTTGTCGGAGGTAAGCTATAACGTTATGTTAGCTAGCTAACTTTTTTTTGTGGTTGTGTTTATATAGCATAAGGTTGTCGTTAAATGCTCTTTTACTTAGTAATGATTAATAAGTAATAAGTTACGGTAGTCTAAGGCCCGATCCACCGCCTAAGTCAAAAGCGAACATGAAACGCTAATGTTTTCCAGAGCGTTTGTCGTAAAGAGCGGAGGCGTAAAATAAATGTGATCGGCCCACAAATCCAAAAATCGGCCAAAAATCGGCGACGAAATGTTGGGCATGCGCAGTAATATTTATACATGGTTGCCCTGCGGGTCCATTTTGGTGGTTCAGTCAAATTCAGATGCTGAACTAGAACTATGTGCGTCGATATTGCTCTGTTCTTCCTGGAGATATTCCAGAAGAAGAAAGATTCTGTTGTATAAGCCCGACAGCAGGGTGAGGTAGCATGAGCAGCAACCATTCAACTTACAATGCGCCGCCATTGTTGTTTGTGATACTGTGTAAGGCGCATGCGTGTTTAGAGATGGCGCTATGACACATGTCGTGTAAGAGAAAAAAATCGCGATTTAGAGCTTAAAAGATGGAAAGCAGCGGTTTTCAATATCTTCCCACCGCTCTGAAGGCAATAATAAAAGATGCGTTTACAGACCCGAAGCTTGCCGGCCATTGTTATGGATGAGAGGCTGGTTTGGTGTGAAAAATGTTGATAGCGCGTTTAGGCCAGGGTTTGACTTAGTGTGGACGGGGGCCTGATATGGACTTCATTGTGACTGTTTAGGCTGTCCTAGCGCTTTGGGTGATGTTGAATCGGTAGACTGGGCTCCGATGGTCAACCTTGGTTACCAAAAAACTAAGCCCAAATCAGAAGCATCGCTTCAACGAGAGAAACATAAACAACTGTGACGCTAGCCGCTACTGCTAACGCTAGCATCTTTTAACACATAAAACAATATAAGAACAAACACTCACCCTGGCGAAGACTAAACGATGATCGTCGTGGAGACGTTTGGTGCCGAGGTTGAGGACCCACCCGCTGACAAAGAAGTTATATGCCTCCATACTTTTATAGGCCTTCATTTGCTGTTTGGTGTAATACGACGTCTGAAGGACCAGATAGTTCGTTATGTCGGCAAATCTTTAAGGTCGGCCGAAAACTTTACTCATCTTCATGAAAAACGGGTCACGTCCAACATCTGTCAATCAACTCCTTGTATCGTCTTGAAACAGGCTCTAACTCCATACAATACGGGCTCTCGGTAACGGTGTCCTCCATGTTTACGCTAACTTCATAGACTTCCTGCCCTCCATCTGAAATCGCGCCCCCTGGCCGTGTCATAATCATCACGTGACTGAAACCCAGCTATTAGCATCTCTACATGGTCCTCAGGTGTGACAGTGTTTCTCTGCTTTTCCCTTCGATGAACTGATGATCAGTCCAGGAAGTACTCCACCTTTGGCCCATTGACTGCTAGAGGTGTGACCCGGTGGGAGAATATCCATGGATGGATGGTTCAGATTTTGTTTGATAAAAGTGCTACAACTTCTGTGCTACAAACATTAGAAAAACTTGTTAATCCTCAAAGCTGCTACAAGTTCTTCTCGTCCTTTTCAGGGTCTACCAGCTACCAGCAGAACACAACTCTATAAATTTAAGATCTGATGTTGGGCGCCTCCGAGCGCATCGCTGCCCCCCTCAGGACACTGCGCATCATTTCATGGGCATTAAACTGCCGTTATGCAAAAGTTAGGTAGTCGTTTGGACAGAAGTTCTGGACTCGTTATGAATCCTCTACGTTTACGCCCAGAATAGAAACAATCCATAGAAAGTTCAGCATCTGCCAGAGTTTTAGGAGATTCTGGGACATCAGGCAGACGCTGGAGAAATCAGCAAAGTGGGACAGAAGCTTTAGAAAGTATTGATTTAACTTAATTACTAAGTGCAAATCTCCTACAGCCTGGAGTGTGTTTGTGAGATATTTTTCAGGCATTTCCAAACAGCATGGATGTTTGGCTGCAACTGATTCCTGATCCTCTACCTGCAGACTATTTTATTTTCCTCTCTGATCTTTGCGTTCAGTTCCATCTGACCGGAGGCCGTGTCCTCTGAGGACCTGTTATAGGTGCTAATAAACTTGAGACTTGAATTTTTCCAGCAATCTATCCCATAATATAGCTAGAAATCTGTTTGACCTTTTTTTATAAATCAGACTAGACGGCTGCTTCTATTTGTAAATGTGTGAATAAAGACAATTACCAGAAGGTTGCTTCCACCTTTTGCTCTCCATCCTTTTCACATTTTATAAATCTAAAAACTAATACTTAAATATCAAACTTTTAAGGCTGAGATTTGGAAAAGAGAGAGAGATGAAACAACCTGACTAGAGAACATGAAGAAATTATTGAATAAAAGTGCCATAGAACCTCTATTAAAGCAATTGTAAACAGTTGTACCTCAGTATGTTTCGGAGCGTTTCTTTGTCTTGGTGTGATTGTGTAAGCAGTTCTATAGAGCAGTCATCAGTGGTGGCGTGTTGTCAGTGCTCTTCCTCTCCTCTTGACCCTGTCATGGTGACAGCCACACAAGTTTCTCCATCTGGCCAAAGTTCGTCAAACACACACTAAACAACCACACTGAGGAACACCATGAGTTGACATCCTCAAATGCAAGGGCAACAAGACTTTCACCACCAAGAGCAACAGGATGTGCAGTCAAGCCTTTATTTAGCCAAATGACTCAGAACTTCAGGAACATTCAGGAATGTCCAGGTTCTGCTGAAAAGATCTGGATCCTAATGATTTCTTCCATTCCTCCTTCAGTAGCAGATATTTCCACAGATAGCACCGATGCTTTAACTCCATGTGTGGCTTTAAATGTGAAGTGGGCGTGGCTGACGCGACGTGACCCGTTAAAGTTAAAGGAGAAGTTAGGTTTTACACTTTAAGCCCATTTTCTGTAGTGTCCAGGATGAAATGAATGATCGACACCAAAAGTTTGACAATTGGTTCCTGTCTCTGCTTTTTGGCTCATTGAGAATCACCCCTGGCTGCTTTAGAATGGCTAGCATAGAGCATGTCCGATAATGTCCTTAAAACAACCTTAAACGTTTTTTTTTTTTTTAAAATATGCTACTCACCGGGTCGTCAAGCGCTGTTCAATGACGTTCCAAAAAAAAGTTTTCGTGAAGAAAAACGTTCCTGTAGTGTTTTATTTAGCATTTGTGTCCATTGAGCTCTGTAGAATAGTCAATATTCCGCTGCCACCGGAAACGAAAATGGGGCCTGCTTTACACAGTTGTAGTCTTTTCGCTTCACTCTGTGTACCCGCACGCCGCAGGTGCTAACGCCTCTGTTAAAACACTTTAAAAACTCTGAAAATGGAATACGCTAAAGGTGGATTCTTGATTCTCGACGCCGGAGTACACAGAGTGAAGCTTAAAAGACTACAACTGTGTAAACAGGCCCCATTTCCGCTTCCGGTGGCAGCGGAATATTGACTATTCCTACAGAACTCAATGGGATTTACAAAATGCTAAATAAAACACTACAGGAACGTTTTTTTCTTCACGAAACTTTTTTGGAACGTCATTGAACAGCTACTGACGACGGTGAGTAGCATATTTTAAAAAAGAACGTTTAAGGTTGTTTTAAGGACATTATCGGACATGCTCTATGCTAGCCATTCTAAAGCAGCCAGGGGTTGATTCTAAATGAGCCAAAAAGCAGAGACAGGAGCAATTGTCAAACTTTTTGGTGTCGATCATTCCATTTCATCCTGGACACTACAGAAAATGGGCTTAAAGTGTAAAACCGAACTTCTCCTTTAAGTCCCGGTGGGAACAGTTTGCACTAAAACGTGAGTTTATTCCTTCGTTAGTTGATCAAATTCTGCAAAGTGCTCTGCTAAACTGGCATCAGAAAACCCAGCAAATGAGTCTGAATGGAGCAGACTGGTACCAGCAGGAGACATGCTGGTCTGTCAGGCTGTTTACCGTAATAAGTGCCGTAAAACCTGACCTTATCTAATGAAAAGGGTCATTATCAATTGAATGCCATCGTGAGCCGAGAGTGTTGCTCGTTATTCTCAGAGTGAACTTCGCTCTGGTTCATGTTCATTATATCGCAATAGTAGAACAACCCCACCAAGGCTGGAAACTGAACAGTACAGGAAAGCCATATGGGAGAAGGAGGTAGCGCAACAGGGAGGCACAGTGGCTGGTGAAGCACAGAGGACATCAGCAACCTCCCTAAACAGAATCCAGTCAACATCACAGTGGCAGACATCCAAGAAAGAGTCTCGGGTATGAAGAACTGGACAGCACCAGTCCCCTAGAAATGATACACCTTCTGCTGGCTTAAGAAACTCAAGGCTTTCCACGAACACCATTGGCAGAGAGATGGGAACCACCCTGAATGGCTAACCGAAGGTGTAGCCTGGCGTGAGTCCTCACTCAATTCTAGTCAGAATGAGGTCTGATGCTGCTCCATAGAGCTGTGATTATGGGGTGTTTTTGAACGAACCAGGATTAAAAAAATGCCTCTGCACTCAATTGGATAGACCTACGACCAATAAGAAGAACGGAGTGCGTGGCGTATGTTAAGCCACGAGCATAGTTGTTGTCAACAAAATCCATGCCTGCAGTTGCACGCCTTAGAATAAGAAGATGAGCCTTGATAAGATTCTCTGTTCCTCTTTTAAAATTAATTTGCTGTCGATATCTTCTAGAACAGACCTAATAGCAGAATCTACTCACCTCAACTCTCCAGCAGGGCGGCAGCCATTGCTGTTATCACCCGCCGCGATTTGGTGAAGTGGTTGATTATTACTGTTGATCATCTGTCCATCATCGGATAAAGCCCGCCCTTACAATTTGATTGGCCCGCCACATATTGTGCGAGCATACTCGCGCTACTACTGAGCAATGCCAGACCGAACTTCCCGACCTCAAACGCTGTGGGCGGGACTAAGGCTAAACCGAAGGGCCCACAATGCTGATCCTGAAGGACCCCTCAAAGGGTACAGTCCCATCCAACTACCAGCCCATAACCTGCCTCTCCTCAACGTAGAAGCTCGTGTCTGGGATCATAGCGGCTAAGATAAGCAGGAACATGGATTCAGTACATGTGCATAGCTCAGAAGGGAATTGGCAATAATACCAGAGGTGCCAAACACCAACTCCTGGTAGACAGAACAGTCACTCAAGTCTGCAGAACCCAAAACACTAACCTAAGCACTGCATGGATTGATTACAAGAAAGCCTACGACTCAATGCCTCACACTTGGATCATTGATTGCTTGGAGCTAAACAACATCCTGTTTGGGCCTGTTCACTTCCTGTTTGGATTAACTGAGTGTTGATGCTGTCCAGAGGATCTCCATCTGAATTAATTTATTTTTCCTGCGATATCTCAGTACCTCTAACTGTCCAGAACTACTTAAAACAGAGCGCCTTCTGCTGCACTTTTCTACTGAGCACTTGTCAGTTTCACACGGTTTTATTTCTGATAGTAAGGAGTAGCTAGCCTAGGCTAGCGCTAGCTTAGCATTGCTATGGCTTCTCTCTCTCCCTCCCTTGACTCTTTTCCAACTCTTCCTTCTTCCTCTCCTCTCTCCTGCTCTCTGTGTCAGATGTTCAGTTATTCCTCTGCCTCCTTTAGTGATAATGGGATGTGTAATAAGTGTAGTATTTTTGTAGCTTTGGAGGCGAGGGTGTCAGAGTTAGAATCCAGGCTTCAGGCTGCTGAACATCCAGGAGTTAAAGTAGGCCCCCCACGTAGCTGTCCTCCAAAAGTGCCTGAGCAGCCAGGCTTTTCAGGTTGCTGTAATTAAACCTCTGCTTAGAAACCGTCTCTTGACCCAGATGACTTGGTCAATTATAGACCCACTATATCCAATCTTCCTTTCTGATCTAAAATTCTTGAGAAAGTAGTTGCCAAACAAGTGTGCGATCACTTCCACCATAATGAACTTTTTGAAGAGTTTCAGTCTGGCTGATCAGTCTATCTGATCGAATTCATTTTTCATCATGTTAATGATAGATCTTCAACACGCTCAAAGGTTACCTGTGGAGTACCACAGGGATCAGTGCTAGGACCAATTCTCTTTACTTTATACATGCTCCCAATCGGTAGAGTTATTAGACAGCATGGGATTAATTTCCACTGTTATGCTGATGATACCCAGCTATATCTGTCTATAAATCCCGATGAAGCTTAGACTTAGACTTCTTTATTTGTCATTTTGTATGCACAGAGTGCATACAGAACGAAATTGCGTTACATACAGCTTATGAACATTGCATTGATATTTCAAATGGCACGAGTTATACAAAAAGTGCAGCAGTGGTCAAAGTGTGAACAGTGCAGAGGATAAGAGACAGTGTGCAAGTTGCAGTGGTTCAGTGCAAATAGGCATTTGTGCAAAAAATGCGTTATTGAGAATAGAAATGAGATGAACAATTAAAGGGCTAAAAGTTAAACGTTCAGCAGCATTGATGCCCGATAATGTGCAATAGGTGCAGAGTTTGGTTTGTGGATCAAAGGTTCAACAGTCTGATGGCAGTGGGGAAGAAGCTGTTGCAGAACCTGGTGGATCTGCAGCGGATGCTGTGGAACCTCTTCCCAGAGGGCAGCAGGGACAACAGTCCATGGTGGGGGTGAGGGGTCTTTGATGATAGCCATGCAGCTCGACCCATTACATAGATTACAGGCATGTCTGAAGACATAAAACCTGGATGACTCTTAACACATGCAATTTGAAAGTGTTCTCTCTTTATTTTTTGAGCAGTGTATATGCTCCATAATTGGTATAAATTATTAGAAAGCATGGGATTAATTTCCACTGTTATGCTGATGATACCCAGCTATATCTGTCTATAATCCAGATGAAGCTAACCCATTACATAGATTACAGGCATGTCTGAAGACAGAAAAACCTGGATGACTCTTAACTTTCTGCTTCTGAATGCAGACAAAACAGAAGTTATAGTCTTTTGGACCAGAATCTATGAAAAAAGAAGCTGATTTGTCAGTCACTTCATTTGGATGGGATTAAACTGATTTCAGATAATAAAAGTAAAACATCTTGGTGTTGTTTTTTGATCAGGACCTGTCATTTTAAATCCCAGATCAAAAAGAGGCTTCTAGAATTTCCTTCTTTCATCTGAGGAATATTGCAAAAATGAGCAATCTCCTGTCCAGGGTGATGCTGAGAAACTAGTCCATGCATTTGTTACTTCAAGGCTGGACTATTGTAATTCTTTACTATCAGGAAGTCCACAAACTGTAGTTAAAAGCCTTCAGCTGATCCAAAAATGCTGCAGCCAGAGTTCTGATGAAAATGAAAAGAGAGATCATATCTCTCCCTATCCTGGCTTCTCTTCATTGGCTTCCTGTTAAATCCAGAATAGAATTTAAAATCCTCCTTCTCACATATAAAAGCCTTAAATGGCCAAGCTCCATCTGATATCAGAGATCTGATTGTTCCTGATGTTCCTAACAGAGCACTTCGCTCTCAATCTGCAGGTTTACTAGTAGTTCCTAGAATTTCTAAAAGTAGAATGGGAGGCAGATCTTTTAGTTCTCAGGCTCCTCTCCTGTGGAACCAACTACCAGTTTTAGTCCGTGAGGCAGACACCCTGTCTACTTTTTAAGGCTAGGCTTAAAACTTTCCTTTTTGATAAAGCTTCTAGTTAGGAGTGGCTCAGGTTATCCTGAGCTATCTCTATAGTTCTGCTGCTATAGGCTTAGACTGCTGGAGGACATAGGGACCCCTTTTCATCATTCTGCTTCATTCTATCTCTATTCTCCCCTCTGCAGAATCTGTTAGTTCAATCTCTAACGTTCTGCTCTCTCTGCTTTTCCTCATAGTAGCTTCATCTGGTCTGTTCCTGTTTGGCTGTGACTCCATCCTGGAGAGAAATATCAGCTGTGCTGCTGCCATCAACACCTTTGTTTCTAGATGTTGAGAGCTTGGCCTGTTTTCCAGTGTAGTCCTGTTTCTCTGACTGTGACTAACTGGATGTGCTCTCTTCATCCTCTGACATGGGAGCTGGCTCGGAGCTTCGTCTGCCTGGCTGTGTGTTTCCTGGGACGGGACCGCCTGTGGAGCTGGTTGACAGTTGCCTTTTTTGCATCTATGCTTCTTTTTTCTATGTCTGCTTCTGTCTCCTTGAACCCCAGTGAATCCTCAGCAGATGGCCGCTCACACTGAGCCTGGTTCTGCAGGAGGTTTCTTCCTGTTCAAAGGGAGTTTTTCCTCTCCACTGTCGCTACAAGCATGCTTAGTGTGAGGGATTGCTGAAGAGTCAATGAGTCGATGCAATCAGCTGGTTTTCCTTAGATAGAAAACTTTGAATCAATCTGACTGGATGATCTAATGAACTGGAAAGTGACCTGAGATGACATGATGTGAATTGGAGCTATAGAAATAAACTCAATAGAATTGAAATTGAATTAAACATTCCTCCTGTCTTTATTTTAGGCCTAAACTTCTGAGAGGAGGAAGAATAATATAATGTCCCTAAAACTCTGATATTCTCAGAGATATGGAGCTGCTCAGTTTCTCAGAGGTTGTGTTAAGTTCTGCAAAACGGCTCTTTAAGCCAACCCGTGAACTTCTGGCTGATGTTACCTTTCTGACCACTTGATCTTGATTGTTGGGCTAAATTTTGAATGAGCACATATCTTATCAGTTATAGCAGAGGTGGATAGCATAAATGCAAATGTCTGGGATTAGCTGCCATGGCTCTTCCATGGCCCTTTGACCTTGCCATGCAGTGAGAATAAACAGCTTAGAGCTTAGTCTTTTCTTTCTCGGCACTGTAAGGCCTTCTTCATTACGCTCTTTCTCAGCCCTAATGAGTTTTAACAGACTGTCTCCGTCTGGCCAGCCCACATTATTTGGCTCATTCAGTACAGCCTTTATCACACTAAACAAACAACCACAACTTGTCTTTGTTGCTGCTAATGTCACTGAATGTAAGCTCCATCTCACCACTAATTGTTCTCTCTAATCTCCTCACACATTATTGTTATTATTGCTCGTATTAAAAATAATTATAGTTTTTCCTGCGGTTCATCGTCCATTTGGCCACACAGCTTGGTTTAGATTTGAATTAAGCTGAATGCCCATTTGTTTTCACTGACCATATGACAAGAGCCGCCTCGCCATCTTGATCTTTCAGGAGTAATTTGTTATTAAATATTCATTCTCTGGGAAATTTCTCTGAGCTCTAATTAGTTCATTGTCATCTCTGTTGAAAATAAACAGCAGGCAATAAATCTTTCCTTCAAAAAAAAAAAAAAAAAAAAAAAAAGGAGGGGGGGTCCGGGTAAACATGCTAATCAGCAGCTAGACAGAAATATCAAACAAAGTCACCTCTTCACAGTTGGTTTGGTCTGAACTTTAAAGCTTCACCAGCATGAAAAAATGTAAACAATTGGCCGGTGTTGATGGAAATAAAACCTACTGATGATGTTTAACAGGTATCAAGACCATTATACTTTTAAATACTTACTGCAATGGATAGATTACACGATTATTGGAGAAACTCCATCCATTGTTGTATATATTAAACCCCTGATCCGGTTTTGTGTCCCATTGTGTCCGGAGCCTTTCCCAGTAGTTTTGATGCAGGAGTTCTACTTTTATCACAATCCTCCACTGAAATAAATGGAACCATGAACACAAACGCGACAACTTCTTTAGCATAACAGTTGAGAGTTTATAGGGAGGACTTTCTCACTTTCAGGGCAGTGGTCCACATCAGAGTGATAACCAGATGTAAAATCAGCATTTTTAAACTTTAATATCATCTTATTCCACCATCAAAACCAAACCCAAGGAGGAATTTTGTTCAATTCATGCATGTGTGAATAATCCTCATGGATTGTACTTTTAGAGCAGCAGCCCATTCCTGTACTGGAGAAGCAAGAGACCATGACCACCATTAACCCTATCAAATGTTGTCCAGACTTCATAAAGAAGACCCTAATCTCCACAAGTAGTCATAAAATTTAACAAAGTAGAGTCAAAGACAACATTTTTATTGTGTTCTCCAGATGTCTATATTTGACTCTTAAAGACATAACTGTCATGTTTGGCTTAAGGTTCCTAACCCAAATGCAGAACACACTGAAGCAGGAGAAAAGTTCAAAGGTTTATTAGATGATTATTCTGTACAGAGAATAAACAGATCCAGGGGTTAATCAGATCCAGGACTGGTCACGAGTGGGTTCACTGCAGAGGGGGACAGAGATGTTAGCAGATGTCCAGGTAATTAGCAGGATGTGAGTGAGCAGGTTTGTACCTGTTCTAGAGTTAGAGCTTAGCGGCTGAGGAGGGGCAACCTTGAGGGTCCAGAAGCTGTCGGCAGGCTGAGGGCTTGGCAGAGGCAGAGCTTGGTTTGAGTGTTTGCAGATCACAGGTTTGAGTTTCCCTTCCAGATTCTTCAGAGAGCGGGCAGGCAGGTCTTTGACAGGAATTATTCTCCAGGGTTCAGGAGATCTAGTACGCCCTCTGGAGGAGAAAGTGGACAGACCTCCAGATCCCAACAATAACCCAAACAGGAGCTTCATTGGTGTAATGTACAGGTGAAGTTAGTGGTGCTCATTGCAGTTATTAGCTCCTTCTGGGGTTGGCGTTACATTTTCTGAGATTTTTACAGTATTTCTTTGCGCCATTATTTGGCTGCTAACTTGAATTATTTGCGTGTTAGGTTGAGCTTCTTATTATTGATTTCTGAATCTTTCACTTTAGTTTAAGTAGATATCTGTGTAGCTTATCTTATATACCATAAATCATTTCTGCCTACAAGCAAAGACCAAAACTGGACTCTGTTAAAACGTTGAAAAGATACAAAAAGGATTTTGTATCTTAGAGCAATCTGCTCTGGGTCTTAAAACAAAAAAAAATGTTTTGAACATGCAGTAAAGCATCTTACCCAGTCCCCCAAATATTGGGTCTTAAAGATGCCTCTCAACTGAAGTAAAGACAAAACCAACAAGAAACGCAGGAAAATAAGCAAAAGAAATAGACTGGAAAGAATTCTTTAAGAAATTAAAAAGTAAATCTTAACAGAGAAAGAAACAAAAGTGAATCAAAAGACTCAGAATAACCTCAAACCCTGACAGGCCTAATTATCTGAATTTAAACAGAAAGAAACACACAGTCAATAGAAAGGAACAGGTGGAGTTTTGTAGATGAACACAAGTGGGAGACTTGGTGAGGAAAATTTGTAATTCTGGGCAAAGTTCAGCATCTTTAACAACATGGCAACAGTGAGGGCCAAAGATTGATGGTTGGTAGAGGAGTATATGCTGGAAGTAGAACCAGTCCTACATAACAAAGCCTGAGAGCCACATGGGACCCGCTGCCAGACTGCCTGAGGCAGCAAAAGACATTGGCTGACGGGCAGGGAGAGGAAGTACTGAAACCTGAACTGCTGATGAAATTCTTCACTGTTTGAGTAACAGAATTACCTCATTCAAATCTATCAGAAAAAAAAATCTCAAAAAAATCTTTATAGATAGTGTTACTGAACGGACCTAATACACCTATAATTTCTCAGTCCAATAACTTAGACTGACTGCCAAAGTTAGACTGATGCCAGAGAACGCCGGGCTTACTGGCGCCAGACACTGAGGAGGAAACGCAGGCAGAGATCAGACTGACGCCAAGGAGAAGAACGTTAACACCAGAAGAACGCACTGATGGCGACGCTGGCGCCAGAAGAAGCGCTGTGGCGAGACCGGGCAGCGACGCCAGAGATGATGCCCAAACGCGCACCCCAGCGCGGGCGCATTGGCGCCCGGACGCACTGACGCACAGCCGCCAGAGAACGCGCACTGACGCAGGCCAGAGAGCGCGCGACCAAAGATCCAAAGAGAACGCAGACACCAATGATCAGATCAGACACTGTGACGCCGGAGAGAGACACCAGAGATCGCACTGCACTGCACTGGCGCCAGCCAGAGACGCACTGACGCCAGAGACTACGCGAGAAGAGCTCTGGCCAGAGAAAACGCCCTTACTTCACGCCAGGATTCGCACTAGCGCAGAGATCGCCAGAGATGACTGACGCCAAAGGCAGCTGAAACATTGGCGACGGGCAGGGAGAGGAAGTACCAATGATCTTCACCGCAGAATTACTGATGCAAATCTATCAGAGATTGCACGGACCTAATACACCTATAATTTCTCAGTCCAATAACTTAGACTGACGCAGAGACGCGAGAAAACACTGACGCCAGAGAACGCACTGACGCCAGAAAACGCACTAGCGCCAAAAGCGCACTCGGACGACGCCCGGGAGAAACAAAGAACGCCAAAAGAAGCGCAGACACCAATGATCAGACTGACGCCAGAAGATTGCACACTGACGCCAGAGAGAAGAAGGTACGCACTGACACCAGAGATCGCTACTTCAGAGAAACGCACGTGACGCGCGCACTGACCAAAAGATCAGAGATCAGACTGACTGGCGTACGCCAAAGAACTGGCCAGAGGTGCACCAGAAGAGAGCGCGCAGCCAAGTGATCAGACTGGCGCCAGAGATGCAGACTTGCACTGACGCCAGAGAAACGCACTGACGAGATGCGCACTACGGACACCAGAGATGCGCACTGGCGCCAGACTGACGGCAGAACGCACTCCAGAGATCTGACGCCAGAGAACGCACTGACACCAGACTGGCGCCAGAGCAGCACAGAGGTCGCACTGGCGCCACGCGCACTGACACCAGAAGCGACTGGCGCCAGAAGCTGACGCACTGGCGCCAGAGAAACCAGAGAACGCACTGACACCAGAGATGCGCACTAGACCAGAGATCAGACTAGCGACAGAGCGCACACTGACACCAGAGGTCGCATCGTACACCAGAGATGCCAGACGCACTGACGCCAGAGAAGACGACACTGCACTGACGCCAGAGACTGACGCGCACTGACGCCAGAGAACGCACTTACGCCATAGAATCAGACTGACACCACAGAAAGCTGACACCAATGCAGACTGACGCAGATCGCCAGACTGACACCAGAGATCAGACTGACGCCACAGAAACAGAATTACCTCATTCAAATCTATCGAAAAAAATCTTTATAGATGACTGAACACCAGAGAGACTGCACCAGAGATCGACGCCAAAGAACGCGCACTCGACACACAGAGATCGCAGAAGGCACTCAGAGATGACGCCAGAGATCACACACTGGCGCCAGAAGATCAGACTGACGCCAGAGATCGACTGGCGCCAGCGCACACTGACGCCAGAGAACTGACGGGACTGACGCCAGAGAAAAGAACGCACTGACACCAGAGAAACGAGAGATCACTCAGACGCGCCAAAGAAGAGAATGGACGACTGACGCACCAGAAGAGACGACTTGACACCAGAGAGCGGCTCTGATGCCGAAGAGAAGCAGCACTACGAGAACGCAGCTTCCTGATGCCAGAGCGCACTGAACGCATCTCTGACACCAGACGCCAGAGAACGCTTGCTGGCGGCAGAGAGCACTGACGCTCGCACTGGACGCCAGAGAGAACGCACTGACGAGATCGCACTTACGCCATAGAAGAGCACTGCCCTGACGCCAGAGAAAACGCGCACTGACACCAGAGATCAGACTGGCGCCAGAAGCGCACTGGCGACTTACCAGAGATGGCACTGCCTTAGAGAGCGCACAGAAAGGGTCGCACACCAGAGATCAGACACCAGAGAAACGCACTGACGCCAAAGAACCTGCACTGACACCAGAGATCACACTCTGACACCAGAAGCTCTGATGCCAGAGAGCGCACTACGAGATCAGAGCGCTACTGACACTGACGCCAGAGAAGCCTTGCTTACTGCACTGACGCCAGAGATCGCGCACTGGCGCCCAGAGAGATCAGACTGGCACGCCAGAGAAACGCACTGGCGCCAGAAGGACTGACGCCAGAAGAACGCACTCTTGATGCACACCCTGAGAACGCGCACTGGACGCCAGAGAATCGCTCACCCCAGACACCAGAGAACGACTGACGCCAAAGCAGAACGACTGGCGCCAGAGAAGGCAGCACTGGCCGCCAGAGAGCAGCACTGACACCAGAGATCACACAGCCAGAAGCGCAGAGAGAGGTCGCACTGAGCCGCAAGAGATCAAGACTGACACCAGAGAAAGCACTGATGACAGATGCCAGAGAAGACGACTGACGCCGCCAAAGAACGCTGATCACACCAGAGATCGCACTGACACCAGAGAACGCACTAGCTGATGCCAGAGAACTGGCCTTGACTTACGCCAGAGGAGCAACGCTTCTGACGGTAGAGAGAAACGCTCTGATGACGCGCAGCGCCAAAGAGCACTGACTACTTACTAGAACTTCGACGCCCAAAGATCAGACTGATGGCAGAGATGCGCGACTGATGGCGCCAGAGATCAGACTGGCGCACAGGCATGAATGCTTCTGACGCCAGAGAAGAGCGGCTCTGCACCTTACGCTCACAGAAAACGCACTTCACGTAGCTTGACACCAGAAGGAAGCACTGGCAGACGCCAGAGATCGCACTGGCATGCTCGCCAGAGAAGCCAGAGATGACACCAGCCTGGCCCATGAGAGACACCAGAGGTCGCACTGCACGCTTGGACGCCAGAGAACGCACTGGCACGCTACGCCGAATACAGAATGCTCTGACACCAGACACCAGAGATGCGCAGGCGGCAACGCCGCACTGACGCCACAGAGACGCGCTCTGACGCCAGAGCGCACTGAGAGATGCACTGCGAGATCACTACGCCACAGAACGCCAGAAGCACTGACAAGAGATGCGCACTATGCCAGAGAACGCGCTGGCTTCCAGAGATCTGACGCAAAGAAACGCAAACACCAATGATCAGACTGACACCAGAGAACCCAGAGAATGCACTGACACCAGAGATCGCACTACGCCACAGAACGCGCCAGAGAATGGACTCTCAGACGCCAGAGAACGCACTGAACCACTTGACACGCCACAATGCCAGAGGACGCGCTTCACCAGACGCCAGAAAGAACTCACTTACGCCAGAGATCAGACTGGACGCCACAGAGATGCTTGGCGCTGACGCGCAGCGCCAGAAGAGCGCATGACACCAGAATCGGCAGCTGACGAGAACGCACTTCACGCCACCAGAGATCAGACTACAGAGCACTGACACCAGAAATGGCACTGGCCGCCAAAGAGCATAAACCCAATGACCAGAGAACTGATGCTCACTGACACGAGCGCACAGACGCCAGAGATCAGACTGACGCCTGACGCCAGAGAACTCACTGACGCCAGAGATCAGACTGACGCTAGAGAACGCTCTGACGCCTTGGTGGTTTAGAACCTATTGTGCACTTTTAGATGTTCCACGTTCCAGAGAACCAGACCATTTGTTGTCACGCCACAGAACAATGTCGGCTTTAACTTTCACGCCAGAGAAAGAACTGTAGGTGTGTGCCTGTAATTATATGGTTTTCGCTGCACGGGTGCACGCCAGAGAATCCAGACTTACGCCACAGAATGCGCTCTGACGCCAGAAGAAGCGCTACGCCAGAAGCGGCTCAGTGGCAGCGAGAGAGAAGCAGCACTTACGCCATAGACTGATGCCAGAGAACGCCAGCTCTAGCGCCAGAGAACGCACTGACGCCAGAGAACAAACCTCGCCATAGAATGCTCTGACTGCCTTGCTGACGCCAGCGCACTTACGCCACAGCTGTTACTGAACAGTGACGCCAGAGAACGCACTGATACTCTGTACAGGATTCTGTCTTTGCACAGGTCTCTGACTGGCATTCTGGCACCTCTGACTTCTTCTACTAGTTTATTTATGGTTTTTGTTCAGTGAACCGGATTCCAATTTTCTAAAAGAGTCTGCCTGATTAACGACTTTGAACATGACTTTGTACTCATTCTGTTTGCTGTTTGCTGTGGAATGTATGGATTGATCAGCACTGGATTGTTCTGAACTGGACTCCCCTTTAACTGATCTCTGTTTTTTCCGCTTTTTAAAATTTTTTTGATGTTGCTATCTTCCAACCTTCTTCATTGTCACTATTTCCCTATTCCATCCCACAAGAATCGCTTCCTGTTTCCTCATGGGTGGGGCTAGCCTCGCATTTACTGCTGAACTTTTCTCTTCTGCTGCCACCTGCAGGCATTTCTCCCTAAATGATCAGCCATGGTCTGAGTTTCCAGAGCTTGTCCCTCTTTTCAATCTCAGACACTGTCAAATTGTTCACAAAAATAATTTGGTCAACACAGATCTCTCCTTGCTGCTGGCATTCTGAAATGGAAAAAATTAAATTGAAACAAAAGTATATATAAATAGTACACATGTTATTAGATACTAGATAAGCTGCAGGAAACGATGGGGTGGTGGGGAGATTGTTTTCAATTTTGAAGTGTTTACACATTGCACTGAAGTAACTTATTACTAGTGTTGCGCCCGATGCCATTTTTGGCCTTCGATACCCGATACCTGGCTGTGCAGTATCGCCTATACCCATACCATAATAATGTCAAATAATTTGCCATCAGCAGCTTCATGCCGCTGCTGCCTACCTTCGTGAAGCAGGAAAAATCTAATACAAAGTGAATCCAGTAGAACTTTTATTGCCTACCAGGAATGGGTGACAATAGTTGAATAAACTTTTGGCTCTCAAAATGGTATCGGTGCCTTATTGGTTGGTACTCGCCGATACCGATACCACCATTTTAGGGCAGTATTGGGGCCTCTGTCCGATACTGGTATCGGTGCAACACAACTTATTATGAAAAAAATCAAATAAACGCAACAAAACACAAACCATACATAGAACCCCCCAACATATAAATACTATAGGTATCTACTATGCTTTTGGTTATATTGTGCTTTACTTTGCTCTATGTCCCCTAGTTTTTTATTGGTTTAATTAATTTTTGGTTGTAATTTCTAGATTTGTTAGTTCTCATGTTTTTCTTGTCTCCGTTGTCTCCTCCTCACACTGCTCCTTGTCAGCTCTCGTTAGCCCCCTCCCTTTTAGGGGCTAACGCAGCTATATCATCTCTCCCTCTGCTCTCACTTTCTTTGTTGGTTCCTTGTTGTTGCTGGTCCTGTCTTCGCTGTAGTCGCCTCCCCTCGACTCTCCCTTGGCGTCTCCATGTCTCCCCTTGGTGTCTCCATGTCTCCCTTGACGTCTCCATGTCTCCCTTGATGTCTCCACTGGTGGTAGCCAGTGTTAATGATAAACAATTATCATTGGCTAACACCAAGATGCTAACCAAACAACTAGCATGGTGTTCATATAGTTCAGTGCCTTCATGGCTCCAAGCTCACTGGTTCTTCAGGACTACATGAATTTTAGATTGTGTTTTTAAAGTGCATAAAAAACAAAGAGATGAACTAATTGTTTGGAAGCTGGAGTAGACCGTAATGATTGGTTGAATGCTCTGTGACTGACTGTCTCTCCAACCAATGGAGCAGCAAAGGCGGGATTAAAGCTGAAGTCCCTTGTAAGTTTTTAAAAATCACTTTTTGTCTGTATACGGCTAACCCCAACCCCTATGCCTGTGACAGCAGTACATAGCTGATATGTAACCTGTGAAAAAAACTGCTTCAATTGGTACAGCCTACTGCCTGTATTTCATATTCGGGAAGAGTCAAAACAACCAATCACAACCAGAGGAGGCGTCTGATGATGGAGTGTCAATCACGACTCACACACGCTGATACCCCCTTCTGGTGGCATCACGGTAGCAGCGCCAGATATGCTGGAAAGTGGAGAGCTTAGAGGGGGCCAGGCATGAGGTGAAACGAGAAGGGTGAAGTGGCGTGAAACCTGTTTTCTTCAAATTTTCAGTCGAAGTTTGCTCTCTCCTCAATGTTACAGACTGCAACTTTAACCGGCAAATTTTACACTGAGTCACAAAATGTAGGACCGATAACAATGTGAGACCAAACAGTAGGACCCAATAAGTATGTTAATGCAGTTGAACCAAAAAAGAAAAGTTTTTTTTGGGATGACAACAAATGTTGCTTCTGTATTCTCCTCATTAATTCCCTGTCTTTCTTAAAGGCTATTTTTTCTTGTTGAGCAGTTTCTTCAGATAACCTGGGATCCATGTTTTATTATTTGGGAATTATTTGTCTTTTTTTGTATCAGTTTTTGAGGCAGACAAAATGTTTATTTACCAAACAGATCTGCAGTGAACAGCATCGGTTCTAAGGCAGCAAGAAAACACAGGTTAGTGACCGCCTCTATCTGGTGGAGGATGATAATGAACACGTGAGTCACTAACCTGGTGTCATAGTTCAGTCCGTGCTCCGAGGATGAGGTTGGTTCCAGCTGGTCGGCTGCCAACACGACAAGGCAGGAGCTGCCCAGAGCGTCCCAGACGCTGTAGTCCATGTAGGTCTAGAGGACAGGTTGGAATGAACCAGACCAGACCACTGGCAGTACCAAAGGGGGTGTCCGGCACAGTCCACCCCCCCTCCGGAAGACAGGCGGTGTCTAAATGTCTCAATGTCTAAATGCAAGAAGGGTTAAGGGGAGCCGACCGTGGTGAGGCCCATGTAATACCCCCAATCCCCTGGTGTCCCCACCCCCCGCCCCCCAGACAATGCCCTACATAGATGTGTGTTGTGAAAATGTTGTAGATTAAAGGGTCTAAAATGCAAAATAAAATTGGGTTGCGATGGAGAGGGCAGAGGGATGATTCTGGGGATGGGGAGGTAAAAGATGGGGGGCTTACTGAACTCCCAGGGAGCCTGCTCCCCCGCTGACTCCAATAGGTACCCCTGTTCCCCGAGAGCCCCCAGGGAGAGGGGCTTTTTGCCTTTTTTTAAGGACGGGTCTGCTGTATCCTCCATAGCCTAGGGTATCCCATGATTCATCCACTGAATCCAAAAACAATCCAATTGGATTTGTTTCCAATATGGCCGACTGTCTCCAATGAACCACAATTGTAAAAACAAGGGTCCAAGTGAGAAATTGAAGGGGAGAAGACAGAAGCACAGTTGAGGCTCTCTGACTCTGCTGCCCAGGAACACAAAATGCTGGAGCTGATTTTTAAGCAATTTAAGCAATTAGTGCCGAGGACAGAACCGGCTGAGCCATCAATTACTGGTATTAATACATGCGACAGGCCCCTAATGAGGGAACAAAAACTGGCTTCTTCATCTTTTCCTTCTGTGGTCTTCCTCCCCCCTCCTGCTTTTTCTTTCTCTCACTTCTTCCTTCCTTTCTCCTTGCACCATTTCCCCCAGACTTTTCCTATCACACACACGATGTCAGCAGCCATCATAATTAGTTTCCTCTCTCTCTCTCTTACTCTTCCACCTGTCAGCCAGATTGCTTATGCATTTCTGTGCAATGTTGAAAGGCAAAACACTGAGAGGTAATGTTCACAGGTTCTCTGTTTTCCTAACCAATACTCCCTCAGGTCTGCCGGGCAGCTCTCAGTAGTGTGGGAAAGGTATGAGACGGAGCAGCAAACAGCAACAGCTCCAAAGAAATGCAATAACGTTCATAGGAGATTGTCTTGCATGCAGGTACGCCCGGCTGAATGTCACTGGGAAGGAAGGGATATTCTGTTTTCCTAGGCTGAGTGGGCAGCAGGATGGTAACAACAGAGGCATTATGGTTTGGAGAGCAGGTTTCTCTTTGTGCAGCGCAGATGGTCTAATATTCTGAGGTGGGAACAAAGTGCAGGTGTGTTGAAAGGTAGTTTGGAAAGAGAATATAGACGCTGGCGGTGGGCAGTCAGAGGGATGACAGGACGGAGATGGATCAAAGGAGGAAATACAAAGCATGAGAAGATCTGCTTCACTCCTTAAGGGAATAAAAGCCAAACATTTTTCTACACTATAGCTGTTTATAAATATATATTTAGTTTTCTTTAAGTCTGTTTTCCATTTATTTAGTGTATTTATTGTATTGTATTTATGTAACCTGGAAAGCCTGAAAAAGAAGACAAGCAGAACTATGCTGAGGTCCTGATGGAACGCAATGGAAGAATTATGATGTTATGATGCACACTACCAGTGTGAGGCCCCCTAAGGGCCCCTAAGGGCCTCACATTGGTGGTGGAATGGAAGACAAAGTAGGAAAGGAGCCATATTAAAACTAGGATGATGGTGGAGATGAGGAGAAGCTTGGCTATTGGAGGAACACGCAGTCTCCCTCTGAATACCTGAAATCAGTAAGAACACTTAACGTTAAGGTGGAGGATCTTTTATTTCTGGATGGATCATCTAAATAACTGGTCCTACTAACTGTCAATCAATCTGGTGATACGTTTACGTAAGGCCGTCCTACGCTGTCCCCATTTTCACTGGTCAGTCTGACATCATAGTGGAGAAATAATAAATCTTCTTCTGGAAAGTAAACTACGAGCGATGCAAACAGCCTTGTAAATACAGTCATGCACAAAAGGAGAAACAGGCTTGTGCAGGAGGAAGCGAGGGCTCATGCCGAAGGGAGGAGGAACAGAGCAGGAGGAGAAACGGGCTCATGCAGGAGGAAGCGGCGAGGTTGGAGTGCAGGAGGGAGAAGCGAGGAGAAACCATGCAGGAGGAGAAACGGGCTTGTGCACTAGGAGAAACAGGTTTGTTACAGGAAGAGCAGCACAGGGCTGAGACATCACAGGAGGAGCATCACTATGATGATATCAATAGGAGGAGAAACAGGAGGAGGCACAGGTGAGGAGAAGCGAGCTCATACAGGAGGAAATCAGGTGCTCATGAAACAGGGAGAAAGGAGAAACACTGGTGAGGAGAAACAGGTTAGGGGATGAACAGGAGAGGAGAAGCAGGTGAGAGGAGGAGGAGAAACAGGTGAAGGAGGAGCAAGCGAGGGAGGAGAAACGGGCTCATGAGGAGAGAAACAAGGAGGAGCTTGAGGAGGAGAAACAGGAGGAGTTACAGGAGGAGAAGCAGGGAGGAGGAAACAGGTGAGGAGGAACAGGTGAGGAGGGAGACAGGTTGAGGAGGGAGACACAGGTGAGGAGGAACAGGAGGAGTGAGGGAGAAACAGGAGGAGAAACAGGTGAGGAGAGTGCAGGAGGAGGAACAGGAGAGGAGAGAGCAGGTGAGGAGAAACAGGAGGAGGAACAGGAGGAGAAACAGGTGAGGAGAAACAGGTGAGGAGAAACAAGGAGGAGAGATGAACAGGTGGAGGAGAAACAGGTGAGGAGAAACAGGAGGAGAAACAGAACAGGTGAGGAGGAGAGAACAGGTGAGGAGTGAACAAGGAAGGAGGGTGAGACAGGCAGGAGGAGAAACAGGTGAGGGAGAACAGGGAGGGAGGAGGAAGAAACAGGCTCGGAGGAGGAGAACAGGTGAGGAGCAACAGGGAGGAGAGATGAACAGGTGAGGAGAAACAGGCTCGTGCAGGAGGAGAAACAGGTGGGGAGGGGAAATAAACAGGTGAGGAGGAACAAGGAGGAGAAACAGGTGAGGAGAAACAGGAGGAGAAACAGGAGGAGGGGAGGAGAAACAGGTGAGGAGGAGAAGGGTGAGGAGGAACAAAGGTGAGGAGGAGGAACAGGTGAGGAGGAACAGGTGAAAGGAACAGGTGAGGAGGAAACAGGGAGAAGAAAGGGGAGGAAAACAGGGAGAAAGCGGAGGAGGAGGAGGAGAAGGAGGAGAACAGGAGGAGAAACAGGTGAGGAGGAGGAGGAGAAATAAACAGGTGAGGAGGAAACAAGGAGGAGAAATAAACAGGAGGAGAAACAGGTGAGGAGAAATAAACAGGGTGAGGAGAAACAAGGAGGAGAAACAGGTGAGGAGAAACAAGGTGAGGAGGAACAAGGAGGAGAAACAGGTGAGGAGGAACAGGTGAGGAGGAACAAGGAGGAGAAATAAAAAGAGGAGGAGAAACAAAAAGGTGAGGAGAAAACAAGGAGGAGAAGGAGGAGAAACAGGTGAGGAGGAACAGGGAGGAGAAATAAGGAGGAGAAACAGGTGAGGAGGAACAGGAGAGGAGAAATGAACAGGTGAGGAGGAACAAGGAGGAGAAACGAGGTGAGGAGAAACCGGTGAGGAGAAACAAGGAGGAGAAACAAGCAGGTGAGGAGGAGGAAACAAGGAGGAGAAATGAACAGGTGAGGAGGAACAAGGAGGAGAAATGACAGGAAGGGGAGGAGAAACAGGGAGGAGGAAGTAAACAGGAGACAAGAACAGGAGGAGAAACAGGGTGAGGAGGAGAAACAGGTGAGGAGAAACAAGGAGGAGAAATGAACAGGTGAGGAGAAACAAGGAGGAGAAATAAACAGGTGAGGAGGAACAAGGAGGAGAATTAAACAGGTGAGGAGGAACAAGGAGGAGAAATAAACAGGTGAGGAAGAAACAAGGAGGAGAAATAAACAGGTGAGGAGGAGAAAGGGAACAAACAGGAGAAACGAGGAGGAGAAACGAGGAGGAGAAACAGGTAAACAGGTGAGGAGGAACAAGGAGGAGAAATAAAGAAACAGGAGGTGAGGAGAAACAAGCAGGAGAAAGAAACAGGTGAGGAGCAATCAGGAGGAGAAACAGAGGATTAAACAGGTGAGGAGAAACAAAAGAAGAATCATAGAGACACATTTGGAGGTATTCAGATCAGTTAAAAGTCTTTTAACGCCAAGTCCTGGATGATGATTGGACGCGGTGGGGGTTGGACAGGGCTGATGTTGGCAGAAGCATCAGAGAACCGAGGATGGATGATGTTTCCGTCTGAAGTTCTGCTTAAGCTTCATTTGACTGAGAGGAAGGAGGAGTTTTACAGCTTGGGTCCCTGTGACTGATGACAGAATAAACCAGCTTGCACTATAAATTAGAGAGAGGGAAGGTATTAGAATGTCTAAAAGCCGTTCATAGTTCTATATTAGGACTCTACGTAACTAATCAGGAAAGTATATATATATATATATATATATATATATATATATATATATATATATATATATATATATATATATATATATATATATATATATATATATATACTAAAGAAGGATGGGTGCTCCTTCTTGGCTTTTAACGGTCATGGATACATGATTTATGAACAATCACCTTTATTTATACCCAATAGAGGCATTTATTGCATAACCACAGGTGTAATAGTATCTGTAATTTTATTACTAATAAATGAATTACTCATTTTTTTTAAAGACTTTTCTTTAAAACTCGTCTCCGTATATCAGTCCAATATGGAGAAATTAATCATATTATAAAATGTTTTAAAGGGATCTTTATAAAAAAAATATGATGGTACTTAATTAAATATTTTTTTAATGGCTGCTAAATGATCCTAAATCTTCCCTCCATGGAGGTAAGAGAAGTTAATAAATATAAATTAGGGAGAAAAATTTACAAAATTGTTTTTTTTTATTATTATATATAAGGAATTTGTATTATTTAATGGGCTGAGACTGAGTTACTGTTTCAGGTCATGAATAACTTTCTTTAAATTAAGAAACCATGATTTCTGTATAACAATTTCTACCGGTGATTTTCACTATTATTTAAGCTCAAGCAGTTTGGGTCACAGTGCAAGAAAGTTACGCAAAGACATTTCCTACCTGAAAAAAAAAAATACAAAAAGAAATTTTGGAAGGGCCTAGATTAACTTCAGTTCTATTCAGCTTATTTCTATAAGCGACATTTTAACATCTCATGTGGAGTCTCCGGGTCAGTTATATAGATCAGATCAAGCAGATTATTCTGTCATATTTGTCATGATTTTACTAAAGTTCAGACACAAATGGAGAAACCAAACACGAGGAACCAGGGAAAAGGTTAACAGGTTTTATAGAAGAGATAATTCAGAGAGAGTAGTGTTGCTCTGAACACTGCTCAACAGGAACTGAAAAGTGAGGGGAGAACACAGCGGTTGAGTTCAGGCTCGGTGAAATTTGACTCGTGAACTTGGAGAAGAAGGATTTGGTTCCTTTGACTCCCGTTTCCAGAAAGTTGTTGAATCCTTGACTCCTGTCTTTGTGCCATGGTTGCAGTGTTTGTCTGATTGATTGGAGAGCAGAACAGGGTTTACCCAGAATGTAGTTGTTAGTTGGTGAGCAGGCTTGACTGCCATTCAGATTTCCTGTGGTACTTGAGCTTGGTCATAGTGGAGATGAATCCCTTTTCTCAGTGCGAAGCTCAAACGATCTCTTGGGAAAATGGATCAAACCTCAGTTGATCCCTTCCAGGAAGAGGTCCGAAATCCAGTTTGCAGGATGACACCGCCTGCTGAGAGGCAAAGACAAAAACAAAAGTTAAACTCAGGTTGACTCAGCAAAACTCAGCGCAGCACAGAGTACCCTAAACTGGCAAACACTCTGGCGTGAGGTAGTGGCAGTCAGCAGCTTAAAAAGCACTCCGTTAACGAGGAAACCATCAGCAGGTGTGTGAGGCGCGCAGAAACAGGCGCCTCCTGGTGGAGGAGAAAACAAGTAAACACAGAAACACAAACACACAGACAGGAGTCCTGACAACGTGATTTATCTATCTGAGGAAAACCAGCTGATTGCATGCGACTCATTGACTCTTCAGCAATCCTCACACTAAGCATGCTTTATGTAGCGACAGTGGAGAAAAACTCCTTTAACAGGAAGAAACACCAGCAGAACCAGGCTCAGTGTGGCGGCCATCTGCTGGAGCCCACTGGGGTTCAAGGAGACAAGCAGACATAGAAAAAGCATAGATCTATTCTTAAATCTATGATGTTGCTCCTTTACCTTAAACAGGCTAATAAGGCTAATAGATGAATTAAAACAGTTTTGCAAAGAATGATGAGCTGAAATGTAAAAAGCTGATTGCCATTAAAGGGGAAGGCTCGATAGCGCCGGCTAATGCTGAGGTTTTACCAACACTTATTCCTGGAAGGAACCTTTGGATGCAAGGAAAAATAAACAGGACTGATATTGGATAAGACTTTGGAGGAAATGAAAACAGCACAACATTCCTCAGAGCTTCTCTGCAGCAGCTTGTCCATTTCCAGACGTTCCATTCAGATCAGCAGGAATTTGAATCCCAGGACTTCTGGAAGCTTCTTTTAGTCTGTGATGGATTGAAGATCGACTTTCTAAGTGAGATGTTTGGATTTCTGAAGAACATAGACTTTTTTTTATGGACGTCTTAAAGTTTTGACTAATGCAAAAAACATGTTTAATTAGAATGATTTAATGTTTAAATGCCTGTTAGACTGAGTCTTTTTTCACTAAGGAATAAAGTACAAATATAAATTTTTGTTTTTGGGGCAAAGTTACTGTCTGAATATCAAAACTTTGACCTTAGTGTTTTCTTCAAGAAGCACAAGCTCTGCTCTCTGACCATTAGGCCACTTCCAGTCTCCCAAACTGGGAAGTTAATTATTGGTTATAGAGACTTTAAGCTTGAATAAAAGTTAAACAGAAAGCTATAGGTATTATGATTGGCAGCAGCAGCAAATGTTGTCGTTAAAATTCATCATTAAAAGAATTGAGCTTCAAACTCAAAAGTTAACCGTAAAAGAAAAATGTCAGAATTTTAAAAGAAAAATATGAAGGTTTAGCAAAATATTCACCTGTTAAAATAACCCAAATCCCAAAGAAATGATTTCATAAATGATTAAAACTATCTGGTTGTTCTGAACAGATTTAAATTGTTTTCCCTAAATTCAATCATCAGTTTTTCAGGTTTACACAACAGAAACATTTTATTTTTTGTTCTGTGGCAGCATGTAACTGAGGGAAAACAACCGGCTGTTTTAAAATGAGTTTTATCTGAGGAGATTTCATTTAATGTTATATGTTAAAATAACTGAATCTCTCTAGAAATGTTTCAGTGGAATAAGGAAGGAGACGGCAGGAGCTCTGTGTATAATCACCATCAAAGGTCACTGTGACACATCCTCCATTCCTTTCACTCTGCATTACATGTTGGACCTTCTTTTCCCCATAATCAAAGTCGGGCTCCGCTGTGTGTGTGTGTGTGTGTGTGTGAGATGAGAGGGAAACTGAGATGAGTGCCAGTATGTGTGACTGCGTCTCACTCCTTTAGTGTGTCAGAGTGAGAGCAGAGCAGGAAGATGAGAGGGACGTGTTGGCTGTCATATCGGAGGAGAGCATTGGGTTCATCCTGAGGTTGCTCTTTTCTCAGGGGTCTGATCAACCTGCTGAATGTGAGTTCAACAATAGTGGAACGAAGAGAAGATGGAGAGATTAACACTGTCCACACGCTGACATCCTCCTGACAACGCCCTCAGGCTGGGACTGTCTCCATTCATTTCTGTCCATTCAAAATGGAGGACAGAATCTGTGCGGCCTCCCACTTAAATAATGATCCTCTTTATCAAACGGCATAAAAAGGCAGCAGAATAATTTGCCTTCCAAGCATTTTCACAGCCTTTGAATGTTGTGGTCATTTTAAAAACAACAAATTTCAATGTGACCTTGCAGCAAGAAGGTTCTGCTTGGGTTCTAACCTGGTACCCTGGTTTCCTCACACAGTCCACAAACACTGTTAGGGTGACTGACTTCTCTAAATTGAATGATGATTGATGGATCGATGATTAGCGGCCTGTCGCAGCTCTGACTCCCATCATGATGAAGTGCTTCCAAAGGCTGGTTAAAAAGAACACATCGCTTCCAGTCACCGCAGCCAACATTCCACCTCGTTCCAGTTAAGCTTCTTACTGACGGAACCGCCTCCACTGAGGATGCCATCTCTGCTGCTCCACCCGAGCCGCAGCACACCTGGGAGGAGAGGAGAAGAACACCCACGTGTGGATGCTGTTCCTGGACTTCAGTTCAGCTTTCAGCACCATCATCCCACAGCATCTGGATGGGCAACTGGAACAGCTGGGCTTCAATACACCCTCTGCTATTGGCTGCTGACTTCCTCACCAACAATCTCAGTCAGAACACCGCTGATGTCATCAGTCTAAGCTCCCTCCCCCTCAGGGCTGGGCGCCCTGATCATTGCTGATTTTTATATTGGCAATGTTTATCCATTCAAACTGCAATATCATTGAATCTGTTGTAAGCTTTATGCAACGGACTGTCATTTTGTAGACACTGTGCAAACATAACAATAAAGTTTGTCTAAGTCCTTAGGTGTGAGTGTGTGTTTCTCTCATGCATACAGACTGGTGAATTGTCCAGGTGTACCCTGCACAGGTGTGTCTCCCTGCCTTCAAATTCTTTTCATAGGACTGCCAGAGAAAGGCACTGGCCTCACCGCGACCCCGACAAGAATAAGCGGGAGAAGACTTGATGTGGATGAAAAATTATGTTATATAAAATATTCTCAACTTACAAAATCTTTACCGTTGTTTTTAATTAGTTAGTTTTTCACTTAAATACTCACTTATTATTGTTTCTGCTAAGTAAAAGTTAGTTTTGCTTTATTTGTTTCATAGAATGGTTTAGTTAATTTTGTATTTATTGGTTCTTTTGTTATGTTTTGTCTCCCTCATGTGGTAGACTTGGGTTATTCCATCCCTGTAGATCACTCCATCCTGTTAGTTCGCCTGGAAAACTGGGTCGGCCTCTCTGGTACAGCTCTCAACTGGTTTAAATCAAATCCTAACTAAAGGACAGGGACTTTTTTTGTGTCAAGAAGTAGGCAACTTTACATCAGAGATGACAAAAATCACATGTGGGGTTCCCAAAGGGTCCATCCTGGGTCCCCTCCTATTCTCAATATCTACATGCTCCCTCTGGCTCAGTTAACCCATTTAGGCCTAAAACGCCTGGAAAAAACACCTTAAAAACCTATGGCCGATTTTAAAAAATACCCCTAAAACCTGAAGTTTTTCTGTATAGAAATTCAGCAACTGTGTCAGCGCCTATTAAATTGATGATCTCTCAGCTTCTGTAGCAGATAGAACTCAAAATATATTTTATCTTTGAAATTCTTCCAAAAAAAAAGTGAAAAGCAGTAATCAAAAAGAAAAAAAAAAATTCAACCTTTTATTTTTTCCATATGTGATCATGTCTTCATTGAGAATAAAACAATATAAAACGTTTTTAAAATAAAGAACAAACATTACATAAATAACTATCTGATGATTACTTATTAACAGTATTATTATGCATAATAATGCATATGTCTGTGTTATAAATTGCAATACAACTTACCTCCAGATGGCCAGAAAGTAGCTCCCGGGACAGCTATTCTAGACTGCGTCCTGAAGAGAGGTTTACTCTGTCTGCCAATAAATCTTCTACTTCGCGCACAGCAGCATAGTCCTATGCCCATACAGCCCAATAAATGTCTTCATCTCCGTCACAGTCACGCGTGACATCTTGCCATCTTTTGCTCTTTTGTTGGAGTTTGGTTTGTTTGGACAACTGTACTTAATCAGTAACGGTAACAAGATGCATCCAAAGTTCTTCATTAAAAATATGCTCAAATGCCTGCAGCGGTGTGGCGTCTGCAGGCAAATCAACTTTCACCCCCGGTGTGCGGTTGAAAACACTCCATGCATTGCATTGGTAGTTCGATTGGTTCAGCGCGTTCAAAGTCATAATTTTCATCTATACCGTCATCAAAGCCGACACACTCCTCAAAATCACTGCCTTCCGACAACTCTTCTCTGCCAAACTCCTCCATGTTTGCTTGAAAAAAACTTCTTTCTTCTTGCTTGACTTATATGCTCTCCCGGGCGCCAATGGTAGAATTACGCAACAGCGCCTGCGCTTGAATGGTATGAAATGGTGCTTTTCCGCCCAAATGGGTTAACAAAAACCAACAACATCAGCTACCATAACCATGCAGACGACACACAGCTTCCGCATCACCATGTCACCCGAGGTGACTTATGAACAGATGCACTGCTGAAATGCTTGAGAAGAAATCCATACCTGGTATGTGCCATAATTTTCTTCAACTGAATAAAAACAAAACTGAAGTAATAATCTTTGGACCAATAGGGAGAGATCTAAAGTTAGCACACAGCTTCAGTCGCCTCAGCTAGTAACCACTGATCAGGCCCAAAGTCTAGGTGTAGTGCTGGATTCAGACATGAACCTCCAAAAGCATTTAAAGACAATTACAAGGTGGGCTTTCTATCACCTGAAGATTAACATTTCCAGGATTAAGGGACTAATGTCTCAGCATGATCTGGAAAAACTGATAATCCATGCGTTTATTTTAAGTCGAATTGATTACTGCAGCGGTGTTTTCACAGGTCTGCCCAGAAAAGAAAGTGGATCAGACAGCTGCAGCTGATCCAGAGCAGCTGCTTCCCGTGTCCTCACTTAGGGCCTAAGAAAGTAGAAGTACACTCAGCCCAGTTCTAAAAGTCCTTCCACTTGGCTCCTGTATCTCAGAGGAATGCACTTTTAAAATCCCTTCTGTTAGTCTATATATCTCTGAATGGCTTAGCACCTAAATGCATCCACAGACTTGCTATCAGTTTATCAACCCTCTCCAGACCACTCAGGTCTTTTAGTTCCAGCCTGCTCTGCAGACCCTAGAACCAGAACTAAACACATGGAGAAGCAGCATTTGATTCCTATGCTCACTTATCTTGAACAAACTTCCAGAAACTGGAAAAGTACTTGGAAAGCCTGAGTTCCTTTAAATCAAGACTAAAAACACATTTGTTTAGGATTAGTTAAACAGTTCATCACAAAAACATGTTTTCTTTAATCCAACTGTTTTTTTAATATTATTTTTTTTTTTGTTTCTGCATTTTTTATTTTATTTTATTTTATTTATTTATTTTTTTCCTACTTGCTTTGACTCTGTTTTATCTTCCTGTATTTTAATCATGTAAAAGCACTTTTGCAAAGAAAGAGGCTGGACCGAAATGTCTTCCATATGAAGGACAAATAAGGAAAAAAAACCCTGCTGGACAAAACAAAAGCTATTTTTGGTACGTACAAAACCATGCTCTCAAATATCTGCAAGGCTTTTGGAAGTAAATTATACCTGGTAAATGATAATGCATAAAACTGAGAGTTTTTACTACAAAGAGCGTTCACGGGGCCTCAGGGAAACGGCAGACCAAACCAGACAGACAAGTGCGCATTCAGCCTCGCAAAGAACTCATGCTCTTCCTCAACACTGAAGTCCTCAGACATTTTTCTTTCTCGTTGGTTTCTTTCTTTGCACAGGTAAACAGCAATATTTCTTCTTCTAACGCTTGCATTATCGGCAGAACTGGCGCTGAATGCGCACTTTCATCTGGTTTGGTCTGCCGGTTTCCGTAGCGTCGTGGAAGGCTTCGTGGCAAGCTTTCAGGAAATCCTATACACTACTGTTTATGCTCTAAAAAACATTCTAAATGACTTCGTTTCGGAGTAAATTCTGGACGTCACCCACTCAGGACACTTGGAATACATTGAGGGCGAGCAGTATGGAGGAATATTGACCGCGTTTTGGCAATGGACTTTTTGCTGGACCTTTCTGCCTCGGGCGTCATAGACCTCCATTATTTGAATGTCAGCAGACAGCAAAAAGCCTCTCCAGATCTCCAGATGCATTTGAGATATCAAAAAAAGTACTCCAGAGTGTTGTTCAGCATGGGGTGAGTAGAAAATGAAGGCTAATCATGTTTTGGGTGTACTATTCTTTAAATAGAAAGCAGGAAAAAGGTGAATCGGATGAGTGACAATGGCGCAGGGCGAGCTAAGCAGATAGGAGGAAAGAGGCTAATCCAGCCATCAGTGTCAAGATCATTAGAGAAGCCGCATCACTTAATTCTTGTGAAAAGATAATTATATATATGTCCTGAATTTATTTATTGTCATTGAAAAATGCACAATATTTGTTTTCCTGTCTGTGATAAAGCTTCTAGTTAGAGTGGCTCAGGTTATCCTGAGCTATC
>JAGKQL010000034.1:3623816-3660999 GCA_018398635.1 Cyprinodon brontotheroides | reverse complement strand
AGAATGAAAGAGGGCATAAGAGCTAAGGGGAGAGAGAAATACAGGAATGAAAAGAAGTTTGCTTCCACACCTGGGTGAGACGAGAGGAACAGAAAACTGAGAACATTACAGCAAAACGAATTAAACAGACAATCAAAGTAAACTTAAAAAAACACACCTGTCAAACTGAGAGTTTTTATATCGCACATCTGAATCTATGAAAACTTAGCTAATTGTCACAGATTCACCAACCTACTGCCGATTAAAATTTGAGCTGAAGCATTGTTGTTGTTTCACCCTTTATTTTTTTCTTAATAACAAAAGTGACATCATACACACTCCGCTTTGTTTAAAAAAAATATTAATATAAAAAATATAATGGCGGATGTCTGGGGGACGATGATTGGCCTCCATGTTCTGAATGCTGGCGTACCATAAAGAATAAATGATGAACAGTTTAGTTTGTGCCTTCAAGTGGTTGCCCATAGGAAGGCGTTACTGGATATAACCTAGCGGAATATCTTCAGAGCGGCTCCAAATGACAGTACACTCATATGGGTGAGTAGAACATGATTGTTAGGGTTCCAGTTTGTGGGGGTTGTTTTGTTCTTTTTCAGTTCCTCCATGCATCCACCATATGGTGCCATTGTTGCCATCTCTGCTGGTCTGGAGGGCTTTGCTCATCACTTCCTGAGGAGTATTTAAGCAGCAGACTGTCTTCACTTCCTTGCTAGAGTGTTAGCCAGTATTTGGGTACTCTAGCCTCTCTGAGTTTAGCTTAGTCTGTTCTTTGAGTTTTATGTCTCTCTGAGTCCTCTGTTCTAACCCTTTGTCTCCCTTTGCGATCTCCGGCAGGATTATGAACTGATCCACTGGATAAGCCTGAAGGAATCTATTAGTCTCACTGAGAAAAGGGAAAACATTCCTGTCTGCCCCGTTGCTCCTCTGGACCACTAAAAGTCTGCCTATCCGCCCTCCAACAAACTAACCCTAACCCTAACCAACCCCCCCACAAACAGGAACCAAGGAAAAACCCTTATCAACTACAGTGAGTCCATTCATGGCTATTTATCTGCATGGCCAATATCCCATGGATCTTGAACTCACCACTCTGATCTCCCTCTAGACTTTCCGGTTCCGGTTCACCTGACCGCTGGATTTCCCCCAAGCTAAGAAACCCATGTTTAGTCTCTCTGAGTTGTTTCTGCATGTGGGCTAACTTTTGAAAGCCATCATGACAATGATGTAATAACGTAAAATCAAGGGCCCAATGTAAAAAAACAAAACAAAAAACGTGTTTCCCTTTAATACTTTGCGTTTTTTTTTTTTTGTGTGTGTTTTCCTTTCTCTTTTTTTGGGATATGGGAAGCTGAGGATTTTTTATTCACTCTTTTTTTTTCTTTTACAGAACATCCCCACAGCTGAACCAAAAGAAAGTAAAAAAAAAACCAAACAAAAAAACATATTTTTTGAACCCTCAGTTTTGCCTATTTATCCTCAAACATGTGTGGATGTAACAGACGGGCAGGTGAAATTTTTTAATGTATATTTTTAATGTTTATTTGTCCTACGTTACCAGCCATATATGGATACTACGCTGTAAATGTTTATAGAGATTTATAAATTGTTATTTACAACTGTCTGATTGGTTTTCAGTGATAATCATCGTGAATAAATATGAGCATCTTCATGTTGCTAATGTAAAATCTGCATTAAACTAATTTTTCTCCAAATGTATTTTACTGTAATTATAAAATACAGGAAGCTGTGGTTATTGTTGTTTTTTAAAGTATTTTACCATAAAAAGGTTTATCCCTTATTGTCAAATAAAAAAACAATTACAGTGAAAATGACCATAATTTTAAAGATCTTCTTTTGATTTTTACAGGACATTACAGTATAATTTGTCGATGGTATTTGCTTTTTTTGTTTTGTTTTTACAGTGATTAAGAAAAAAAGAAGAAAGTTTTTGACCAGTAGACAGTGTCAGGATTTGGTGTTGGATCGAAGGGACTGGCTAAAAGCAGAGGCAGGTGGGCAGAGGTGAATTTAGGTGGGTTTAATAAGGGTTCACAGGTACAGAGGCAGGAATCTAAAAATCCAACAAAATAACAGCCGAACCAGAACCAGGGGAAGACATCAGGGGAAAACCAAAGCTCTAGGAGCCGAGGGGGAGGGGAGGTAAGCAGACAGGCAGTTAGGCGAGGATCCAGCAAACAGGAACTGAAGAGGGAGGCTTTTAAAGGGGACAGAGACAAAGAGAGAGGGCTAACGAGGGAGATTGGAAACAGGTGAGGACAGAACAGAAAACAAGAGCAAAGGAAAGAGGACACAAAGAGGGCAGCAGGAGGACAACAAATGGAAAACCAAGAAAACAGGAACTAACAAAGAAGAACAATACAAAAATAATAATTAAACACTAAGGAAAACAAGGAACAAAAGTAAAACTGAATATTCTAAATAAACATAACAAAAACCAAGACTGTGACAGACAGTTTGGTCTTGCACTGTTTCTCCTTCTTTATAAGTTAAAGGTAAATTCTTGGCAACCATAGCTGTCGTTATTTTACCATTTTATCATTTGTTTTGCAGCTTTTCACCTTCTGCAATTATCAAAGTTAAGAGGAGAATGGGTAACTGGCTCAGGATGATGATTCAAGCGGAATAGAACTCCCATACAGTGGTTTGGCCTATGTCCCCCACGGTCTGCCACAGCTAGTTAATGTGACCTTTCTTAATTAAATTCCTACAGTAATGCATCACCCAGCAGATCCGCCCCAACAGGTTTGTAATTAGTGCATACTCAGCTTGATTTGACTGCAGATGGCTCTCTTTAGCCTCTTTCCCACTGAAACTAGCAGGTCAATCCGTGCTTTTCAAACACGGGTCGACCCGCGTTTTTATAACAGGTTTTTCGGCAAGTGGGAAACTTTAGATAAGGTGTCGTACAGGAGTAAAATTGTTTTATATTCTTGAGAATATCCCCCTCTCCACCATCACTGGATTAAAGTGGGGGTGGCAGAGGGAGCAGATGGATCAAACATGTTTGTCAAGGTTGTTTGGAGGTTTTTTTTCAGGACCCAAATGCAGAGATGAGGAGGCACAGGTGAGTTTTGCTGATTTAATAAGGTTCCCACAGAGAACTGAAGCAAAGTCCAAAAATATAAAATACTGAAAAACAAAATCAAGTAAACTTCAGGGAAAACTTTCAAAACAAAAATCAAGGAACCAGCAAACAGTGACTGAACATGAGGTGAATAAATGGGAGACTGAACAAAGAGCAGGCTAATCAGCTGATTGGGAGCAGGTGTGAACAGAGGAGTCTAGAAGGGAGCTAGGAGAATGAGACCGACACAAGAGGGCAGTAGAGGGCAAACAGGAAATATCTAAGAATGCAAATACAATCAAAAACCACTAAAAAACCACAAAATGGGAATGAAAGCAATAAATTAGAAAACACAGAGACATTAATCAAAGTATAACTCAAAAAAGAAAGCTTGAACAGAACCAAAAAATGCAGAGTCATGACAATGTTGGGTCAGAGTTTTTTTTCCTTCTTTATCTTGCAATCAACATGTTGCTCCACTTGCAGCTTTGATTTATATTAGATAGATGACTACATTCATGTGTTCATCATCAGCAGCCTGGTTCTGCTGGAGGTTTCTTCCTGTTCAACGGGAGTTTTTCCTCTCCACTGTCGCTACCAGCATGCTTAGTGTGAGGGATTGCTGAAGAGTCAATGAGTCGATGAGCAGTCCTGTTTGGTCACACCGCCCACCTGGCTTGCATTACCACAGATGGATAATTTCAGCAGCAGCAGGGTCAAAGAGAAATAATCCGGAATGATCCGGATTATTTGGAACTCCTGACTAACTATCTGTGCTTGTGCAGAAATGCGTCTTTGCGCGGCTTAGCTCCAAAGTCTAAGCTCTACGGCTCCACTCTGATGCTTAAAGGCTCTCAGCAGTACGGCTCTTCCTGCTCTCTCGCTACTTAATAAACTAGATGTGGCTGATCGTCCTCTGAGAGCATAAAATAAAGATTTTATTCCTTCCAGCTAACAGGAAGTGATGCTAAACATTCTTTAATTTCTACCAAATGAATCCCTAAATTATATCCAAAGCAAATATTTCATTGAATTCTGTTTATTTTTGGGTAAAGATCCAGATGGAAAGGTACATAGATCTTTGAATATTTCTCTCTCCTCGTTCTTGTTTCTATTTGAATATTTGAATATTTTATTTAGCGTATTCATTAACTTTAGGTCTTTGTTGCCATGGCGTTACAAGGCAGTTATGGAGGTTCTCTCTGTGTCTTTTTTTCTATCAAACCCTGTGAATTTAAATCTCCTTTGACTCCTGAGCAGCAAGTAGAAAGAAGAATGTTTTTGTTCTTTGCTTCTTTGAAATAATGCAGATTTTATAGATCTGTGTTTAATGCAGAATTCATAGCAGATCAGGAAGTGTTTGCCTGCAAACCTTGGATGATAAAATCATTCCTTTAATGGACATTTTGTTAGCTTGTTGTTCGAACTTGTAAAAGTTAGCTGTTGCTGAAGCAATGGTTCTGACTGTTTGTGATTCAGTAGCACATATGGAAGAGGTTCAAAGCAGATGTTTTTGGAGAGACTGGAATTTGGCCCTTCCTGTCATGAGTCGCTACTAGCTAAAAAAACAAAACGGCTCCAGAATGCCCTAAATTTGTCATCTTTGAAGGTTAAACCAGGAAAAAATATTAAACTATATACATATCGTAAGTTTACAGCTTACACTTACACTCTGGTACCACAACCAGTATCGCATGTAAGAAAGTAAAATGTAAAGTGCAACTATTCCTAAAAGTACTTTTTTTTTAGATGTCACTGAGGTAAATGTAACTGAGGCTGGAGCACTAACCTGTTACTGGGTCTCAGAGTGGGCGACTGGCACCGTTTGGGGTCCGGGGCAGGAGTCCGTACGATGAAGGGGCTGGTGGAAGCGGTGGCCGTTGAGTGGCGGATGGTTAGCTGAGGACTGAGGCCAATGAGCTCCAGAGACAGTTCGTTTATTGATTCCAGAGATGGGGTCCAAGCGAAGGTACAGAGGGGCAATCCAGAAGAGAGGTCCAGGTCCGATCGAGGGTCCGTTTACTGGCAGGTTGAGGGGACCAATTAGTGATAATCGCAGGCAGGGTGAGGTGAGCAGATGTGTAGAGTTGGAGATTAAGCCAGCACCAGTGCCGAGATTGTCACACTTCTCCACAAGAGCTATTAAATGAAAACATTTAGATAAATAAAAATAACTTTCCCTTTTAAATTGGAGAGTGAAACCTGAATTAAATGACAGATGTATTTGTTCTTTCCTTCCCAGTATTTATCTCCTGTAGTATCATGTCAGGACTGTTTTCCTCTGTAACCGGAAGGATTAAGAGGCGGAGAAAACAGAGGAGTTAAAGAGAACCAGTGTACTGATGAAAACCTGCCTGTGAGCGATAAAGAAGTGTGTTTAAAGGTTGCAGCGATGGCTGGCTGTGAAGATAAGTGGACAGAGTTTGCAGCCACACAAACAGCAGCCATGAGAGGAGTAAAGCGGAGAGACTCTCGGGAAAAAGACGTAGGCTACACTTAAGAGCCGATTACCCACAATGTACACATCTGGTTCTCCTCCCTCTTCTTTCTGCTATCTCTCTCTCTGCGCTACGCAACCCGGCCCTCATCTTGGTTTAATGGCCCACAGAGACTCACATACAAACACATAGACATGTTTGCTCCGTGATTGTGCACGTAAACTCCTGCCCTGTGTAAGTGGTTCTCTATCTCTTCAACTTTTCTTTAACTCTTAATCTCCTCTCTGCCTCTATATGAGCTTGACTGTACACACACACACACACACACACACACACACACACACACACACACACACACACACACACACACACACACTCATGTTATATTAATGCGTCTGAAGGGGAGGCACTCAGCTGCACAGCAGGGGGCTTCCTGGCAAGTCACGAAAGCCCTGAAAACATTCACTCCTCCTCACGCTACCGCTGCAGCGCAGAAAGGAATCTACACTTCTCTAATAACAGAAATTAAAATATAAATCTGATGCTACAGGAATCAGTATACATTGCATGATCGGGTTAGAAATTCCTTGATCAGGAGAAGTTTCCCACAGAGGAAAGAAAATGCAGGAGTGATCTTAACAGGACAAGGTCTACTTTCTCAAGAATTTTAGATAAGAAAGGAAGATTAGATATAGGTCTATAATTTACCAAGTTATCTGGGTCAAGAGACGGTTTCTTAACCTTAAAAGCCTTTGGTACATATCCCCTGTAACAGAGATAGATTAATCACATCTAAAATGGAGGAGGAGATCAAGGGAATACCTCCTTAAATAACCTGGTTGGAAGAAATCTCTGGCAGAGCCAGGCTCAACATGGCGGTCTTCTGCCGGACCGTTTAAAGTGGGAGGGAGTACACACTGGAGGTGAGGATGAAGGAGCATCGAGGAGGAGTCGGATGAGCTCACTACAATGGTGGAGAAGGGGATGGAGGTGGGTTGTCTGAATCAAAGTCCGACATAGGCGACGGATCTTGGCGCTTGTTGAAGAGCAGGCCGAGAGATGATTTGGAGTGGCTTTTAAGTTGAGTGCTGGAAGATGATTGGGCATCGAGGAGATGTAGCTTGAAGCGGATTGGCTGCATCGGAGGCGGATCAGCCTCAGATTGAATGGAAGTAATCAGAGTTTCTTCAGTTGAATTTCCAGCCTTAGCTTCATTTTAAATGGAAGGCGGTTTATTAACCTTTTATGTTTGTGTGTCAGTACAGCATATTGTTTATCCAAATGCAATTCATGCTAAGTTTGTTTTTCAAAGATGGTATCCTTTGCATCGATTCAATCTCTAACGTTCTGCTCTCTCTACTGCTTTTTCTCATAGTAGCTTCATCTGGTCTGTTCCTGTTTGGCTGTGACTCCATCCTGGAGAGAAATATCAAGCTGTGCTGCTGCCATCAACACCTTTGTTTATAGATGTGTTGGAGATCGGCCTGTTTTTTCAGTGTAGTCCTGTTTCTCTGACTGTGCCTAACTGGATGTGCTCTCTTCATCCTCTGCAGTCGAAATGGGCCCTTAGAAACTCAGACGCCTTTAATACTCAATCAAAACTGGTAAAACATCTCCCCTGTATTCCGAAATCATCCATTTATGTATTTATATTTTTAAGAATTTTCATCAGGAATATAAAAAAGTAGCCTTTCAGAGCTGGCGGCTGGTGGCACATAGAGCTGTATACATAGAAAAGGTTTGTTTTCACAATGTACAATCCATGTCTGCTGATGGACTGGATAAAGAACAAACGGCTGACAAAATGTTTCAGTAGAGATTGCAGAAACAGAGGGAAGCAGACACACACTCCGGCGCATACATCCCAAGGCTCCTATTTTAGACATGAAAGCGATAATACAGCTTTGCACTCAGAATCACCCCTGTTAGTCCCTAAGCATGAAATTTCAGCTTTGGTGAAAAAGTGGGGACATAAAACAGAGAGACAATAACAAATCACACAAAGAGGCATTTCTAGACTCGCACACATCCTCCCACACGCTGCTGTTCCAGATTCAGACTGTCCCACTGCGTCTCTGCTGCTCCCCGTCGGTCAGCAGCTTCCTGCTGGGTTACTTTCATTAAAGGGCAGATGTTAAACTGCAGCTGCATAACTCCTGTGTTATCAGGCCGACTCCCTGCTGTGTAACGAGGCCAATAAAACCACAGCCTCATTAGCATACTTACATAAGCTGAACCAATGAACTGGGTTCAGGAGAAGAAGAATTAACAATTATTTATACGCCTTATAGTTGTATTTCTATCATGACTGATAAGGAATATGATAATCATTTAACTAAATTTATGCTAAATTCCATAATATAACAATATACACTCACCCGGCCACTTTATTGGGTACCCCATGCTAGGAGCGGGTTGGACCCCCTTTTGCCTTCAGAACTGCCTCAATTCTTGGAGGCATAGATTCAACAAAGGTGCTGGAAGCATTCCTCAGGGAGTTTGGTCCATATTGCGACCATGATGGCATCACACAGTTTACGCGGAATTTATGCGGCTGCACATCCATGATCACCGAATCTCCCGTTCCACCACATCCCAAAGATGCTCTGGTGGATTGAGATCTGGTGACTGTGGAGGCCATTTTGAGTACAGTGAACTCATTGTCATGTTCAAGAAACGAAGTCACAGAGATGATTCCAGCTTTTGCTTGACATGGCGCATTATCCTGCTGAATCGATGAGCTCATCACAGTTAGTTGGGTACATTGTGGTCATAAAGGGATGGACATGTTCAGCAACAATATACTCAGGTAGGCTGTGGCGTTGCAGCGTGCTCAATTGGTACCAAGGGGCCCAGAGTCACCAAGAAAATATTCCCCACACCATGTCTCACCACCACCACCAGCCTGAGCAGATTGGATACAAGGCAGGATGGATCCATGCTTTCATGTACAAGCGCAAATTCTGACCCTACCAAGCCAGATGTCGCAGCAGAAATCCAGACTCATCCAGACCGAGCCAACGTTTTCCAATCTTCTATTGTCCAATTTCCATGAGCTTGTGCAAATTGTAGCCTCAGTTTCCTGTTCTATGCTTGGCTAGAAAAGGTGGCACCGTGTGTGGTCTTCTGCTGCTGTAGCCCATCTGCCTCAAAGTTCCACGTTACTGTGCGCATCTCTGAGATGCTCTTCTGCCCACCTTGGTTTGTAGCGGGTGGTTATCCACTGGAGTCACTGTTGCGCTTCTATCAGCTCAACCAGTCTGGCCATTCAACTCTGACCTCTGGCATCCACAAGCCATTTCCGCCTCCTCTGACACTCTGGCATCAACAGGCATTTCGCCCACAGAACTGCAGCTCACTGGATGTTTTTTCTTTTGCGGATGACCATTCTCTGTAAACCCACAGAGATGGAGTTTGATGGCATTAAAAATCCCGGTAGATCAGCAGTTTCTGAAATACTCAGACCAGCCCAGCCTTCTGGCACCAACAAATCATGCCGCGTTCAAAGTCACTCCAAATCACCTTTTCTTCCCCATACTGATGATCGGTTTGAACTGCAGGAGGTGTCTTGACCATGTCTACATGGCTAAATGCACTGAGTTGCCGCCATGTGATTGGCTGCTTAGAAATTAAGTGTTAACGAGCAGTTGGACAGGTGTACCTAATAAAGTGGCCGGTGAGTGTATAAAGAGATATAAATTACTACATGACCCGTTTTTATGGAAAATTCTTTATAGGACGCCATTTTAAAAACTATACCTTTCAGATCATCTATAAAGTGTTTAATGATATTACTGCATTTAAACATTTCTTATATCTTTTTCGTTTTTATTGATGTTTTTTCCAGACAAATACAGACAAGAACACGTTACCTTACAGTTAGAGTTCTAAAAATCAGAAAAAACATTTATCAGCAGCTGCCCAGTCTTCTCCTTAAACAAATAAGCACAAAACAAGCAAATCGATAAAATGCAGTCCAGCAACGAGGTAGAAAACAATCCAGATCTACAACTTATGAAATAGATCCCAGACAAAACAAAACACCCCAGAAAGTCTACATATTAAACCAATCTTGTAGCTCTATGTAATAAAATTGTCACAGTCTTGGTTTTGTTGTGTTTATTTTTAGTATTCAACTTTACTTTGCTTCTTGTTTTAAGTGGTTTAATTATTATTTTTGTTGTTTTCTTGGTTAGTTCCTGTCTTCCAGTTTTTCCATTTGTTTGTCCTCTGCTGCCCCTTGTGTCCTCTTTCCCTTGCTCTGTTTTTCCTGTTCTGCCCTCACCTGTTTCCAATCCCTCGTTAGCCCTCTCTTTGTCTCTGTCCCCTTTAAAAACCCCTCCTCTTCAGTTCCTGTTTGCTGGATCCCCGTCCAACGTCTGTCTGCTTTCCCTCGTCTCTCCTGGCTCCTAGAGTTTGGTTTCCCCTGGTGTCTCCTTGGTTCTAGGTTTTGTTTTATTGTTATTTTTTGTTGGATTTTTTGATTCCTGCCTCTGTACCTGTGAACATCATTAAACCCACCTAAATTCACCTCTGCCTACTTGCCTCCTGCTTTTGGGTCCTCAATCCAACACCAAATTGTGACAAAAATATACTTAGACGCCCTTATATGGCCAACGATTGAGCTAGCAAGGCGCCCCTCACCTTATTGAACAAGTCTTCCCTCCCTGCCAGCCTATAGGCGACCCGCCTGCCCATTAAAACCTCAACCTTTCCCTAACATATGGGCTGACTGGCAGTTTCCCAGTGGCGTAAAGTTAAACGACACCAAGATTTCTGCTGTTTTCACATTTTAACGTTATTTGGAAGTTTACCTAATGTAAACAAAACGAGATTATTACCAACCCCACCCAAGGGCAGACCACCACATAGCCGGCATGGCACAAAGATTTCACTGTCAACTTGTTGATCCACTCCTCCCCCTGCTGTAAATGTGTTATATCAGCTTGATGTATTTTGCAAGACACTGCAAATATTTTCAACATTAAGAGCCGCCATGTTTTTGGCAGCATCTGCAGTAAAAAGTCAGCTTCGCTTTGCGATCAATAGGCATGAAAACTGCATGTGGCACAGTCAACAAATTGACTCATTATCCGATGAGTCCTACCATCGGAGTGTGAAGACAGTTCCTGCTTTTGACAGTTTGAGAAGAAAGGTAAGAAAAAAAGGATGGGGTGAAGGAAAGGTCGGGGAGTGGATGATGGAGGAGAAGCGTAGTGGCTGAGGGAGCAGCAGAGAGGAATCAGTGTGAAAAATCTGACGGCGGCTCGGCCAGTAACTGTCAAAGAAGAGCAGAAAGCAAAAAGAGTCAGCGGATAGGCGTAAAGTCTGGAAGGCTCTCCCGTGGGCAGGAAGCTTCTCTTCACTTCAATGTTCATTTTGATGCTGTTCTCCAGCTGCCATGTCTGGAATCTGACTTTGCCTTTTTTCATGACATCTCTGCCTGGCCTTGTCCATGCATCAGTGCCCTGCCCTCATTCCACTGTCTGCTTCTTCTGCTGTCTTTGGAAAGACGCGGGGGGAGCTCTAGGTGTTGGTGTGAGTGTGTTTGTGTTACAGCTAAGCTGGAGTCTGAGATAAGCCTCTACCAAACAGCGTGAGATCGACAGAGCTGCAGGCCTTTCACCTCAGATTAGGAACAACCAAAGCAGAACCACACACAGTTCGCAGCTTTGCAGATGCTTGACTTACTAGTGAAAATTGTTTCTTTTTTCCTTACTTGTGCAAATACATGTTTTTTTTTCCACTTTTTTAACTAACTGAAGAAATGATGGTCCTCTACATTTTTTCTGTAAGGAGAAGGTCCTGAAAGCTGCAACAAGAGAAAAGATCCATTCTGGTTAAACATGATGAAAATGGTGGGAAAACTTTTCAGCCTGCAAATAATCTGAAACAATGATGGAAAACACATTTTCGAACACAACAAAAATAATCCACCGTGTTGTTTGCGAAATTAAATTTTAATAAAAAATTTGAATAAACGAAAAACTTAAGCTCACACATACACATAGTCGTTCTGCCATCGTAGTGAGGACCATGTTTTGACTTCCATTGATTTTCAGACATTTTCAACACTTTCTATGTCCTAACCCTAAAACTAACCCTAAACCCAACCATTACCAATGAATACCTTACCCTAACGCTAACCGATTGACACCTTAGCCCTAAACCTAACTATTACCAATGAATACCTTACCCTAACGCTAATGCTATCCGATTGACACCTTAGCCCTAAACCTAACCTTTAGCAAAATAGCATGTGAGGACCAGCAAAATGTCCTCACTTAGCAACAACTGGGTCCTCAATTTGACAGTGAAATTAGAAAAATGGTCCTCACTCTGAGGCTAGACCAGGTACTGCGCACACACACACACACACACACACGCACACACACACACACACACACACACACACACACAAATATATGCATATAGAAAGTATTGAACCCCTTCACATTTTGTCTTTGTTTATTGCTTGGCAAATTTCGTCAAAATATTCATTTTTATGTCTCATTATTGTACAATAATTATCTCGGCTCCCCTTCCTGACAGAAAAAACAGAAAGGTAGATTTATTTGGCAAATTTATGAAAAAAGAAAAACTATATATATATATATATATATATATATATATATATATATATATATATGTTTGTAAACAAACTGTAATGAAATTATACGGGATTATTTTCGCTCCCGTAGCTACTTACCTCGTTAAAAGGCTGCGTTTTATTGCTCTGCTGCGCGACAAGGAGGGAAAAGAGGATTTTGTTGTTTCTGAGGTCTGAAGACGACTGCATTTTATTTCCACATGGAGTTTTGAAACACAGGGTCGCCATTATACATATTCATCCAATCATTTCCGTGATTTGCAGGAATCATAATACATTAATACTGTAATGGAAGGTCAAATTAAAGCAGCAGATACAGCATGTTAGTTCGTTGATAGTGGTTTAATACACAAAGCTTTTATTATAAGACTTATTATAAGACAGATCTGATTTTTTGGGGCTGTAGACTGAGTTGCCAACACCTGATCTAAACCATCAGAGCAACACAGCAAGAAATAATTTAAGGGGAAAATAGAATTTAGTTCAAATTGTTTAAGCTAATTATAATGTTGTTGATCTGCTTCAATGTTGATTGTTTTGATATTCTGGATATTTTCCCTCTAATAGGTGGTTTTCTGAACCCCTATTTATCTTTCTAATCCTAAATCTATCTATAAAGAAGCATTTGAAAGAATCACTTGCTCTGCTTCAATTATTCTCCATTTCTTTATCTCTAAATCTTTGAATATTCAGCTTTGCTCCATTTTTACTTTAAATCACTTTTATGTGTTTTGGTTGTTAGAGCAACTTTTTGTTGCAATATTCTTTGTATTTTCTGTAAGAATGTTTCAACTGATCTGCTCATCACTGTGAGTCCATTAAGTATAGAAAAACAAAATAAAAAATGAGTCAATTTACTATTAATGCCTTATGATGAAGGTTTTTAATGACCTTTGCAAGGTCATTAAAAACCTTCATCATAAATGAGGATGAAGGTAAAATAAGGAAAACATTGTTTTCAAGATGAAGAAACAATCGTCTTCATTTCTGACTTGATTAGTTTAGATTTTTTTTACATCCATAGCAGGCCTGACTTCATCTCTTTAAAAACAGAAAAGAAGGTGGGAGATAAAACATTAAGGAGGAAAATATAGAGGAGGAGAGAAAGTTAATAACTGCAGCCGGCCTATTTTAATTATTTGCCAAATCCCCTGAGTTTGCAGCAGCTATTAGAGGCACTGAGGTATTTTGAGTTAAACAGAATATTATTTTCTGTAACAATAAGCGACAGTGAGTCACCTGCATGGCGTTTGTTACTGTTAGCCAACGTTCTGCTGCACATTCGGTCATTTCGTTCTGGAACAAACCAGCACTGCCTGTAAAATCCATCAACAGCATCTATGTGGCCAAGATCTGTCTGCTGAATATCAACAACACAGGAAAAAAAGAATCTCTGCGAAAATGAAAAAAATACCTGCGAACTAATAATAAATCTGCTGCCTGTTGGTGACTCTGCTAATCGCTGACCAAGGTTTGGTTTTCAAAGAGAACAAACTGCTATAATCCATCTGGAGAAAAACTCCAGCTTCTTTGATCTGGAAGAAAAGAGTCTGAAGATAAAACTCTCCTCTCGCTCGTCTCGCTGTTCTTTTTGTTCTCATGAGAGAAACATCATAGAACGAAAGAAAAGAATGAGAGCATGAGGGAGCGATTAATTAGCAGGATAACGAGTCCATCTGGGACAGTTTGAGACAGTTCATGTCTCTGTTCTCCTGGATGGAGGACACCTTCACATGGAGAGCAACGTCCTCTCTGCCTATAGAGACCCGGAAATCAGCTGACATCTACTGGCATACTCTATCTAATGGGATTTATTTTGATTTTTAAAAAAAGATATAAATAATTCAAATCACTTTAAATCCAACTAAAAAGTAGCCAAACTATAAACTTACTCTGTTCCACAGGTGGTTGTTGCTGACAGGTGGGCGTGGCCTCGCACCTGCAGCATATTGAGGCTGCTCTGCTGAGCTTAAGAGGAGCGTTCAGTCAGCTGAAGGAGTGTTAAACCGTCGTGGTACGCCTCGGCCTCTGTCCTGTGGACAGGTCTCGGTAACCTGATGTCTTGGATTCCTGATTCTAACCTGTTTCCTGTCTCTCTCAGTTCGTGTTGAGCTCTGGATCGCTCACCTGCCACACCTGTCTCCGTGCTCTGAGTGTCATGAAAGGTCTATGGACTTAACCCATATGCAGAAAAACATTGAAGCAAAGTAAAGTTTAACAAGTTTATTGAAAAACACACAAAGTGATTATGAACTGGTTCTAGTACTGGTCGGGACTGGAATCACTGACATCTGCAGAGATGGATAGTTTGGATTAGCCAGGCAGCGAGATGGCTTGTCGAGTGTGTTAATTCAGGAATAATACCTAGATGAGGTTCTGTGAATCCTTAGAGAGAGGGGGCGGTTGGGTCAGAGACTGTAGGTTCAACAGGAGCTCAGCTGACAGCAGCGTCTAGCTTCTGATTTCGTGAGTTTCAGACCTTGACTTGGTTTACTAACCTTCCTTGAAGCTGTTGGGGAATACAGACTGTTATCTTGGGTTTAGCAGCTTCCTTGAGGCGGGCAGGCAGGGTTCCAGACAAAACTCATCCAGAGCTTCAGAACTTTGATCAGGTTTCCTATGAGGCAGAGACAGAGGCAGGTTAGAATCTGGTTTCTCTCTAGAGTCTACTAGGATTCTATGAATTAACAGAGGGCTCAGGTTTGTAACCAAACTAGATCCAACTCTGCGGCGTTGAAGGAAGGTCTGGCTGCTGCTTATATAGGAAGGTCTCCTGATGGGCTGATGAGTTGGACAAGAGATCCCTTCCCTCGATCGTAGACTGGTTCCTTCAGCTGCCCCTCTAACCTGATGCTCCGCCCCCTTTCTAAGTCCCACCTGTCGCTCATCCACCTCCCGGTCATCGGAAAGCTGTGAGTTACAGAAACCATTCCTCCTTGTTAGGGGTTTTTCCTCAATTTAAAATTAATGTGTGTAGCATCTGAAACAGCTGGAAAAGAAATAAGATGCTACATTCTGTCCTGTGATTCCACCATTATCAGGTTTATTTCTAGACTCTGCCTTTCAGTCAGAAGGCATTTACAGGTTCGATAAACCTTTATGACCCGCCTCTCAGCCACAGTTGGGTTGGCTTCCCCAGGGTCATGCAGTCCCCCCATCTGTTTCTGCTCTGTGGGGAATAAAAGACTCTGCTGTTCTGTTGGGGGTCAGATTGATGTTGGGGATAAAGAAAGCAGCAGCATTTCTTTATTCCCTGCAGGAAAAGCTCTGCTTTAAAAAATCCTTTTGTGCTTGTAGATTCATTTTTGTCCTATATGAAATATGATAATTCACCAATATTTGGAATCTAACACCTCCACTCACCCTCCCCGGATAGGTTATCCATACCTGGCGGTAAGCAGAGCAGTGACAGCTCGTTTTTTTGCTTTTCTTAATCAGTTTCCTCTTTCCTCCTGCAGATTATCCAAACACTGTCAGTTCCGAAGCGTCGTCTGCGGCTCCTGCTCTGTAAATGACCCTAATTCTGTGTAGTGATGCCAAACATTCTTAAACTGCTCCTGATGTCTGTGGAGTGGACCAAACACCTTAAAAGGAACACACTTATAGACAGGTTAGCATTTTTCATTTTGGTTACAAAGTCTCCAATAACTGCTGGACACAAGTATGTATATGCTGCTTTAATTTTTTTAAATTAAATAAATAAAAATAAAACAATCTGAAAGGAAAACAAATGTTGAAGCTTACAGAAAAATCTGATGTTATTCTTCATAAAGAATAACAGTTAAAGAAGCATTTTATACATCTCCAGGGTTTCCTATCGCTACATCTGGCCATGTAATATTCAAGATTCTCCAGTTTTCTAGAAACGTCATTCTGAATTCACAGATACAGGAAAACTGGATCCTCTGTGCTCCAAGTTCTTTCCAAAGACTCTTGTTAGAGGATAACGTTTCATCCTGATGCAGGATCTGTCCCAATTAGATAAACCAATGCTGGGGAAAAAATTGCCTTTAAAAGGAGGAAGTTCCGGCTTTTAACACTTTTTAGCCCATTTTCTGTAGTGTTCCAGGATGAAATCTTGATGATCGCACCAAAATTTTGACAATTATATCCTGTCTCTGCTTAGTTTGGGCTCATTTAGAATCCCCCTGGCTGCTTCCTGTGTAAACGGCTTCCATAGAGCATGTCCTGAGTAATTATCCTTTAAAAACAACCTTTAAACGTTCTTTTTTTAAAATATGCTACTCACGGTCTCGTCAGCGCTTTGTTCAGTGGCGTTCCAAAAGGAAGTTTAGTGAGAAGAAAAAGCGTTCCTGTAGTAGTTTTATTAGTGATCTTTGTAAATCCCCATTGAGTTCCAGTAGAAGACAGTCAATATTCCCTGCCACCGGAAACGGAAATGGGGCCTGTTTTGCAGTTTGTAGTCTTTTGGCTTCACTCTGTGTACTCCTGCACACCAGAAGTAACAAGATCAATCTTTCTTTTTCCATTTCTCAGGTGTTTTTTAAAAGTAAGTGTTTGCTAACAGAGACGTTAGCACCTTCGAGACGTCGCAGAGCACCCAGAGTGAAGTTTTAAAAGACTATTAACTGTGTAAACGAGGCCTCCTATTTCCTGTTTCAGGCAGCGGAATATTGACTAGTCTCAACAGAACCTCAATATTTCATAAAATGCTAAAACCAAACTACTACAGGAACGTTTTCTTTTACGAAACTTTTTGGAACGTCGGCCGAACAGCGACACCTTCAGCTAGGGGATGGGACATCAAAAACCGGTTCCTGTTCAACTGCCCGTTCCGTATTTTCTGATTCCATGGCATCGTTTGGGCAGTCGCCTGAACGATTCTTTTTTACCCGATTTTCGCAGCACCGTGCTTCCTGCGAGCGCCCGGCTCTGGGGATCACGACTTTACGTCCCGCGTTTTTGCGTGAAGTTGCGCCCAACTGCACGCAGGATTACGCCAAGTTGCGCCAGGAAGTTGGGAAGCGAACTATTGAGGAGGAAGACAGCGAGCTGCGGTCACTTTGTGAATCAAAGCCCTGTCTTTCCTTAGCCCAGAGGTTAGATCAGGTATCCAGCTCTATAAAAGCTTGCCCTCCATTCCTGCAGGTGATAGCGCCACACTGTGGTGGTGGAAGCAGCAAGATACGCCGCCTGCTACCGGGACCGGTTGAAAACTACCTGCGTAGCTTCCTTCACCCTTATTTGACAGGGTGTTTCCACGGCTGGTATTTCACCTAAGTCCTGAAAGATCCCCGTGATCCTTCCGTGAAAAGTATGCTCATCTTTCTGCAAAAGAACTGTTAATTTTCCCTACTACTGTTTTATAATTAGTATTTTTTGTTATTTAAAATAGGTTATTATCCCATCATTTGTTATTAGACATTGTTGGTTATTAAGTTTGTTCTTGTATTCATTTTTCATTTAAACACAGATGTTACTCCAGTTTCACATTTCCTGTGGACATCTTGATCTTGTTGAGTTTGTAAGATTGTGCAATAGTTAAGTAAACAAAGTTGATTCTGATAATCAAACTGTTTGTTCTCCTTTTTCCCCCAAATTGGAATCGAAAAAAGAATCGATAAAGAATCGAATCGTTTCATAGAATCGAAAAGGGAAATCGGAATTGTGAAAATCTTTTAAATTCCCAACCCTACGACCCGGTGAGTAGCATATTTAAAAAAAAGAACGTTTAAGGTTGTTTTAAGGACATTATCGGACATGCTCTATGAAAGCCATTCTAAAGCAGCCAGGGGTGGATTCTAAATGAGCCAAAAAGCAGAGACAGGAGCAATTGTCAAAATTTTGGTGTCGATCATTCGATTTCATCCTGGACACCACAGAAAATGGGCTAAAAGTGTTAAAAACCGAACTTCTCCTTTAAATGTGACAGGTTTACCGATAATCTAACATGGTTAACCAAAGACACGGCTGAAAGCAAGTCACTGGCTGCTAGATGATCTGACCATGACAAGTTTATATTGAATTCTAACTGTACAGGGGTATAAAGTACCCGGGAACCATTCCACAAACTAGACCAACATCCAACATGGAGGATGGCAATACTGACACATTCAGACCAAAGCATAACTTCATATAGACCCCAAATTCAAAATACTTTAAAAGCGAAAATATGGAGTTAAAGAATGAAATGTTCTTGAAAGTTTTAAACAGAAGAACTAATCAATGATGCCACCCCCTTTGCTCTGGGTGGAGCTGGGCTGTGTACTGCATCCAAACTGCCTGCAATAAAGCGTTAAATATGGATTTCTCCATGGAGGTAAGCTGTCAGTTTAGCACCCTTAGTTGATGTGATTTTTGTCTCTGCTGGATTTGGTCCCTGTTTCCTGATGGGAGGAGCAGAAACGCTAATCAATATCTTCCTTCCTGACTCGCGCCGTCTGCCTAAAGAGCAGCTCAGACTCTAACAGGAAAATAGAGCCGAAAGACACTTTACGGCAAAAAGGTCGTCTCTAATGCAGCTTAGTAAACTTCTGCTTCTTTTTTCGTCTTCAGGTGTCCTTATATCCTTGTGCTAAAATATACAAGCTACTGGTTGGGAAGCTGACAGGAGAGAGGAGAGCCTTTAAAAGCTACCAAGGTCAAAGATAAGTGGATGAGTTAACTGGCTGAAAGAAGCAAATAGAGATTCACACACCAATCAGACTGGACCCGTCCTCCTGTCATTACTCTGAGGCCTTTGTTATTATTCGTTAGTAAACCACATACCACACATGCATGCTAATGTGAGACTGTGCAATTATGTTTACCTTGCAAATATTATTATTTCGCTTTGAAGGTAGTAAATAAATATTTATGTAATTAACTAAGACAGAAAAAATCTGCATATGAATGTTAAGGGAAGAATGGTTTCCATTTTCTTTTCTCACGTCCAGTCTTTGCAATACAACATTGAAGAAGCTGGTTGTCTTTATAGGTTAAATCCTAATTCTGTATTATTCTCCCAGTTTTCGTTCTTTGTGGAGGAGAGTGGGAGCAACATTTTCCTCTGGTTTCTCAATAACTACCAGACATTTGACTTACAGGACAAACCTGGAAGAAACTGTGGAGGCTTACCAAGGATTTAAGGACAGAGATGCTTACATACAAAAGGAACATAGAAGCAGTGATTAATAAATAATTTCTATCTTAGAAACGCATTGATTTTATCTAAGGCTCGGGACCCACATGCAGTGAAACCAAATGAAAAGTTTGACAGATTTTATTGATTTTAAGATGTAAAGCTCGGTGCAGAGTTTCTCCGAACTCTGCTCAGCCGGAACTGGAAGGCGAGGGAAGACAGACTTGTTAGTTCAGGCTCGGTGGGAAACTTCCAAAGTTGATCTTGAAGGTGAGGATTCTGATTGTTGACTCCCGTTTCCAGGGAAGTGAAGGATTCTTGACTCTACCAGGTGTTGTTTTCAGTGTATACCGATTCAGCGAGTATGAACAGTATACCCAGAAATCCGGACGGGGTGTAGGTGAACGGAGACGTTGATTGCCACTCTTCAGATTTCGCTGTACTTGAACGGTCGTAGGAAGATGATTTCATTAGAGAGAAATTTCAACGGGGGGGGTGGGGGGGGGTGGGGGGGTTGGGGGGGGGGGGGACAACGTATATTATGGTGGTGGAGATAATCTCTGGAGCTAAGAACATCCTCAACCAGAACCCTTAGTTTCCTTCATCCATATCGCAAAGCAGGAAAACTTCTTTTTGTAACTTTGTATCGTCCACCAGGTCCTTACTCTGAATTCTTAGATGAGTTTTCAGAGTTCCTTTCTGATTTGGTATTAAATACTGACAGGGTCATCATAGTGGGAGATTTTAACATCCATGCTGACATTGAAGGCGATAGCTTAAGAGCAGCCTTTAATGCTATCTTAGACACTATTGGCTTTGTTCAAAATGTGAATAGTCCCACAAACTCTAATCTTCATACTCTGGATCTTGTGCTGACATACTGCATAGAATGTGAAGAAATAACAGTATTTCCTCACAACCCTGTCCTCTCTGACCACTTTCTAATAACCTTCAGGATTACTTTTAACAGAGTTCTCCCTCCCCAAAAGAAGCGGCTTACATTTTAGTAGATCTTATCAGATAGTGCAGTTATACATTTTAAAGAATCTGCTTCACTTTCTCCTCTGTGTGGCTGAGCAGTGCCGTAGAGTGCAAAAGCTTAGCTTATTCCCCTCTCACAGGTTGATGATTTTGTTGATGGGGTTGCTAGTTTCCGCGCACTGCCTTAGGACAACGAGTTCCTTTGAAAATGAAAACCGCTAGTGTAATAGAAAAGCTTGTCTTTGGTTTAATGCAGCTGCGTACTTTGAAGCAAAATGCTAGGAAACTGACAGAAAATATCGCTCCACAGGCCTGCGGGAGTCCTTCCTAGTCTGAAAAATAGTTTACTGCTGTATAAGAGGACCCTTTTGCAAAAACAAGAGCAGCATACTTCTCCTCATTATAGAGGGAGAATAGAATAATCCTAGATTTCTTTTAATACAGTTTACTTAAACTCATAGACCATAGCTCTGTTGGGCAGTGCGCATTTCTACACCTGCTCTTAGCAGCAATGATTTTATGGGATTCTTTATAAATAGGATTACGATCTTGTAAAAGAAGCAGATTGTCTGTGGAGGGGCGGCACATCTGGGAAGTAGTCATGGAATCTGAACGGGGTTTAGAACTGCTTTGATCAGTTGAACTTTCTGAGTTATTAAAACTATTGTCTTCATCTAAGCCTTCAACTTGGATGTTAGATCCAGTTCAACCAGGTTATTTAAGGAGGTATTCCCTTTTGATCTCCTCCTCCATTTTAGACCGGATTAATCTATCTCTGTTACAGGGGATATGTACCCTAAAGCTTTTAAGCTTTCCAAGATTAAACACTCTGCTTAAGAAGCCGATCTCTTGACCCGGATGACTTTGGTTAATTATAGACCTATATCCAATCTTCCTTTCTGATCTAAAATTCTTGAGAAAGTAGTTTCCAAACAAGTTTGCGATCACTTCCACCATAATGAACTTTTCTGACAGCAGTTTCCGTCTGGCTTTAGAGCTCATCATAGCGATGGAAACAGCTCTGGTGAAAGTCACTAATGAAATATTCTCATTTGTGGCCTCAGATAATGGACTTGTATCTGTGCTCGTCCTGTTGGATCTCAGTGCTGCATTTGATACAGGTTGATCTATTCTATTATTCTTTTAGAAAAGACTTGAATATTTTTGTTGGAATTAAAGGAACAGCTCTAGGCTGGTTTAAATCGTCTTAATGCCAAAAGAGCCCAGCATAGATTTTACTTTCACAAGTGGAGCGGTACGGCTATAAGCCATAGTGATCCATTGATTTATGCATATAAATTGCTTTATTACTTATAATTATGCAGGGGAGTTTTATAGATTATACTGACAATGTAAGTATATAACAGGAAGAAAAACAAGAAAAAAAATGTGAAAAGATGAAAGAAAGAGGAGATAAAAGGGAGACAATGATAAACATCTTCAGTCTGCTTCATCACCTGCAAAGAGATGGAAAAAGAACAGAACAACCAACGGACATGATACGAGATATATACAATAAAAGTAACACCTAGATACTATAAGCTACTATCACATGTACTCTGTGTTACCTGAAAATCAGAATATGGGCTTTTTCTGTATGGAAGTTAATCTCTGAGTACCTGCAACCAAGCACCTGTAGGTGTTTGTGAGGGTGCACTTGTGCATGTAAAGTTTATCCAAAGGATAAATGCTCAATAGTGGTTGTGAAGAGCCAAAGAGACGCCCCCCCCCAGAGCACTGAGGTGAGCGCTGGGAGACCCAAAGCCCCAGACGCCAAAGGGACCCCAAGAGCTAAGGTGCCAAGGAGGGGCCAGCCCAGGAAATCAGACCCCCACCAAGGGAGGAGGAGAGACAGCACAGAGAAAGTCCCCCAACCATCACAATGCCGGAGCCCCCGGGAGCCGTGGGGACGAAGTGGATCCGGCCATGGGCCACAGGGACCCAAGGCCCCGCAGAGCAGCTGCCAGTACCCGCCCGGCATCAACCACCAAACACCGGAGAGCCGGACGGGGGGGGAATGGGCTCCGCACTTGGTGGAGACTTGAGATGCTCCTGGGAGAGGAAGCAGTTCAGACCCCAACCTGACAATTACAACAAAAAATCAAAAATGCACAGTCTCAGTCAGGAACTAGCTGTGGGTCTAGATACGGCCGAGGCGGTGAGGAAGTGGCAACGGAGGGACATGAGGGCCAAAAAGGGCGGGGATCCAGGTGGAAAAGGGTCCCAGCGTTCTCGCGCACCTCGCTCTGCTAGCTGCTCCATCTTCACCAGTCGTTTTCCACAATGGCGGTCAGACACACAAAACAAGCAGGTAAGGAACCAAACAGGAAATATGCATAGAGTAGAGGCGGGGCCGTAGAATTGACCAATCAGAGGCCTCCTGTCTCTGACACTGTCTGCGATCACCTACAATTTCCAGAGTGTCTGGGGGGGGGCCTGGTTTCTGAGCATAAAACCAGCTTTCAGTCTGCAAAGCTTCCATCGAAGCCAGTTTTGCTCCACAGTTTCCACTGAAACAATAATGCATCAATTCTGATTGACAGATAAAAATATTTAACATATTTTATTTTTTGGAAAAATCCCCTACAGTTATAGTGGATTTAAAAAGGTTGCTGGTTTGCCTCTTGTAGCTGAATCCTGACTGAAATATGCTAAGAATCCCTCTGATAGATGAAGTATGACTCTTATTAGACGGCTAAGATCTAAATCAGTGATTTAAGGTTCATCTTCTCCTTCACAGGCTTGGCTTTTACTCCTCAGAACAAGAGAGGGATTTGCATTGAATTGTTTTGGCTTTAATGGGCTGATTAAGTGAAGCCGTTTGCTGAATACAAATGTCTCCCATCCTTTTAGGTGGCATTCTGCAAAAGCACAGAGAATCCTCCTCAGCTCAGTCTGATGATAACTTCACCGTACAGATCGGTCACACGGCTGGATAAGAGCCGGCACTTTGTGTCACACATAAATGGATTTACAGTGTCCTGGGCTTTTTGCTCCCTATGCTGCATCTACAGTTTTCACAAACTAATAAATAGGCTGCATTGAGTCTAGATAAGCTGGTCAGCTGTGTGTGTCTACAGCGCTTTAAGGCACTGTGGGGAACTCTGGACACACTGGTTAGCGCGTATGGAGCATCCTGACAATGCTTCACAGCGCTGAACTCTAGCTGACCCCGGCTCCAATAATCCAAAGCTTTGCAGAAACTCCCACAACCCCTAACACCTTTTATATTTTAGACACAAAGGAAGGTTGAAATTCCCTTAACATTTATGAACTTCATGGAGAAATGCTGACTCAAACTCTGTCCTTCAAGCGATGACGCACAGGGACCCACAAAAACATTCAATCATCTTTCATAAGATAAAAATATTTAGCATTTGTTCTGATTTAGAAACAGCTGTCCATGTTTCTAGATGTTTGGAACTTAGCCTGTTTTCCAGTGTAGTCCTGTTTCTCTGACTGTGACTAACTGGATGTGCTCTCTTCATCACTCTGACATGGGGAACTGGCTCGGAGCCTCGTCTGGCTGGCTGTGTTTTCCCTGGACGGGGCCGCCTGGTGGAGCTGGTTGACAATTTGCCTTTTGTATCTATGCTTCTTTTCTATGTCTGCTTCTGTCTCTTGAACCCCAGTTGGTAATCACTCAGCAAGATGGCAGCTCACACTGGATCCTGGGTTTCTTTCTGCAGGAGGTTTCTTCACACTGTTCAAGGGAGTTTTTCACCTCTCCACTGTAAGCTACAAGCATGTGATAAGTGTGAGGGATTGCTGAAGAGTCAATGAGTCGATGCAATCAGCTGGTTTTCCTTAGATGAAAACTTTGAATCAATCTGACTGGATGATCTGGTTGATCTATAAAGAGTGACACAAGGATGATGACATGATGTGAATTAGAGCTATAGAAATAAACTGAATAGAGTAGACACTACAAACAATAACCTGAAACTTTTAGATCAGGTGTAACAGTCTGTTTCCTTCTGCTTTAGTGCTGGCTATCCTCACCTGTATAACGCATCACAGCTTAGCAGCTACATAATGTGTCCCTTATTGATCGTTATGAAGTTAAATGGATGCAGAGAGAATAAAATAAAAATTGAATGAATTGAGTTCACTGTTTTAAGCTTGTAAAGATAAACCCCAGGGCTGCAGAGACAGATATCTTCATCCAATGATGCTCAAGCATCCTTACAAAAAGGATGGCATCCATGAGGCAAGGAGGATTCCTTCAGAAGTGGAAATGAGCTGAGATGCGTTTGGAGATGACAGGAGGAGGTGCTGCCAGTCTGATCAGTGAATTCTAAAGAGTCCCTTTGCCAAATGTGTGTCTCTGAAATGACAACTGTTCCCTTAAGTAATACAAGGCAGCCTTTAATCAGAGATATTCTCATGCAATGTTTGTTTTTCTCTTTATTGCTGACTGGATGATCCAGGGATTCTTTCCAAGGAAAAAAAACTAAAGGAGGCAAAGTATTAGTTTTTTTTTCACATTGCAGATGCTAACAGCTACAGAAGAGGATTAGGGCCACTGAAAGAAAAAAAAAGTTAACTGATTTTTTTTTTATTTTATTTCAGTAGAGTATGGGAAAAAAGTCAGAATTCTGACTTTTCTTCTGACTTTTTTTATTGGCAGAATTCAGTTTAAAGCCAGGATTCTGTGAAAAAAAGTCAGAATAAAATATTAAATGTGATTAAATGAAGATGTTGAGACGTGTTTCATTCGATGGTTTAGTAACCATCTTCCTGGACATGATAAGCTAACCAAAGCAACATTTAGCTTTGGACTTTAACAAGTGAAACATGTCGTCTAAGTCTCCAGTTTAGGAAAATTATCGATCGTTACTGAAGTTCTCGGTGTTATATAAAGTTCTGTCCCGCGGTAGAACCCGTTCTTTAATGAATACCTGCTTTATTTATCCGGTCATAATAAAATGCCATGTTGCATTTTAAGTAATGCAACCTCTTCCAAAATGAAAAGCACATTTTTACTCGGATAATGAAAAAATAATATTTATACTAAAGCAAATCATTCATTCAAACATTCCACCTTAAAAAGTTCTGTTGCAGTTCTAACAAAAACCCTTTCATTTTCCTCCTTAAATAATAAACGGATCCTTCCATTTAGAACATAAAGCGTTATCAATTATTGGTTGAAGGTATTATTCTTTTTAGTTTTTTTTTGTGTCTATTAAGAAACTATCAGAGGTAAAGTAGTTTTTAAAGATTTGTTTTATCATCATCTATTCATTTAAACTCCATGACGTCTTTATGCATTAAGGCAAAAGCAAAGCAGATATTCAGCTTCAGATGAATTTCTGTAGGAGTTGCTCTACATGAAAACAGTGAGTCAGTGAAGGAGCAATCAGAGACATAAACAGGTGAACGAGTCGGAATAATCAGTCATATCTCTCTAATCAGACATCTGTGTGCAGGAAGGAGGAAAGGGATCCTAGTCCAAATGATGTCACTTGTGCATAAAAGCGTATCTAAGATGTGGATTGACATACACTCCACAACATCCAGCTGTCAGAAGACGTTTTAGGAGAAATGAGCTAATTAGATCCAATGCATCTAGATACGTTTAACAACATCAATGAGCTGCAGGAGACCTCTTTAAAAAGAGGAACAAACTTTGCTAAAATTTCTATCATATAGCGATTCTACATGTTCAGCATTTAAGTTGATGGAGGATGGAAAAGTTAGTTATTTTTGTTATTACTGAAGCAAAGTTTGACCTCATGATTAAAATACCAGGAAAAGAACAATTATTAGTCACAGGAGCCTTTTAATCTAGATTAAGATTAATTAAGAAAGCCAGTGAAGTCCATGTGCCGTTATAAATGTTAAAGTTTAATAAACGGTGGTGAGAGAGGAACCAACTACCGGTTTTAGTCCGTGAGGCAGACACCTTTCAACTTTTAAGGCTAGGCTTAAAACTTTCCTTTTTTGATAAAGCTTCTAGTTAGAGTGGCTCAGGTTATCCTGATCTATCTCTATAGTTCTGCTGCTATAGGCTTAGACTGCTGGAGGACATAGGGACCCCTTTTCCTCAGAACCATGGCTCCTTCATTCTATCTCCTATAGTTCTGCCTCCACAGAGTCCCTGCTACAGTACATTGGTTAAGACCAAGGACCCTGTCTGGCTTTGTAGCCAATAAATAAAGGTTTAAAACAAGGGTTAGCTTAGCTAATCTGAACGGTGCAGCGCTGATATATTGCCGGTCATAAACAGACACATCAGTGACTCGATCATTGCACAGCGTTAGATTATAAAATGTAAAGTTAGAAAAATGAAAGATATTTACTTCAAAAATGTTTTGTGTCCGTCAAAATATGGGATTTCTGGGGTAAAATTATTGTGTTAAAGCAAAAAGCACAATTGGGAATAATTTGGCCACATTTAGAGGTCTGGTGACTTCAGAGGTTAGAAGTCTTATATCTCTGGATATCTCTCTTATATCACGTCTGCTTCTGTCTCCTTGAACCCCAGTGAATGTCTGCCTCAGGCAGATGGGCCTCCTCTGACGTACTGGAGCCTGGTTCTGCTGGAGGTTTCCTTCCCTGTTCAAAGGGGAGTTTTTCCTCTCCACTGTCGCTAAAAGCATGCTTAGTGTGTGAGGGATTGCTTGAGAGTCAATGAGTTGATGCAATCAGCTGGTTTTCCTCTTAGATAGAAAACTTCAATCTGACTGGATGATCTGGTTGATCTGGATCTATAAAGTGATCTGAGATGACATGATGTGAATTGTAGCTATAGAAATAAACTAAATAGAATTGTATATTGGTAGATAGCTGCTAGATCTGAATGATCTCTCTCTATGACGTACGTTTTCTGCACTGTGGGGAAAGGATGAAGGTGGGGGGTCAGAGAACCAGGGCTCTAATGGAGCCGGGGGGGAAGTGATGAAAGATGATGAGACTGATGAGCTCCACCTGTGTAGGCAGGTACTCCACCAAGATCCTCTCTGGAAAGAGATGCATCACTCCCACAAAAGGTGAACCATGGCACAAAGCTTACAGTAAAATCCTGTAACCTGTGATAAAGATCATGGGCGAAGGTTTGCATACTAGAGACCATGTTGGATCCACCTACTTGTCTCTACCAATATTTCGATGTGAAAAACATGTTTATAAAAATATATATAAAAAAAATAAAATAAAATAAAATAATAATAAAAAAATTATAATAAAATAAAAAATAAAATATATATATAAAAAAAAATTTAATAAAAAATAATTATAAAAAAATAAAAAAAATTATAAAAGATATAAAAATAATATAAAAAATAAAAATAAAAATAAATAAAAATAAAAAATAAAAATAAAAAAAATATAAAAGAATAATAATAAAAATAAAAAATAAAAAAAATTAAATAAAAAAAATTTAAATAAAAACTAATAAAATATAAATAAATAAAAAAATAAAAATAAAAATATATAAAAAATAAATAAAAATATATAAAAAGTAAAAAGAAAAAAAAAATTACATAAAAAAAAAAAGAAAAAGAAAAAACATGTTTATGATTTCCAAATCCAGCGTTGTTTCAGCAGTGGTGTCTTTTCCTCTGGCAGCTCTGCTGTTCTTTCCTGTCCCTTTAACTTAGCAACTGTGCTGCTCTGTTCAACCCTCTGATTTTTCTGCCTTAAGTTCCTGCTTCTCTCTCTCTGATTGCTTGTTTTCTAGTCTGGATGTTCGCGCGCTTTGAGCACAAAATACAGTAAATGATGCTAGAATACTGCAGTTAATTAATATTAGGCTACGATAACGGACAATAACTAAATAAGGTAATTATTACAAAGTTCAGAGTGTGAATGACGGAGGGGGGTCCGGGGGGGCTCGACCCCCGTTAACCATGAGACCCCCTGAAAGCCCCAAAAAGCAAGATTTAAATTTAATTTAAATTGTGTCAAAAAAAAAAAAGCGAGCAGGATCTAAATGTAAAATGTTATTTGGTCTAAAAGGTAAATACTTTAATCTCAAATTCTGACTGAATTCTGACAATAAGAATCAAGAATTCTGAGATTAAAGTCAAATTCTGACTTTTTTCCCATACTATACTGAAATAAAATAAAAACAATCTATTAACTTTTTTCAGTGGCCCTAATCCTCTTCCATATTAGCTCATACTATTAAACACTTTTCTCACAAAAACAAGCTCAGCAAAATAAATGTAACTCTGCTGTCAGTAACTTTATACTTGATGACATTTATTTAAACAATATTTTAGCTGTCAGTCTCTCAGTTAAACTGAGAAATAAATAAACTTTAATGGTTTAAACCATCTTGAAAAAACAGAAGTGAGCCGAGTGAAGAAGCAGAATGTAAATCGCAGCATATCGTCAGTTTGCAGTTCTATATTTAGCTAAAACACCCAACATGCAGCATGCACTGACCCCCCCCCACCATCTGTTTAGAAAAAGCAGTCATGCATAAACGTATTGTCACATATGAACACCTAAAGAAGCTGGTGCCAAGTTGGAGCTCCCAGTTAATCCCACTGGGACATGTTAAGGTTTCTGGTGTATAAATAAGCTAGAAGACTTTCACTTCTGGAAGTATACTATATACCTGTGTACAAGTATACTATATACCTGTGTACAAGTATACTATATACCTGTGTACAAGTATACTATATACCTGTGTACAAGTATACTATATACCTGTGTACAAGTATACTATATACCTGTGTACAAGTATACTATATACTTGTGTACAAGTATACTATATACCTGTGTACAAGTATACTATATACCTGTGTACAAGTATACTATATACTTGTGTACAAGTATACTATATACCTGTGTACAAGTATACTATATACCTGTGTACAAGTATACTATATACCTGTGTACAAGTATACTATATACCTGTGTACAAGTATACTATATACTTGTGTACAAGTATACTATATACCTGTGTACAAGTATACTATATACCTGTGTACAAGTATACTATATACCTGTGTACAAGTATACTACATACCTGTGTACTGTAAGGGGGCTATCCCAGGAACAGCCAAGGGGAGTCATGTTGTTAACCTCTATGTGTTTGACGTGTGTGTGTGTATGTGTGGGTGGCCATGTCTTTAATACCTGGTGGGGACAATTTCCTAGGAATATGCTACATTTTGGGGACTCAGGTACTTGTGGGGACCAACAACTGGTCCCCATAAGGAAAGTTTCTCTTCTTGGGGTGGGGGTTAGGTTAGAACTAAGGTGTGAATTGAGTTTAGGTCCAGGTTTAGGGATAGGTATGTGTCGGTAATGGTTAGGGCAAGGGTCACGGTTAGGCCATATAAATTAGTGGGAAATGAATGGAAGTCAATGGAAGGTCCCCACAAGGATATTGTGACACAACATGGGTGTGTGTGTGTTTTCTTATTAAATATTTTCTTATTCTTACGTTCTTCCAAAAATCCACTGCAGTATTCAGTCATTCCTTCTTCTAAGTGAAGAAGAATCTTTAAAGTTAGAAAGCTGCAATGTGAGGCGGGAAAATAGAAAACACTGAATAGATTTCCCCCTTCGTTTCTGGTCAGCCAGCAGCATTAAGTTAACATAGAAACAATCGATTTCACCTGCAAACGTCCGTCAGCTTTCTGATGGTGCAAAACAACCAAACACTTTCTATCAGGATCTTTTCTATATTGAGTTATATTTACAGATTACAGACCGGCAGGTTTTATAAAAAGCTTTAAATGAGGCGATTAGCAGGCGCGTCCAGAGCTACGTCAGGTAGCTGCTGCTACGCTGGAGGTGAAGAATAGATAATTCTCACGCCTACACTGCTGCAGACAGATTTAGATCTAATTATTTTGTGCTTGAATGTAAATATCTATAAACGGGATTAAATGCAACAGCAGCAGCTATGGAAACCAAACAAACCTACGGAAGAGGATTAGGGCCACTAAAAAAAAAGTTAACTGATTTTTAAATTTATATTTCAGTTGAACATGTGGAAAAAAGTCCAAGAATTCTGACTTTTAATCTCAAAATTCTGACTGAATTCTGAGAAAAAAAAAGTCAGAATTCTGAGATCAAAAAGTCAGAATTTTGAGAAAAAGTCAGGAATTCTGACTTTTCCCCATACTATACTGAATAAAAAAAAAAAATCAGTTTTTTCAGTGGTGGCCCCAATCCTCTCTCCATTCCTCCTCGTACAGACCTGCTATATATTCAGTAATTAAAAACCTGACGACTGGAGGCACATAGTGCAAGATTTTACTCCATCTCTACAATGTTGCCTTTCCTCCTTTATTTAAACTTCCTGGGTAACATCAGAGGGTTGAAATTAATACAATAAAATAAATCTAAATAAATAAGTAAATAAACATCAGAGGGGTAACGACCCTAATGTTACCTTATTGCCTCTTTTATCTGGGGAGGGTTTCTGGTAGCCAGGTCAACTTTTACGTTTTTTCTTCTTTGCACCTTTTTTATTTACTCACATGAAATACAGAATAAAAAAAAAATCAAGTAGATTGTTTTTATTAAAATGAGGTAAAGTTTGTAGGATGTTGAGTATAAACTGCTTCATGCCAGTTTGTCTGCTGCAGCTTTGCTGCATCAGTCACTGGCTTAAAACATAACATCTTTGTTATGTTTGTTATTTCTTTACAAACTGCATTTCTCTTTCTTGCTGAAACTCCTGTGAAGGTTATAAATTGGCGCGTCTCTCATGTTCCTGGAAGGTTGCATCATCAGGGTGAAGATAACGGCGCCGTTGTCCTTCAGACTGACAGTGCAGCCTAGTGGTAAAGAAACAGAGCCTCACACATCAGATCAGCAATAAAACACCAACAGAGCTGAACGTTGTTAAACGGCACACCTTGCTCTGCCCCCGCCTGTTGCTGTCTTCCCTGTTGTAGTTTCTAAAATTTCTCAAAGGCTCGATGTTCCTCTGGAAACGTGGCGGATGAGCCATTATGGGGTCAAACAGGGACCCTCTGTGTGTCCGAGGCTCCTGGAGGAAGAGGAGTTCAGGGTTTGGCATCTATCTGCATCAAACGGGCCAGCTGCATTCGCTTTCACTCTCTATATTCACTGAACTTACTGATGGAAACCAAAGCATGTTAACTTAACGAGCTGCAACAATGGAGGAGATCCTGCAGCTCGGTTCAAAGCTCAGAAAGACCCTGAAATAACGTCAGAGTTCAGAAACAGGCTGAACATTGTTATTATTACACGATTAGACGTCATATGAACACACAGATGTAATAAAGATTCATTCATGTTGACATTTGGCTGCGTCTACGGAAGAGGATTAGGGCCACTGGAAAAAAAAAAAAAGTTAACTGATTTTTACAATTTATTTTTTTTATTTTAGTTTAACATGGGAAAAAAGTCAAATTCTGACTTTTTTCCCATGTTAAACTGAAATAATTATTTTTTTTTCAGTGGCCCTAATCGTCTTCCGTAGCGTCGGCGATCACCTTAATTATTCAGTGTTTAAAGTTTACTATAGCATTAAATAAATCCATCAGTTAAAGGTTAAAGAATAACTATTCTTTAATTCATTCAGACTCGATTATTCTAAGATAGAACTGAAATTGGCTTTTATAAAATATAAATGGCTAGAAGTCCCCATGGTGACTCTTAAAGGTGTTAATAAAAGCAGGTTTCTGTTTTTGTTTCTGTTGGTTCATCAACTATAATAATAATGATTATCCAACTTTATTGATTTCATTTTGGAGAAACTCCCTCTCTGCATGTAGCCCCTCCCCTTGGGGAGCAGTGGGCTGCCATAGTGCGGCGCCCAGGGAGCAGTCTGGGGTTAATGGTCTTGCTCAGGGACCACCGCTCCTCCTAAACAGACCGTAGATCATCAATAGGAAGACTTAGATCTGCTGAACGATGTTCTGCCTCTGCTGAAGTCTGTGAAGGTGAGGAACTGTGACGTCAGACCCCAACTGATGGAGACGCGTCCCATCGATCGGGGGGCGGGGGGGGATAGAGTAGCTGATCACTGATCGCTGCCATGCAGCCTGCAGGCAGGGCATGATGATGCCTGCCTGGAGCCACCTATATGAGGAGTTGATCAGGCAGGTGGTGACCGGCCAGCTCTGATTGGATACTGAACCTCATCACCCCCTCTCCCCTTCACCGACAGCTCTGCTGAAGTCCGTGCAGCGCGGTCGTGTGCGCGCGTGAAATGAAGCCGCCAGACTGAAGAGGCAGCTTGTGACTTCAGGTCCAATGAGCTGGCAGCCAGACTCACGCAGACTCTGCTCCAACCAGCGCGCGCTCCGCCACTCTGGGAGCTGAGGAGCAGCAGAGGAGCAGCAGAGGAGCAGCTGAGGAGCAGCAGAGGAGAAGGAGCGGAGGAAGGAGAGGCTGAGGGGAGCATGGCATCAGATCCAGGCTTTGCTGCGATGCTGCTGCTCCTGTTTTCTCTCCAGACTCTGAGCGCATCAGGAAGCAACAGCAATGAAGGTTAGTTGCATGAGTCTGATCCACCGGCAACTTTACTCACATGCATGTTTGCGTTTCCAAACTCATCTTTAAAATCTGTCATCGCATCGATTTAGCCGCCGCTCTGATCAAAGCGCCGCTGCTGGGCGCGCGCTCCGCTGTTTTCTATCGATAAGGTTTGTTTTCCTAATGAATCCCTGATGCTTTGCTCACCTTCATCACTGACTGCGTCTCTCCTCCTGCAGAATGAAAACTGCTCATTGAACAACAGATTTAGACCCGAAAAATGTTTGCAACTCTTTGAAAAATGAAATAAAGCAGGATTATTTATTTTAATAAATTAAATTCTAGGCGAAAAAACAACAAAACTACACATCTACCTATCTACATCTATCTATCTATTCATCTATCTATTCATCTATCTATCTATCTATCTATCTATCTATCTATCTATCTATTCATCTATCTATCTATCTAAGGATCTATTTTACTTTATTTTTTCTAGAGGTCCTGATGTTGAAGATCCATTAATTAATCTATTTCCCAAACTGGTGAAGTTGAGTCACTTTTGGAAATAAATTACTTCAAATTTTGAATATATTGACCAAGTTTTGCTTTTGCTAAGATGTTTAGATTTATAAAAAAAAATCTTTATCATTTTTATTTTTATTTTTTATCTTTCAAAGTGTGAATTTTGGAAATCTGCAGGAAGTTACGCTAATATTCCAGCTCACACAAATAAGGGAGTTTATGTTTTAGATCGAATTCTAATTTAAGGTGTTATTTCTGGCTTAATTCTCTCTGCTTTAACACAAGTTAAAATTATTTAATTAATAAAATAATTAATTTAAATCACAGCACTGCTGCAAACTATGACCTGAGAATGAAGAGTGGTGGCCTAGTGGGTTAGAGCAGGGCTCTGCATGTTCCTAGGTTACGCTCCATCCCCACTGCCTCCACTCTGGGTCCCCTGAGCTAAGACCCCTTAACCCCCAGCTCCCCTGGCCAAGATTCATGGCAGCCCACCGCTCCCCAAGGGCAGGGTTAAAATGTAGGAGAGAATTTCTCCAGACTAATAAAATTCAATTATTATGAGAACAGAGATGGAAAAATATTCTTTGGGGTAATGCTTAGACTTAGACTCAGACTTAGACTTAAACAACATTTATTGTCGTTTTGTATAAAGAGTGTTTCATGACATTTTCATTCTCATAAAGTGCTGCAGTGATCAAATGTAAACATTGTGGGAAAATAAAACATGTTGCAAATGATCATAAAAATGTTTCCTGATCTATTATTATTAATATCAAGGTTCTTTGCTCTTAATCGTTTTTTATTTGAGTTTCTGATTCTATTACTTTTAAGACGTGCTAAATTGTTTCTTTTGAAAACAGGTATGAGATTCACTAAACTTTAGATAGATTTTAATAAATTCTATATCTGAACAAGCAGAAGTGATTTTCTTTAACAAATTAAAATTACTATTTTAGAATGTGTTTGTTAAACCCAGCTAAAGGATTTAAAAGAATTAATCTGCAGGAAATGAAGAACATTTTTATTTATTTTTTTTTTTTTATTTTTTTTTATTTATTTTTTATTATTTATTTTATTTTTTATTAATTTTTTATTTTTTATTTTTTTTATTCATTTTTATTTTATTTATTTTTATTTATTTTTATTTTATTTATTTATTTATTTTATTATTTATTTTATTTTTTTATATTTATTTTTATTTAATTTAATTTTTTATTTTTTTTATTTATTTTTATTTTATTAAAAAAAATTTTGTAAATAAAAACAAAACAAAAGAACATTTTTAAAAAGCTCCTGCCTAATTTTAATCTGAAGGTGATCTTCTGATTGGTGGAACTATTTGCAGTAAATATTCAGTTTTCCAGGAATGGGAGCGTTTGCTTTGGGAATGAATGAAGAGGTTAGAATTAAACCGGAGCCGAACTCGTCCTTCAGTGACGAGCTGCTCGACGCGGCGAGCGCTCAGACGCCTTGGGATAGGCTTGGAGGTTCAGGCCCCCGCAGCCCTGGTGACCCCAGCAGGGAAAGACGCGTCAGGAAATGGATGCAGGGACGTTTTAGGCCTTGATGTTGGGATATAGATCAATATAAACAATCTGCTGCTTGTTGGTCGGCACTGATGAACGGATGAATGTACCTTTGATGCTAAACCTAAAATCCTGTTGGTGCATTTTAATCTATAAAATCCAGGATGAGGTCTGGAACAAAAAGGATAAAAAAATTATACATTTCATTTGCTGAGCTTTATTATGTAATTTAATTCTATTCAGTTTATTTCTATAGCGCCTGTCATCTCAGGTCGCTTTCCAGATCATCCAGTGTTCCTGTGTTTATGAAATGTGGAATATTGAATCTGGGAATCTAGGCTTTAAATTTAAATTCTATTTGTTGTTTTTATTAAATCATAATAAGAGAATTAAAGAGAAAGAACCAAGTAAGGAGAATGTAAAATATTTAAAACTAGATCATTAATTCAGATAAAAAGGATGTTTTCTTTCTAAAGAATCGTTTCTGTTGTTTCAGATATTTTTAACATTCAGAAAAGGTTGAGAATAAAAAAAGAACTAAAAAAAAAAGAAACTCAGACAACTGCAGGGTGATGAAGCCTTCACTCCATATTTGGATAAAAAAAGAAAAAAAAAAGAAAAAAGAAAAGGTAGAGAATGTTGTTTCTAAAGCTTTTAATTTTTTGCGCATCAATTTCAGCTTTTCTCCTGATTTCATCATCAACTTTTTCACTGCAGTGTTTGTCAAACAGGATTTTATTGGAAAAGAACAACGGACAAAAATAAAAAAAAATAAAAAATCCTTTTCTAATAATATTCTATTCTATTTGAAATGAAATGAGTAGAATAGAATTCCGGTGAGCTTCTATTCTACGGAGGGCTGTTTATACCACGCTTTATAATGAAACAACTTTGACCTCAGAATTTAAAAACACAGTTTTTCAGTTTTATGGTATTTATTAAAAGTTCAAGTAAACAAAAAACAAAGTAAAACACATATAGTGATGTTTTTAGAAAAAATATTAAAATATGTTCTTACTTCTCCACATATACAGACTGGGTTGTGTGTGTGGTCATGTTTCTGTTACTCTGTGGGGACCATTTCCAAGGATTATGCAGCAGTTTAGGTCCTTAGAGGAACTGATTGGTCCAGTTTAAGGTGTGAATGGAGCTTGGCTTAGATTTAGGCTTAGCTTGTGTTGGTAAGGACCTGGGTTAGGCCATAGAAATGAATGGGAGTTTTATGGAAAGTTCCCACCAGTATAAGTTAATTTCTCACATCGTGGGGACCGGCTGCTGGTGGGAGCCTAAGTTGGGTCGCCATGGGAACCAATGCTGTTTTACGGTCAGGTTTCATGTTTAGGTTGGGGTTGGTTTAAACCTGTGAAGATTAGGTTTAGGGTAAAGTTCACAGAATGAAGTGAAGTGAAGCTAAAACTCTGCCGCTAGATGAGCTCTGCATGCAAAACAGAAAAAAAGGATTTTATATTTTTAAATATTTTGTTCTAATTGCTGCTTTTTCAGAGTAAGTTTACTAGAGTAAATGATTCATTGATTCCAAAATGAGTTGGAAGATTATTTTAATAATCCTTAATAATGCAACTAATTGTTTCTTTTAGAAATAATTTCTATATTTGATAAGTTAAAGTTGGAAATATGTTAACATTAAAATCAACAATTGTAACACAAAACAGCAGAATATTTTCAGATAAATCCCAATAACTAAAATAAAACAGTTGTCATTATTGCTTTAGAGGCTCTTAGGTCACATAAAGCTTTGATCTCCACAGCAAATTTAAAACGGTCCACTTAAGGACACCAGTTAAAAAATATATATTATTATTTACATTTTTTAACATCCCAAAGTGGCTGCATTTAATCATAAAGTCCTAATATAGTAAAAAAAGAAAGAAAAAGCAGAAATATTCGGATAGCTTCCTTCCTACTGAAACATTCTTCAATCAAGATAAAAGGTGGAAAAGGTTCTATCCTACTAGAACACTGAGCCATTTACATTATTATAAAAAATATATTTAATCAGTAACTTTTTTACTGAGTGAAAATTATTATATTGCATATTAAACACAGACATAGCCTCTATTTCTAATAATTGATAATTACCTGATCAATTCTAATGAAACACTGCATTAAGATTATAATTGGTTCAATTAACAATAATGCTCCCCTTATAGATAAGAAATAGTTTATAGATATGTTATTCATTCATCTGTAAGCAATATATCATAAATGTTTATTAAAAAAACTCATATTTATAAAAATGGTTCCTGTGCTTAAAAGTTTCTTAAAGTGCTGAATAAAAGTAGCGTGAGGTAAATTAGAAAGAAACGTCTGTTACCCTAACCCTATAAAAAAAGAGAGAAAAATCCAACTTTTTATTTCAGTACATTACTTTGTTGGTAAAAATAAAATCACACATTTAGAAATAAAATCCCACAATTTCTGGCAGCCCTTACAATTCAGCCGAAAAATCAAATGGATTTCCTTAATATATTAATCTCGAGTTGCTAAAGTTGTTTGGGG
>JAGKQL010000034.1:3605354-3623806 GCA_018398635.1 Cyprinodon brontotheroides | reverse complement strand
TTAGTGCCAGGCCCTCTGGCACTCTCGCTGGTAACATGGCCGGGTCATGGAATTTAGTGTCAGGCCCTTTGGCACCTGCCTTGGTAACCTGACAGGTGCTGTGGCCACGATTTGCACCTGCTTTCTCTCAATGGCAAAGGACCTAAGCATCCTTAGGAAGTCCAGTCTGCTCTGTTCCTTCTTCTAGGTGGCTTTGGGGGCCTGGTGGGCTAAAGAGTAGAGCATTTCGCTTGGATGTCAGAGGTTCTGAGTAGTCTTACACTGATACCGATACCAGTATTGGGCGGGGCCCCGATCCAGCACTAAAATGGTGGTATCGGTATCGACGGGTACCAACAAATAGGGCACAGATAGCATTTGAGAGCCAAAAGTTTCTTCTCAACTATTGTCACCCATTCCAGGTAAGTAAAATAAAAAGTTCTACTGATTCAATTTTGTTTTAGTCTTTTTCCTGCTTCACTAAGGAAGGCAGCAGCTTGACATGAAGCCATGATGGCAATTATTTTACATCCCAGTAGTCTGCAGTTCTTAATATATACAGACACATTAATTTCAGACAGATGGTGTCGGCATGGTATCGGTATCGGCCTATAATGCACAGCCAGGCATCGGTATCGGTATCAGGGTCAAAAAATGGCATCGGTGCAACACTAGTTCTGAGTTCTAGCCCCACTCACACAGACTGCCACTCTGGGTCCCTGAGCAAGACCCTTAAGACCCCACACTGCTCCCTGGGCATCTTACAGTGGCATCCCACTGCTCCCCAAGGGGATGGGTTAAAAACAGAGGTGAATTTCTCCAGTGTGGGATCAATACAGTTCAATTATTATTGTCCAGGTGAACACCAAGGTATTTCTACTCCTCCACTTCTTCTCCCATGATCATAACACAGATTGCAGTCATATCTCACAGTAAACATAGTTAAAAAGCAAATCACAAATTCCGCTTCTTGTAAAATGATGCATGATTTAAAACATTGAATGAAGCTGACATGAACATTTTACACGGCTGTTGTTTTTAGGACATTTTCCATGACTATGCCGAATGTGGTGCATTTGGTGCCATGATGAATGTATAGACCATAGAGCAACTCAACTCATATGAAGTTGAGTTGAGTTCAGCGGAGATTATTGCACCAAATGTTGTCTGCCAACCACCATACAACAGAAGAAGAACAAGAAGGAAAAGTTCAGTTGATTGCTGCTTGCTTGGTACCACAGACGCTACATGCTAGTCCAGGAAGAGGGAATTTTGTTAGCAAAGACTTAATATAATCTGCTGGGCTTTTCTGGTATAGAAGACTGTTGTGAATCAGAGCTATATAACATGGACTAATGTACCTAAAGCAAACTCCTCTAGTCCCTGAGAGTCTTTTGTTTTTGTTGACATGGAGAGCCTCTCACAGACAGACAAATAATTTTTTCCTTCTGGTTGTTGTTGATTTTTTAACACAGGATTGTGTTTCTTGTCACTCCAAGGCTTTTTTCTCCTGCAGGCTCCAGTTCCTTATGAAGACATCAACCTTGTTAGGCCAGCTGTCAACAGACATAAGTTCGAAGTCTCCATATCAATATGTTTGCAGAGCAGTTAAAAAGTGATGCCTCCCCAGGTAGATTCCTGTCCATCCCATTATCCCAAACTGACTCTAGGTTGACCCATGATGAGCTGCCAGCTGCCGTCTCCTGCATTTAGGCCAGGCTGCAGGGAAATACACACCTCTACACTAACGTGTGTGTTAGGAGAAACTTCCTACTGGGAAAGGCAGAGGATAAAAACAACATTTGAGAAATGATTGTGATTAAAGTCGGCAGGCCTAATAATGGACCGCAGTTGTGGTTGTGTGGACACATCCGTGCTGGGGAAAATATCATGATGCTCCTTCATAGAAATGATAGAGAGAGAGAGAGAGAGAGAGAGAGAGAGAGAGAGTAGAGAGAGAGAGAGAGAGCTGTCTCTGCAGGTTGGACCTCCTCTCAGATGAACAGCAGATACATTTAAAACAAAAGAAATATCCACGTAATAGGCGTTACAAAGCAAGACTACGAAGAGGATTAGGGGCCACTGAAAAAAAACAAAATTTTATTTCAGTTAGTACATTCTGATTTTTTTAGTTTTGAGATTTCCGGTATAGTATGTGGAAAAAAGTCTGAGATAAAAATTCTGACAGAATTCTTTTTAATTTGGAGAAAAAAGTCAGAATTGATTAAAGTCAGGAATTTTTGAGAAAAAGTCAGAATTTGGAGTTAAAGTCTGAGAAAAGTCAGAATTCTGAGATTAAAGTCAGAATTCTTAGAAAAGTCAGAATCCTGACTTTTTTAAGACCGGGTCAGAATTTGGAGATTAGGGAATCCTGAGATAAAGGTGCTAAGTAGAAAAAATTCTGAGATTAAAGTTCTGAGAAAAAAAAAGTCCTGAATTCAGAATTTTGAGAAAAAGTCAGAATTCTGTAAGGTCAGAATTCTGAGAAAAAGTCCGAATTCTGAGAAAAAGTCCAATTTGATTAAAGTCCTAATTCTGAGAAAATCCCAATCTGAGAAAAAAGTCAGAATTCTGAGATTAAAGTCAGAATTCTGAGAAAAAAGTCAGAATCCTGACTTTTTTTTATTGCCAGAATTCGGTCAGAATTCTGAGATTAAATTCAGAATTCTGAGATTAAAGTCCGAATTCTGAGAAAAAAGTCAGAATTCTGAGAAAAAAGTCAGAATTCTGAGATTAAAGTCAGAATTCTGAGAAAAAAGTCAGAATTCTGAGATTAAAGTCAGAATTCTGAGAAAAAGTCAGATTCCTTGAGAAAAAAAGTCAGAATTCTGACTTTTTTCCCATGTTAAACTGAAATAAAATTTAAAAATCAGTTAACTTTTTTTTTTCAGTGGCCCTAGTCCTCTTCAAGTATTAAAGACAGACGGATTCAGGAAAACAACTATTTGGTAGATGCCGCACACAGGTGTTCACTGAGATAGACTGGATGCTTTCTTTAATGTTTTAATAAACACTGAAGAAAAGCTCTCAGTTCATTTTATGCTTGAAAAAGATTTTAGATTAAGTTTAATAGAAGCTCAGTAAAGGTGTTTAATGGTCTGATCACCATTGGCAGCCTTTTTCCCATTGAAGTGAAAACAAAGAGCCTTTTTGTCTGATAAGCAATAAAACTTAGTTTATGAATAATCAAGGCTGTTTAAATAGAAAAGAACAGAATAGAATAGAATAGAGTAGAAAATCCCTTTTAATTTCCCTCAATGAGGATATTCTGGTGTTCCAGCAGCAAAAAGAAGGCAGCATCTCTGCAAGTACTCCATGGCCTCAGTAAGAATTTATTCGATTTAGGGATAGACAGACATATTTTGAGTCATTAGCCAATCAGGAGACACCTTATCAATGCACTCGCCCCCGAGAGTACGGACATGAACCACCGACTTAATTTACAATCACGCTGCAAAAGCTGATCAAAGCTGTTAGAATACTCTTACATTTAGTACATCTGCCCTTAATTTGAGCTGATCTGCCAAAGGAAATAAACATCCGTTCCCAATATAAGATGGTTAGATATTGTGCGTTTGAAATAAGATAATAAAATCTATTTTTCTTATTTTAATCCTATATAATCTTAATCCATCTGTGTGTTTTCAATCTGCTATATGCAAACAAGGAAGTTCAAAGGGAGTTTTCCCTTCAACGCATGTACATGCTTAGTGTGAGTGTATCGCTTGGAAGAGTCAATGAGTCGATGTAATCAGCTGGTTTTCCTTAGAGAGAAAAACTCGGAATCAATCTGACTGATGATCTGGTTGAACTGGATCTATAAAGTGACCTGAGATGTTAAAAGAGCTGCTTTTAAAGCTACAGTGTGTAACTTTTAGCTTACATCCTAGCGGTCAGACTGCAGACCGGCAGCAACATGTCTACATCCCGGACCCGCTTCTCCCCAACAATAATGGGCGTTAGTAGGGAACAAAATGTCTTCCGACGTCCGCATCACCTACCTTCTCAAGTGATGAGGTTTTGTTTACATAGATAATTTTACAGATAGTATTTCATTAGTCTGTGTAGGGTATAGAAATTTCCATGTAGACTTAAGATAATAAATATACCCAAGTATTTTTCTATATCGCTGTGACGCTTTTTGGCTTATCTGCAAGTAATGTAGCTAGTTTAGCGGCTCTATATGCTGCCATAGGCGCAAAGATGTCTGCCTCCATGGCTGCGAGACCCGCCATCTATGTAATTATATAAAATAACCAATTCTAAAGGCAACGCCAAATATTATTATTAGTTAAGAGGCTGAGCTGAGGTAGATGATGATAAAATAACATAGTTATGTATAATATATTACATTTCTGACTGTATATCCCTGTAATTGTGTACACACTGTATGACTTTAGGCTTAAACTGAATTGAAATGTAAACCCCGGGATTTTAACAGCAGCTTCAGATTTCCAGCCTCCTGTAGGTAAGTGAGGAAATTGTCGAAGTTAAAATCATTTGAAAACCAACATTAATATTATTAATTACCATTGATTGAAATAAAATCTAAATATAATAATTTAATGGGTAAAATTGTAAAATACTGCTGTCATGTTCTTTACCTTCTTACTCTTGAGTGTTTGCAAAATAATGAAAGGTGTGCAGCTCTGCAGTATATATGGAGTCTGATTCATAAATGTTTAGTATCTTCAGTCTGTATCAGCGCTGCAGGTTAGATCTGCTCATACAGGAATCAGTCTGTCCACACGCTTAGCTCCGTATCTGAACACGCTCTCCACCCTCAGCAGCACAGAATGCTGAACATTTGATTTCTTTCAGCTTAAAAAAGGATGATGCTAAAATGTTCTTTAACATCTCTTGCTCTCTATGTATATATATATATATATATATATATATATGCATAGTGTATATATATATATATATATATATATATATATACTGTCTATACTGGTAATATATAGGGATTTATCAGATGTATTACTTATTATTAATATAGGGGCTTAGTGTATTTATATACATATACACATATACATACATATATATATATATGATATATATATATATATGTATATATATATATACATATATATACATATGTACATATTATATATTATGATATACGTTCTTATTATAGAGTATATATACATATACAAGTTATATATATATATATATATATGTATACTTATATATATATATATATATATATATATATATATATATATATATATATATATATATATATGTTGGTTTTTTACAGTTTTACATATACAATATATATGGCCATATAAACCATTGTTATTATATTACATATATATATATATATATATATATATATATATATATATATACTATATATATATATATATATATATATATATACATATATATACTAGGGATGCACGATATTGGGATTTTGGCATTGTAAACGATATTTCCAAACTTCGTGTAGCCGATAACCGACATATCGACACGATCGATGTTAAAAAGCTGGACAAAAATAAGTAGTCATTGCCCAATAGCAGTTTTTGGTATCCATTTCTGACACTTTGAAAAAATAATATATGCTGGGGGGCCGCCTCCACGCGCTCGCTAGCTGACAGCATGGAGCTTCTCCCACTGGCTTAAAATGAAAAAAAAAGAATGTGAGTACTTTATTTATTAAAGGGGAGCTTTTGGGCAAGGCTGGAATAAAAACATCAGAGACTTTTGGAGGCAGCGGGTTGAGTATCTATTGATCATATTTCAGCTTCTGGCTGATCTTACCTCTGAGTGAACTCTCTAGCAGAGATCAGTAAACTCAGCCTTACTTACAGCAGCTGCAAAAACATCAACCTACTTCTCAGTGGACATGAGCACAGATACTAGAGTGCTTCTAAACTTTACTCTGTTAGTATCCGTCTCTTTGTCGTTGTTTTCCCCCGTTCCCTCTCCTCTATAAATAGCTCCGCCTGCCTGTTCTTCGCTCTGTTGTCGTTCCCAGGGGAAGTGGGGCAGGCGTGGACAACAGTATAGTCTTCTGTTGGCTCTGGCATCCCCTGGGAATCCATGGGGCTCCGTAGCCCTGAGCATCCTCTATCCTCCTTCGTGCAGCAAACATGACGCCTTTGAGGAGCGCCTTCTAAAATAAGCCATGAGTGATTGTGCCAGGCTGAACTGGCCTCTGTAAACCAAATCAAAGCTGTGCCGCTTTATTCTAACCTAATCTTGTGTTTTCACAGAAGGATGAACTGGTAAACTGTTTTTCTTTTGTAAAAGCGCTGTCTCCAGTGGATTTTGTGCTGATATTATGTAAAAAGTTGCACAGCGCACACCTTTGTGCCTGATTTCCATAACAATGTTGGATTCTGTGGCAGCGTAACGTGTGCTGCTGTGTCTCCAGTTAGAAGATATGTTGCAGCTTACAGGACATGCATTTGATGAAATGAACGATGCAGGAAAGGTTCCACTTTATGGCTGCATCAATGCATCCATTCAAAAATAAAACGATTAGTGGAAGAGTTGCCACTGAATCATGGATTCATTAACCCGAATTAATGCATCACCTGCCAAGTTATGGTTCTTTACAAGCTGAGGAAGAGCAGAGGTGATGTTTTTTACATGAAATAAAGGACATTTTAAGCATTATTTGAACAGGGTGCATTCTGGCCTTTGCAAATTTAAAAACAAGTAAAAACAAGTTTTATTGTTTCTCAGTGTCTCTCTCTAATGAGGCTGAACTTCAGTGACCCCTCCTTCCTCCATGGGCTCAGGTAGCCAGGTGAGGTGCGTCATCTTCCTCTGCATAAAACAGTTTCAACTATAAGAACTAAGAGCAGCAATACCTCCACCTTCCAGCTGCAGCGGTTTCTGATGGCCCGCCAACATCCGAGTGTTTAACTGCAAACGCCACTTTTATTAGGTACACCTGTCCAACTGCTCGATTAACACTTAGTTTCTAAGCAGCCAATCACATGGCGCAACCTCAGTGCATTTAGGCATGTAGACATGGTCAAGACAATCTCCTGCAGTTCAAAGCCGCAGCATCAGTATGGGGAAGAAAGGTGATTTAGAGTGACTTTTGAACGGTGGCATGATTGTTGGTGCCAGAAGGGCTGGTCTGAGTATTTCAGAAACTGCTGATCTACTGGGATTTTCACGCACAACCATCTTCTAGGGTTTACGTAGAATGGTCCCAAAGAGAAAAACATCCAGTGAGCGAAGCAGTTCTGGGGCGGAAATGCCTTGTTGATGCCAGAGGTCAGAGAGAATGGCCAGACTGGTTGGAGCTTGATTGAAGGGCAACAGTGACTCAAATAACCAGCCCGCTACAACCAAGGTGGGCAGAAGAGCATCTCTGAACGCATAGTACGTGGAACTTTGAAGCAGATGGGTCGCAGCAGCAGAAGACCACACCGGGTGTGTCACTCCTTTCAGCTAAGAACAGGAAACTGAGGCTACAATTTGCACAAGCTCATGGAAATTGGACAATAGAAGATTGGAAAAACGTTGCCTGGTCTGATGAGTCGCGATTCTGCTGCGACATTCGGATGGTAGGGTCAGAATTTGGCGCCTACAACATGAAAAGCATGGATCCATCCTGCCTTGTATCAACGCGTTCAGGCTGGTGGTGGTGGTGTCAGGGTGTGGGGAATATTTTCTTGGCACTCTTTGGGCCCCTTGGTACCAATTAAGCATCGTTGCAACGCCACAGCTTACCTGAGTATTGTTGCTGACCATGTCCATCCCTTTATGACCACAATGTACCCAACTTCTGATGGCTACTTTCAGCGGGATAATGCGCCATGTCATAAAAGCTGGAATCATCTCAGACTGGTTTCTTGAACATGACAATGAGTTCACTGTACTCAAATGGCCTCCACAGTCACCAGATCTCAATCCAACAGAGCATCTTTGGGATGTGGTGGAACGGAGATTCGCATCACCATGGATGTGCGGCAGAACAAATCTGCGCAACTGTGTGATGCCATCATGTCAATATGGACTAAACTCCCGGTGAAATGCTTCCCAGCACCTCGGCAATTCTATGCCACCTCAAGAATGGGCGCAGTTCTGAAAGCAGCAAAAGGGGGTCCTACAACCTGCTATTTTCAGCATGGGGGTACCTAATAAAAGTGTGCCGGTTGTAGTATATTTGTTCTGCATCATGTCAACCACAAATTTCAGACCTCTAGCTTTAACAGTTCCAGAGCTGTGGGGATTTGGAACTTTTGGTGTCAGCTTGGAGCTGCGCGCAACGGCTCCACCTGCTGGTAAAAATTCTACCGGTGGAATTTTATGCATTCTGATTTTTTACCCCCACTTAAGTCTGGCGACCCGGTGGGTTTTAAGAATTTTGTTTTATTTTTTAACTTGTATTTCCTTTGGAAAGTATTAGAATAAAATGAAGCTATGTCTCAGATTTTCTAACAAATTATCCTGTTTGCTGCTGACTGACCTCGACTCCCTAAACGAACACAGGGAGAGTTCAGAGGTCAAAGTCTATTCTGAGGTTAGTGTTGAAGAGTCATAATAACTTTTCCTGCATGAAACTGAGCCCACCACAAAACGCTTCCACCATGATGGGGACATGAAGAAAACAGAGGGTCTCTGGGGAGGAAAACTTCAGGGAGAAAAATGAGATGAAGACGAGGGAAAGAAGTAGGAGGGAAGAAGGTCTGCCGCTTTAGAAGGTGTAGAAATAACAAGATGAAGCTTTAATGATCCCTCTGGGCAAAGTGGGCCACTGCTGCAACAATTAACACCAAGGAAGCAAAAAGGGAAACAGATTTTAGACTAAAATTAGGACTTAGTGTTGCGGAGAATTTAGTGTTTAAAAGTACGAGTGAATAACATCTCAATTATCAGTATCCCATAAAAGTAGTAATTTTATTTTATGTTTTGTCTCATTTCAATCACGTTTTAGTTTAGAATATATTAGGTTATCCCCAAAATACTGAAAGCTTAGTTAGAATGAATAGAAAATATCTGTCCAGAGGAAACTCTTTGCTCATATTCTCTATTAAAAAGGATCTAGCGGATCTATCACCTGAATATCTGTGGATCTGAACCAGGAAGCAGCCAGTTTTTCAATCATAAAAGAAGAAGCGGGGAAATTGATTTTCTATCAATGCCGCAGCTGCAGCTCACACTATGCGATGAAACCACAGGGTTTTGCGTGGGTATATTGTGAAGCTAATAGATAGATAATAATTCACCGCTCACCATGATTGTTCCCCGCGGCACAATGCGACCCGGCAGCTCTGATGCGATCTACCTGCTCACACTCGTCTAAAAACAGGTGGGACTCAGCCCGCAGTGAGATGAGCTACTTATCTTTTGATTTTAAATTGCATTTTGGGTGCCCCAACACACACAAAACACACATGTTGTGTCACAATATCCTTGTGGGGACCTTCCATTGACTTCCATTTATTTCCCACTAATTTATGGCTAACCGTGACCCTTGCCTAATCCTAACCATTAGCGACACATACCTAGCTCTAAACCTAACCCTAAACTCAATTCACCTTAGTCCTAAACCTAACCCCCACCCAAAGGGGAGAGGAACTTTCCTTTGCATGGGGACCAGTTGTTGGTCCCCATAAGTATATGAGTCCCAAAATGTAGCATATTCTAGGAAATTGTCCCCTGGGTATTAAAAGGAACATTGCCACGCACACACACACACACACACACACACACACACACACACACATACACACACACACACACAACATGACAACAGAGTTATTAGAATCCTGTAGTGACTTTTCCAAAACAAAAAGCAACTGGCAACTTTCCTGTGTGTTGTTAGAGGCTAGAAACCAGTAAATAGGGCTGGCTGCGGAGAATCAATAAAAATGCGACTTTTTAAAAAGCGTTGTAGCAATTTCATCATCGATTAGTTGTGTCAGCGCGATTAATCGCGTCATCGCCGCGCCCGCCCGTCATCACATCCCACTTGCTGAAGCTGAAGCGGGGCGTGAGCAAATAGCCCATGATTGCAGTGTTGTTGCCTCTCAAGAGACTTTCAGACCCCTCCAGCGACTACTTAACAAGCGACTAGCGACAAATCTGGCGACTTTTGGAGACTCTTGAAAGCATGTATTGTTCCTACTCTTGTCCTCCATAGAAGCGGCTGCTGCGGTGGAAACCTCCCCATCCCAACCCGTTCTCCGCTTGGGAATCCCTCTCCCAGCGCTGCAGTCAGGGCAGCAGGATGTTTACCCTCAGCGTCCGAACTGCACCTGCAAATGATTGGCGGCGTAAATTGATCCTGGCTAATAATTAAAATAGCCTTTATAGATAAATTAACTTGCAAATTATGAGGGGCAAGGCTTTTAAAGGCTTTTAAATCTTCTGGCAAAGATAAAGTAAAGAAGATCCTGCAATTTATGGGAAGTAAAACAGAATAATAAATCCAGCAAGATCAGTAATATGTCAATTAATTATCTGCCACATTCCCATGTAAATATCTGTCTTTTGGAGGATGTGTTTTAGCACCCCTAGTTCTCTCATTTTTATTCCAAATACAATTTATAATTTGAATCACAGGGGCTATTTTTATCTCTATGGTTTCAGTATTTTCTCAAGTAGCAACTTTAACTTTCCTATACTTTCCTGTCTTAAAAAGGCAGAACTCTTCTAGTCTAAAAAACTCATTTGTTGAAATGGGGCCCCTATCGGTCTGTGACAGTGTGCGTCACTTCCGCCAAAAGCGCAATTCATTTAGGTAGTTAGCGCCATTTCTGTGGTGAAGAGACAGCAGCAACAAACAGAAAGAAACTAACAGAGAGCAGAGCGTGTTCTAGTTGCTTCTTTGGAAATAATGGGACACTGGTGCTGCGTCAAAGGATGCAATAGTAATTCTAAACAGAAAACAGCAGATGGGGCCTTACGGTTTTCGTATTTCCCACTTGGAAAAAAAATACGGACCGCAGACAGAGGACTTAACAAAGGCGTGAGGGCTCCGTGGGTAAGCTGCTGTAAGAAGGAAAGAACATCACGCGTTTCATAAAATATCTCCTCATGTTCGTGTTTGCTCTCGGCATTTTCACAAAGGTAGGAGTCCTTATAAATATACACTAATAAAATCAACACGCTGAAATGGTTTGCTTATAAAGTTGCAGGAGTTCATGTAAACCTACTGAAACATGCTGTGGAAGAGAAGCGAGAAAGTGATGTTTGTTTGCTTTCAACTAGACACGCTAAAATTTAATAAATAATGCATTATCTGTATATAATCATTTACACAATCACGCAAATACAAATATATTTTTTATGATGAATAAATATATATAAATACAGTGTACATATAAAAACACTGTACATACCCACTCGATCAGCCAACTCAGCTGCATTTATTCATCCTGTGCAATCTACTTAAGTTTATTTATTATAGCAATCCTTTGTTCAGATCTGTAAGCTTTTCAGTTTATTTATTTACCTCTGGCCTTACTAGTCCGATGTGCTTGTGCTGTTTCGGTATAGCAAATTTCCCCACTGTGGGAAACATAAGCATATCTTATTTTATAACACATCTAATCTAATGGGCTCTGTTATTTAGGTGCTTTATATAGTGTTTTGAATAGATGTGTAAAACACTCAACCTTTCATCTACTTTGCAGGTCAACCCGCATATGAGATGATGGAAACTGACCCAGACTGGGCTCCATCCCTGCATCTGGGCCACACTGACATCAGACCAACAGACACAGACCGCTCTTTAAGACGTGGTTATCGGGAACAGCTGAAAAAGAATGCCCTGCAAGCAACTGAAACGGGGCTCCATCAGGCTGATGAAATCCTTCAGCGACAGGATGAAGAGTTACACATGAGGCGACAAGAGAACCCTAACCAGCAACAGACTGACACGCATGAAGGCTGCTGAAAACGTTGGCCGGACCAAACACCAAAAGGATGACACAGAAGGTGAGAATCACGTCCAGGAAGGACAGACAAAAGAAATTGATACACAATGTGTGTGCTCAGGTGTGCAGAGATGAATTGGTTGGTTGGGAAGAAAACAGATTGCCGCTTGGCGATGAACTTGATGAGCTGCATATCTCTGGTGGCTCTTCAGGAACAGTAATGAAAAAAAGAGACACATCACTATACGCTTGTACCAGTGGCAGCCACCTTTATGGCTTTGTTTAATTTTCTTTTCTGCCGCCTCTCATGTCTGCTCCAAAAATAAAATTCTCAGTCCATTTCAAATGCTTCTGTTAACCTTTCATACGTCTGAGATTGGATCTGCCCTCAAAACACCTTGCTCATCTCTTCCGTGTTTCACCAAGACGGTGTACAGAACATTCAATGAAATGCTGTCATTTTTATATGCAAATCTAAAGCGTGCAATTGTGTGGCCAGATAGAGACACCTTGCACAAAAGTATATGCCTCATCAGTTTGTGGAGGCCTTTGGACATAGTCACAGTGATTATTGACTGTTTTGAAATTTTCACAGAGAAACCAGCTAATAAATGAATGCAAGATCAAGTACTGTTTCAACTTTATTCTTCTTTTTTTATTCTTCTTTTCACACAAATAGAATTTTGCTTTTTTTATTTGGATTACTTTTGAAAAATAACAGCAAAACAAATATAAGTTTCACCATCACTTCAAATATTAACAATGTTTCTGAGGTTGTAAAAATATGTGTACACAATAAAAGAGTGGATTTGAAATTTGAAACAAGTGTTGTTATTACATCTTTTCAATCAAGCAGAGGGAATTTATGAAAATGCAGTTCAAAATCTCAGTATAAATAAATAATGCAGAACAGTGCAAAGCTTCAAATGTTTTACTTTGTCTTGCCTCCCTCGTATAGCGGCGATTTGCTTTTTACGATTAAATTAGAAGATTTTCATTTTTCCCAAGTGTTTGTTTTTCACTTTAGTTTGAGTCACTGTGGTCTTCCGCAGAGATATGACCTAACAGGTGATATTATCTGTGAAAGAAGACTGCAGATCCCAGGTAGCTGAACAGGCTGGACTAAAGTGAACAACAAATACAGTGTACAACTTATCAATGTTGCAAAAAGAAATTATGGCAAGTTTTTTTCAGCCTGATGAGCAGCACAAACTGCTCTAATAACTGCAGCTATCTGTGCAACTGCCCACAACATCCTGCCTTGTCACTATAATAATAATATATAATATCGTTCCTAGCAGCTTTAGAAAGTTTGTCTGGGTAGGGTATCCCGTTCAGTTTTCTTGTTCTTTTCCATTTAACTGATAATCCTCACTGCTGGCAGCGCTCTCCTCTTGTTTTCTGCTGTTTTGTTTTCTTCCGCTCACCACAAAAATGGCGCTAGGGGGCGTGTCAGTCACGTGTCTGACAAAGACCGATTGTTTGAACCCCTTAGGGGCTTTAAAAAACAAAAATGCCCCTCTCCTGCCGCCGCCCATCCTCTCTGCTCTACCCCCTCCGTACGCTCCCCGAGCCCCCACTGCGTCTGCTCCTCAGACTCCTCCTGTCACCGTACCCCCAAGCAGCCCCTCCCTGGCCTCTGGCCTCCATCTTCCAGACAATAGGCCTGAGTATGTCCCGCTTCAGAGCCTCCCCCTTCTCCTCCTCCACCAACTACATGCCTCTCTCTGCCTCCCCCTCCTTCTCCTCCTCTTCTTCAGATGACGTCGTGCTACTAATCCCGCTGTCTGAGGAAACCACCTCAGAGGATGATGTTCCCATGCTCACCTGAATGACTTCCTCACACCTCCCCCCTCCCTCACTCTTAACAAATGAAACCCAGTCTTTCCACATCTGACTTTGAGCACAGGAGCGCCCCGACCCCCCTCCCTCAGTAAGACTCATCCTCCTTGTGCACATCTGGTGCCTTTTTAAATCGTTTGACTTGTCGACACTTTAAATCAATTTTTCTGACTCTTTATGAGAACCTCCCTTAAAGATGTAGATGACGGCCATAGATGTTGATTAGTTTTAGACGTGCACTAAGGGAAATAAAGCTCAGCTGCGCAGAAAAGGACAGAAGGATTCCCCCCCCATCCAGCTACTGAGGCAGGTTACTGTCAGACTGAAATCATCGCATCTGTGCGGTTGCAGCTGCGTGAATGGGACTGCATTTTAATCGTCGATGGCGGCGCGATTGCCAATATGTGAACTGTCTGCATACTTCTGCCACTCGCACCCGAATCTGAGGTTAGCTGAAACACATTAGCAGAAAATAAAAACTCTCCCCATCTGTTTAAAGTGCCTTTTAAGGAGTTTCCTGTAGTTTTAAGTAAATCAAGACGTCCTGAATCCACACTGCACACAGAAACACACGCAGGCTCATATTTGCTTCACGTGGTTGCACGTATCAACACCTTAGTGGCTTCGTTATAGCTTTTAGGAAAAAAAATTATGCATGCGTACTCTGCAAGCAGGCAAGAATCTTTTTCAAATATTGTTTTAGTGCAAACCTGTTGAAGTGAGTGGGTGAATGTAAGCAACACAAAGTTAATGTTTATGATGACAATCTCTTCGGTGCCTGGTTTAGTTTCCCGTGTGTGTGGTGTGAAGCGTCCCCTCCTCCCCCCTGGCTATGAAGAGACCCCCGAAATTCTCCAGATAAACTCAAAATCTTACAGGACCAGATTGCTTTCTGACACAGGAGACTTTTGGTGTGCCATTCACGTTCTTATCGTGCATTTTAAGGTGTTTTTTAATTTCAGAAAACTACAGTTCTTTGTTGTTTTTTTTCTCCTTTAAGTTCTTTTCGTGTTTTAATTTACTTTTGCTTCGTTGAATGTATTAGGGTCGATGTGGAGTAGCCAGAAGTTTTAAAATTTGCTATGTATTTAGTAGTGCTGTCAAAATTATTGCGTTATTATCGCGTTAACGCAAGGCCATTTTAACGGCGATAATTTTTTTAACGTGAGATTAACGCTATGTGGTTTTATGGTACAATTTTCCAGTACATCCCGCTGCAGCCTGCTTCGGGAAGGCGGGGCTATTTTTCCCCAGTCTATGCATTTCTCATGGAAGCCGACAGCGAGGAGCTCCTCAAAGGGAAAAGGCGCTCATACACTGGGTGACGCTCGTACCTTTTCTTTAAGCCCCACCACCAACAAACAAGTTGAGTGTCCGGTAACTAGAGCAACCTAAAATACGCTGAGAAAACAGATTACTGAGGGTGTGGGATCTGCTACACGGCACTCTTGCTGTCTGTCTACGCCACAGGTCGAGTATCGTGTGTGTGTGTGTGTGTGTGTGTGTTCATTTTTGTTAAGAGGCCGAAAAGTAACTTTCTAGAGCATAGACTACCCATCTGAAGTGATGTCGGCCCATTTGATTTTGATGTATTGATTGAAAATTGTTCACCATTATTATCTTGGTTAGCCTGACATCTCATTGCTAACTGCACCTGATTTTATAGCAGTAGGGTAAAATGTTTGTCTTTGTTCAAAAGACTGTATTAACTGTAAAGACTGTCTTTGAGATCATCAGCCAAGCATTTCAGGGCCTTTTTTGGCTACGGCATATTGTTATTTTTTGCTACATGCTCTCCCCATCTTTTTGCCATATGTTTCTATGGCATAAATCAGTATCTGTGACCTGTTTTCATTTTAAAAATAGAACATTGGCACAAACCTAGCCTGATGTATTTTTTGTATGTCATCGAGGGTATTTAAATGATTTTCAATCAGAAAAAAATTTTTATGTATTAAAAATGCTTGCATAAGTTGTTAAATCGGAACATTGTCACGATTAATCGTGATAAAAAAATTTAATCGATTGACAGCACTAGTATTTAGGTAAATAAATAAAGCTGGTTTTATGGCTTTAATAAGGTCGACCTCACTGTATATAAAGTAAAAATTTCATTTCCTTTGTATGTCTTGTACATATGTAGAAAATGACAATAAAAGCTGACTTGACTTACGACTTCACTTGACTTGACAAAATGTGGCTGAGATTAAACAATTTGCGCTTTAAAAAGTATTCTGTGTCACTTTATGAATTCATCAATACTAACCCAGAGGTGACATCGAAAATTCTCATGCAAGTTTGCGTAGTTTTAACACAAGCATTTATTTTTCATATTGCACCAGTGACAGTTAATGAGCAACCTGTACTGTGTGCTTGTTTGTTCTGAATAAAATGTTTATTTTGGAATAAAGAGGTTAATATAAAAAATATTTTTGTCCGATTCATCGATTAATCGAAAAAATTATTGGCAATAATCGTTAGTTGCAGCCCTAGTTTGAACATTACTCTCAGATTATTATTGCAGTAGATTTCCAGTAGTTTGTATCTTGTATAATATCCCAGATGCTACTTTCCTCTTTGTTATGCACTATTATACACACGACTATACACTATTATACACACACTCATTTGCAAACACTCAGACCACTTCAGTTAGCAGCGAATACTGATTACTGATGAGTTGGCAGCTGTAAAATGAAAGAAAACTAACTACAACTGCTTCCTTTGAAGGTCTGACAGAAACATTCATGGTACTTTGATTCATGGGTTTATTGTTCTTTATCTGGAGTTCATCAATGGAAACATATTCCAGGATATTACAACTGTTCTACTACATACACTCTTTTATTGTCTGTCGTATTTCTATCTTTAATGCTTTAACTCTTTGTACTCTATTTAAGCTACTTGAACCTTAATTCCCTGAAGGAGTAATCCCAAGGGAGAAATAAAGCTGAGTCTAAGTCTATCATCAAGAAGTCTGTTTTTGATACATTAGTAGTACTTAGAAACATGTATTTCATATATGGATTGTTGTCTTTTATTTATGGAAGAGGATTAGGGCCACTAAAAAAAAAGTTAACTGATTTTTAAATTTTATTTCAGTTTAACATGGAAAAAGTCAGAATTCTGACTTTTTTTTATAATTCTGAGATTAAAGTCAGAATTCTGACTTTTTTCTCAGAATTCTGACTTTTCAGAATTCTGAGATTAAAGTCAGAATTGACTTTTAATCTCAGAATTAAAAGTCAGAATTCTGAAGATTAAGATCAGAATTCTGACTTTAATCTCAGAATTCTGTCAATTAAAAAAAGTCAGAATTCTATTAAAAAAGTCAGAATTCTATTAAAAAAGAATTCTGAGGAAAAAAGTCAGAATTCTGAGATTAAAAAGTCAGAATTCTGACTTTTTATCAGAATTCTGACTACAATAGTACAATAATACATTTTCATCCAACGTTTTAGGACAGCGCAAAGAAAGGTGAGCTTAGTGCTGATTTGTTTTTTGCTACTTGGTTGAGCTGCTGATAAGATACTACTGAACTAGGGTTATGATGTTAGCATTTTTGTTGCTGATGATTTGTTTTACTGAGCTTAAAAATACACATCTATCTGAAATTGCAAATCCTGTGGCAAGAAGCTAAAGCTAGCTTGTTATAACCACAACTGACTAGCCATTGAATAGCTATACATGTGGGCCTTTAATAAGGTGACCAGATTTATGAAATCCAATCTGGGGACATGTCCAGCTTGTAGAAAAAAATAAATACGGGGACAGTGATGCTTTCATTCAATTTTACATATTAATGAAAATTTAAACAACAAAAATCAAGTCCTCTTCTTTTTTGTAACTTTGTATCGTCCACCAGGTCCTTACTCTGAATGTTTAGATGAGTTTTCAGAGTTCCTTTTCTGATTTGGTATTAAATACTGACAGGGTCATCATAGTGGGAGATTTTAACATCCATGCTGACATTGAAGGCGATAGCTTAGAGCAGCCTTTAATGCTATCTTAGACACTATTGGCTTTGTTCAAAAATGTGAATAGTCCCACACACATTCTCATCTTTGCATACTTTGGATCTTGTGCTGACATGTGGCATAGAATGTGAAGAAATAACAGTATTTCCTCACAACCCTGTCCTCTCTGACCAATTTCTAATAACCTTCAGGATTACTTTAACAGAGTTCTCCTCCCCCAAAAGAGGGTTGCACTTTGGCAGATCATTATCGGATCGAAGTGCAGTTATACATTTTAAAAGAATCTGCTTCACTTTCTCTCTCTCCTCCTGTGTGACTAGGCTGAGCAGTGCTGCAGAGTGCAAAAGCTTTAGTTTATTCCCCTTCACAGGTTGATGATTTTCAGTTTGTTCATGTTAATGATAGATCTTCCTCATGCTCAAAGGTTACCTGTGGAGTACCACAGGGATCAGTGCTAGGACCAATTCTCTTTACTTTATACATGCTCCCAATTGGTAGAGTTATTAGACAGCATGGGATTAATTTCCACTGTTATGCTGATGATACCCAGCTATATCTGTCTATAATCCAGATGAAGCTAACCCATTACATAGATTACAGGCATGTCTGAAGACAGAAAAACCTGGATGACTCTTAACTTTCTGCTTCTGAATGCAGACAAAACAGAAGTTATAGTCTTTGGACCAGAGTCTCTGAAAAAGAAGCGGATTAGTCAGTCACTTCATTTGGATGGGGATTAAACTGAATTGATCTCAGATAATAAGGTAAAAAATCTTTTGGTGTTATTTTTGATCAGACCTGT
>JAGKQL010000034.1:3583840-3597291 GCA_018398635.1 Cyprinodon brontotheroides | reverse complement strand
GGGGGGGGGGGGTGTTGCAATGCAGTTAAATTCTGTTGTTAAAACATTTGTGGCCCTTAATATAGATCCCCCTTACACTCATTCACACACACTCCCACACATACACACTTAATAGCCTTAATTAGCCGGGCATGTGTCCAGTCTTGTAATTAGCTAATAACAGCAACATGGATGTGGTTAATTAGTGGTAGGAGGTGCCTGTGAATTAGAAAGCCAATAACGCAATTACTGTGTGCTGAAAAAACAAACCAGCTAAAAGCATTTAGAAACCAAGAATAAGGTGTTTGTTTGAATGTACAAACTACTGCAAAGCTTACATTTTTTCCCACTGCAACTAGAAAACTTTTAGAAAGACAGTCCTGTAAAGTATCGTGTTGAGTTATACAACAGTTTACTCAGATCCCTAAAGCATTTACCTTTGGAGGTCACCACATTTGGATAAAGTTTAAAGCTTAGTTGGGTTGTAAACAAAATCCTATTTGAACATCTATTGCAGGCATGCCCAAAGTCTTTTCTCGAGGGCCACTGTCATGGAGGTTTTAGAGCTTTCCCTGCTTTAGCACAGCTGATTCTTATAACTGCAGTTCAGCAAATGCCTGTTAATCAGCTATCAGTGAAAATCAGCTGTGCTAAAACAGGGAAACCTATAAAACCTGCAGGACAGCGGCCCTCGAGGAATGACTCTGGGCATGCCTGGTGTTCTGGAACTCTCTTCAATCCATCATATGGAATTTAAGATAACTGCACAGCTACAAACCTACTGTATGAATGCATGGTTATCTGTCTAAAAAGATAAACAAGACAAGGAGAGAGTTAATTAGCCGGGAAGCCCAGTGGCCCATGCTTCCTCTGGATGACTTAAAAAGACCCAATAGCTCAGTGGATAGGAACGTTGCTGCCCTTCACTTTACAAGCTTTTGTGGAAAAAATCTTAAAAGAGCAAAACTGTTAGAGGTCCCATTGGTAATTTGCTACAAAGCATGTACAAAACACATCAAACATGTGGAAAGGGGCATTATGGTGAGAAACCAGTATTTGACTTCTTGGCTTAAAATCAAAATAGCATTTGTGTTGGAAAACTAAGGCCCCGTCAACACGAAGCCGAACCCTAGCCTAAACGCACAAATTTTTCACCAAACCAGCCTCTCATCCATACGAAGCCGGCGTTTCGGGGGTCTGTAAACGATCTTTTTTTTATCAGGCCTTCAGAGTGGGAAGATTTTGAAACACCGTTTTCGCGTTTCCATCTTTAAGCTCTAACCGCATTTTTTTTTTTTACACGCATGCGTCAGAGCGTCGCCTCTAAACACGCATGCGCGACACAGTATCACAACAACAATGGCGCCGTACTGTGTTGAATGGTTGCTGCTCATGCTACTCACCCTGCTGTCGGGCTTACAACAGAATCTTCTTCTTCTGGAATATCTCCAGGAAGAACAGAGCAATATCGACAACATAGTTTAGCACCTGAATTTGACTGAACCACGAAAATGGAACCGCAGGGCAACCATGTATAAATATTAGTGCGCATGCCCAACATTTCGTCCCCTATTTTTGCTTTGGCACCACAGCGCCACTTACAGGCCTGGCATACATTTTGCAGCGTTTTCATGCATTCGTGTGAACGATCACATTTATTTTACGTCTCCGTCTTTACGACAAACGTTCTGGAAAATATTAGCGTTTCGTGTTCGTTTTGACTTTGTGTGGACGGGGCCTAACACTACACATGATGCTGTCACACACTGTCCCTATTGTAAAGCAAAGTGGTGGCAGCATAATGCTGTGGAAATGTTTCCGTTTACTAGAAACCTTAGAGAGTTGATGGGTAGATGATTTTAGTCAAATACAGGAAGAAAACGTTTTAGAAGACTTAGAGCTGGTTTGTAGGTTTACCTTCTGGCAGGAAATTGCTGCTTAGCATCCAGATGATAGTGTAAAATAATGCTGGGGGAACATATTTATGTGCTGGAAAGCACAAACCTGAAATCAAATGAGAGGAAATTGTTGAAAGCTGGTGTGTTCAGATAATCACATTCAATCAAACAGACTTCAAGCTATTTTAAAAAGCAGAATAAGCAAAAAGGTAACTCTGCAGATTATTATATTTAGTAGAAATGTAGCCAAAGGTAATGAAGCTATACCTGCAGAAAAAAAGAGGTTCTACAAAATCTCTGACTGCCTTATCAAAAGAATAATTTTCCTTACCCTTTACAGCATACTGCCGATGTAACACTCACAATAACATCAAAGTAGTGTAAATTATTTTATTTTAGTTGTTAAAATGAAACAGCTCAGTTCTGTACTGTATTGTGTGTCTATTGATAATGGTTTCCAATGGTTTCTTTTTTTTTCTCTTTTAAATTTTTCTGCCTCCATGATGATGATAACCAAGGTAAGAGAAATTTCTTTTGATTATTACGTTTTTTTTAAAGAAGCTTTACATCATTTTTGACTTAATCTCCCATTACACTTGAAAAAGGAGCTGATTATGTGAAGAGCTTGTCATCTTTCTTCTCCTCCTCCTTCTCTCCGCCCCTCCTCGTCGTCTGCTTAATTGGTGGCCCATCAACCCGTTAATCAAATTACTTCTGAACCAAAATTGACAGTTTTCATTAATTATAAAGGATTATTCTAATTGCAATTCAAATTTATTCATTCACAACAGACGGTGCTCAGTAATATTTCAGTGAATTAGCATATTAAATGGAGTGCTTCTCGCATTAGCTATGGTAATGTATGCGTCTTTCCTTATTTGGGCTGTGTGAGCCATATGCACGCCACACGGGCAGTTTGTGTGTGTTGTACACGCAGGTGAGAAACCTCGACAGCGTTTAATTTGTTTGACAAACGTAGCAGGAGTCTAATGCACCAACCTGCTCCGAACTTTTCCCTCACCTATGCTTCCTTTCATAATCCTTTCTTTCTTCACCTGTTTCCTTTCAGATCCCAAATTAACCTTTAAGATGGTATCATCCTTAAGTAAGAGCACAGATTTCCCTTCAATGCAATGCAATAATAGTTTATTGATCCCAAAGAGAAATTAAATGTTGTAGTAACTCAGGTTTGTTGTAGAGCTTCAGCATTGAACACTGCTGACCTAAAGGTAACACTATCAGGAAACGGGTTTCCTATCACTTTTTGGTTTCACTGTTGAACCTTTGATCCTTTTTTTACTTCTCAGTCATTGTTTTACATTTAAGTTTAAAGAGAATATAAAAGTAAAATCACTTGCATTAACATGTACATGGACTGTTGGATGTCAGAATTAGAGATTATGATGTGATACAAACATGACTTTAACGTTCTTCCCCGTTAATAGTGACCAGTGAGAAAAACAGTGACAGAGAAAAACAGCAACAATATGCTTTTTGGAAAGTAAGCTTGTAGAAGCGATGCAAACAGCAACTTTTAAGCAAGAGCGTGCCACGAGGAGAAATGGGCTTGTGTGCGGCGCTCTCAATCGCGTTTAATAGGAGTTCCTCTCTGGAGCAGGTACAGGGTTGTGCATGTGCATTTTCTTTTAAGTCAAGAGGCAGGTCTTGAAAAATTTATTGAATTTTCAAAGGATATGTGAATCAATTTGCAAATAACTTTAAGAGATGTTTAGATTTTATACTTCCAATGCTCAAATGAGTGTCAAGGTTGGGTTGAGGTTTTGAGGACCCAAATGCAGGGGCAAGCTGAGGCGATGATTTATTGCAGTTTAATGGGGAAAAACAGTAAACAAGGCGGGAGATCAAAAGCAAAACAACAGCTAATAATGTAACTGACAACCAGAACCGCGGGAGACATCAGGGGAAAATAATCACGAGGAGCCAGGGAGAAGCAAGACGTAAACAGCATGGAGATACAGCAATGACAAGGAACCAACAGAGTGACAGCAGAGGGAGAGTATATGTAGCTGACTGAGACAAGGCAGGGCTAACAATAAAGAGCAGGTGTGAGTGGAGACAACGAGGAAGCCAGGGGAAAAAGAACACACAAGAGGGCAAAAAGAGGACAACAACAGAAAAAACCTGAGAACTACAACTACAAACTACAACAAAATAGGAATTAAACCAGCAAAACTAGAAAACAAGGAGCAAAGTAAAAGCACAACAGAACCAAGACCATGACAATATCTGTATCTAAATATATTCTTACTTTCTTTATACTGTGCAAAAAACATGGGGCCCAATCCCATTGACAGAACATTTAATAGGGAACTAATTTTGCAGCTGACAATTACTTTTCTGGTTACATCTGATGCCCCTAAGGATATGCTGCCCTGGGCAGTGAGCCATATATTTTATATTAACAATAACCACTGTGGTTTATCGCAAGAAGCACAAAAATAACTTATGCAAGTTTCTTTTATTTATAGGAGATACAGTTAAAAGAGAAAGATGAACGTGATGCGAAAAAACAAGAAGAAAACGTTTCAATAAAAGTCAACTCATGCGTCCCATCTCTCTGTGTGGAAGAGCATAAAAAATGCTTTACTCAATCAGCATTACTCAGACTGAAAAATCCGTCTGCACTGTCAGTGTTTATGTGAAAGTGTAGGTCTAAGTTTGAGTGAAAATGCCATCTCACAGGCCGCGCGCTCGAGTGTGTGTTTGAGTGAATGAGTGATGGAGAGGGAAAGAGACAGGAGAGGAAAGGAGGAAGAGGTTCCTGTCAATATCACTTCCTTCATCCCTCTCCTCTTTGCCTCTGTTCCTTTACTTACCCTCTTGCTCCATGAATTATTTCTATGACCAATGACAAAGGAACACACACGGAGGCACACACATTTCTATGACAGTCAAACCAATTGTGTTTGTCCTGCAAGTCACAGATTGTCTTGGAAGCTCATACTGTAAGTGTGCGAGGCATTTTTGGATTTGTGTTTTTGATGTTGCTGAAAGTTGTGTGGGTGAAGCGAAGTACAAATAAATAAAAGCAGGGAACCAGTGTTTAATATCGATCAAGAGGTGTCGTATATGGTGATTGTAAGTATATGGAATGCTGCATCTGGCAATGCTCCCTCTATCCTTGCTGGTCTGTCCCACTCCTTACCTCTCTTTTCCTTTTTTCCCCCTCCTGCTCCCTCCCAAATCAATCTCGCTCATCTATAATTCAACAGTTTGCCTTCAGCCCTTAAAAAATAAACCACAGTGACCTCCTCCTTCTGTCTGTCCAGCAACTCATCTGTGCCTTCTCCCTCTTCTATTTCCTGCTGGTCCTTTGGATTTATTTTGAGTATTTTTTTAAGGAATGTTACAAGCAACATCACAGACAAAGTGTTTTTTTTTTTTCATAACAAAGGGTAAAGTCCAGGTTTTCCCTCAGGTTTATACAAGCATGACTTTGTGAGTTAGAAAAGCATTGGTCTATTAGAAATATACACTAAAATAGCTAGAACTTGGTTAGACGATCACAAATAGCCTTAATTTCTCGTGGTATAGCTGTGAAAAAAAATGTGCAAAAATACCTGATATTTCATCTAAGTGCCAAGGATATTTCTTTGTATCACTATATGCAGATTTACTACAAAAAAGGACAATTTGGATACAATATTTGGTCACTTATTAAATTTATGTGATGAATTGCTGCTTATTGGTAGACTGTCAGACTAATCAGGGTTTTTGTAGATATAAAATAAAATTAGACCAAATTGTCAAACATCAAACTGCATACATTTATGTCGGCATTATCTCTCTAAATGAGGCAGTGATTAGAAAGTGCTCCAGGCCCAGCTGATGGGTGTTAGCTTTGACAGCTTCCTGGAGGGAGCAAGTCAACTGAGCTACTGCTGCCAATACCTTCATGTTCTCTCTATAAATGATAGACTAACCGCGTTTGACCCTCTCTCTCCTTGAAAGAGCAACTGATGACCTACTTGTTTGACTTGTAGAAGTGGTTCTGTTCTATAATATTTACATGTTTTCTTGGCATAGATTGAACTCTTTGCTATGAGATTATTTGCTTTTCTCTTGGAAGAATCCATTAAACTGCTTTCAATGAATCTTTACTTTTCCTTCAACATAGAAAGTATTCCTAGATAGTGTTTGAAATGCTACTTTCAAAAAGTCACAATTTACATTTATAAGCGTTTCTCTGGAAAGAGTACTAAAAAATTGTAACTGAGTAAAAGTATTATTTTACTTTTGCCTAAATTCACTACTCAGGTAAAAGTAAAAATCACCCATCTCAAAATTTACTTAAGTAAAAGTACAAATTACTTCATTTAAAAATGTAATTTGAGTAAAGTTACTTAGTTACACTTTGAGTTATTTAATGCAAGAAAAGGATGAGTCATGAATCGAATTGAGCACAAGGTGTTTTAATCGATTTCAAGGCATATTTCAGTGGACATCCACACTTGCAAAAGATCAGCTGGGCTAAAGAACATACTTCCTCACAACACAAAGACAGTCACAACCTGAACCATAAAGTGCAAACCATTTTCAATCCTACTGTCCAACAGACAACACCATGATAACTAACTTACTGCCACATTTTTACGTAAATTGGATGTTGATGTTTTAAAAGCCGAAAGCTCCGTTTTGCTGGGCAGGCACATGTTGCACTGCATTATCACATTGTTCCCTTTTGTGCATTTGAAAACAAAAAAATCCTTCCAAATATGGCCGAGGGTTTTTCTGGCTTTCATCTCCAGAATATGTTTCCTCTTCAGGCCTTTCCTCATCCATACTCCTATCCTGACTCCGTCAGATGGATATATTCAGCGCTTAGCACTGGATTGAGACAATACAAAGGGTAAATGCAAGACAGGGTCCATTCCATTTTTTCCACTATCAGTATTTTATTTTTTTTAACTCAGTAACACGTGAGGGGTTTTTAAATGTAGCAAAATAAAAACTACTTAGGTTAAAATTTACTCAGTAAAATTACATATTTCAAAAACTCTCAGAAAATTACAAATTACTCATAAAAGTACTCAATTTCAGTAACTTGAGTAAATATAATTCATTACTTTCCACCCCTGCTTTTTAGATAGTTACTTTTTGTAATCTAAAGCGTCAAGTGGAATGAATTTCCCATTTTTAGAACTTTGAAATCAACTGTAAGCTCTAATATCGAACATAAAATTAATGAAAAAGACTAAATAAAAACACTCTAACCCAATTTACATCACTTTATAGCTTCATGTACAGTTGAACAAATGAGTCAATACTGCCATGCTAAGGCTAGACCCTGCAGCAGGGCTCTGTCTGTTAGCCGCTGGTGTTGTGGTGTGTACTAGAGTTGGTTGTAACCAACTTGAATAAAATCAAAAACAAATCAAATGTACATTTTTGCCTCTGATGTCGGCATAAAATACTGTCTGTGCTTCTGTTCAGGAATGCTAGCTTTGACTTTGCATAGCTCTCCTACATCGCCTTGCACCTTGTTGATGCCCATCTGTCTGTGCATTAGATTGTAATCACACGTCCACCCTACACATCCTCAGCTGATCAGTTACATGTACCTTTATCTCATTACCCCTGCACTGAGCAAACAAGTCCTTTAAATCATGTTCTCTTCCTTAGCGGGCAGTGTTCTGTAAAAAAAAAGCTTTAAATTATTTAAATTGATGCCCTGTTATACTGTAAGTAATTTAACATTGTTAAACATGAGAAAAGTAACTGTCAGTTACCGCATTACTGACAAAATATGTCGATTAGTTACTGTTTTCTCTAAATGTCATTATTCCCCACAATTTCCCTGCACCATTGCTTCTAGTATTTTTCTCTTGAGTTGAGTTCTGGAACTTTCTTTCTTTTTAAAAGGGTGTTTTGCTTTTTACTGTCACTACATGCTTTCTCATTTTGAGGAATTGCAACAAAGTTATTGGATCCATCTAATTAACAGTTGAATATCGCTCACTGAGGAGGAGAGATTGCTGCATATTCTGTAGCTTGATATAATTGGGTTTTTGTTAGATAGAAAATAGTTTTACCAATTGAGATAACAAGCTAAAAAAATACTTTTTTACAACTGATATGGTATGGATGTTATTGACTTTGAAAGTGTCTCTGTGATTCAATTGAACAAACTATACATTTCTGTATGTAAACTGGATCTGTTTATCTTCCTAGGAAACAACATTTGTTGGGAATCAGCGATATAAAAATGAATTGAACTGAATTACTCAGAGTGAAATAGTTGCTGCCTCCTTGTTAAACAAATGCTATCAGAGAGAGAATTGCATGTAACAATGATGCAATGAGACGACACATGCTGGTCTAGTGCGGCGCTGAACATTGAGCCACTTCATGATGTTTTCGATGAATTTCTCTCAACCCTAGCAGAAGGCATGGGACTGGCTGACATCAGACACTCCGGCTAACACCTCTCTGGCCTGTGATGTCATTTAAATATGCAGAGATGACAACAATGACAGCATTAATAGTAATGATGGCAATATGAAGCTAAGCCCTCATCATCATCACCATCATCACCATTAGCATATCTCTAGAGAGATGAGTCGTGATTGACAGCTAGGCTCGGTGCTGTTTGGGACCGCAGCTCAGCTATCAATTACCTCCATGCATATCAACCATCATTATGTAAAATAACTTTGCCTGCTTGGCTCTGCTCTGTTCTCTTAAGTCTTGTTCCCTCATAACTCCTCAGCACCCACCCTTCCCCCCCGCCCCCTTTTTTCTTCCCCCTGTTCCCCTTCCCACTCCGCTCCCAACACCCCCCCCCCCCCCAAAGTCCTGTTCCTATAACTGCTAAATTCTTCTTATTATGGATCATCCTAATACAACTTAATGCACTCTGCAGAGTTCATGCACTGTTTTAAGCGTGTTTTTTATATCACTGAAATGACATTACACAGTTCTAATATAAAGAGCCATTACAGGCTTAAGAAAATAAAACACAGGGTAGCAAACCATCGCACACTCAAATATAGGCATATACAAAGCTAATAGACAGTAAGCATCAGTTCTTGGCTCCAGTCTTACTTTATGGTAAATCTGCCATGAATAGTCTGTCGCACATCCTAAACACCATACTGTAAGTGCTTTTTCAATATTTAATACTTCCATGTTTTTCATATGATATACCAAGCGTTTTCAATTGATGCTAACTTTTAAATGCTTTCATTTTTCCTTTTCACCAAACATGAAGTAGGTTGATGTATCTTAAAATATATCTTCCTGACCCAAACTAAAGTGATTCTAGAATTGACATTCATCTGTCTGGAAAAGCTTACAAACCCTTTCTAAGGCTGTTATGGTACACAGTGAAAACCATTATAAACAAACGAAGAAAACATGGAACCTTGTTAAACCTTAACGCAAAAACTTTTTTTTTTTTTTTCCACCCCTCTGTTTTCCCAAGCCTCATAGAGAGGATCAATATCTTGTGAAGACTGTTGATAAAAAGGGCTCTGATTATGCCTTACCAACTTTCAATATTTGGATTGAAACAAGTATTTTACTCTCAAAATGGAATTATATATATATAAAAAAAGAAAATAAACATTTTAAATCAAAGCAAGTAAAGCTTCGGCCTCACCTTTAGCATGCATCCTCAGAAACCCTGCAGTTTGGCTTAAGTGAAACACTTACACCTCATTTTCCAGCTATATAAAAACGTCATCACAAATTACTGCTACTATTTGATGATGGCTGTGTCCGTCATCAAATAGTAGCAGCTGTGTACAGCATTTAACTACTTTTTCACACAGGGTCAGACTAATCCAAACACCTAATTACCAAAATCAACAACTGAAGACAGTATTTGGTATTTTTTTGAACATTTTTCTCTGAAACAGAAGAAGCAACAGCAAAAGCAATCTGAAGTGAAATACAGTTTAATGAGACTGTCGCATTCGGGTGATCCAGCACAGTTTGGAAATCAAATGAAAACACGCATACACTGATGTCTTGTAAGTCTTTGAGGTTAGTGGTACATAAATTCAAAATAAGTTCTTGTTATTACTAACCTATTATAAGAGCATATTTTTTACGAGTTACCAAGTCATTGGATACTGGGAATAAAGGGATTTGACTTAAACAAACAAAGGCCATACTCATTTGAACAATTGGATGGTTTCTTATCAAAACCAGAACCAAAAAAAAAATTTAAAAAATGAAAACAGGAGACTGTAGTCATAAAAGTATCAAGAAGTACAATTCATTTTCATTCTTTTGAACAAGCAGGTTGAAATCATATTTGGTGGTTTCTTTGTTTTGCAAATTAATTGATAAAGAAAAAATATATTTTTGATTTTCCTCATATTCTATCAAGCTGAAAAAATTATAACCTGTGCTGGAAAACCTTGTTTCTCTCCATGACCTCACTGTTCATCATATATGGTAGGTGCAAGTATATTCTACTTCTGTATGTCATTTGCATTTGAATAATACTGAGTTTTGATAAATACCATAAATTTATATAACAAAAGATATTAAGATATAAGATATAAAAACAATATACATGCACGATATGATAATTTTTTTAATTTTATTTACCACTCATAAATGGGTATAATATCATATATAATCATATTAATAATGTATTTGAATTAAGTGTCTGTCTTGGTTTATGAAAAAAAACAAGCAAATTTTTGTCTTGAAAACTCAAACTTCATTTGAATTTCTACTCATCCATTTTATCCCCCCGTAAAACAACAAAAAAGTAACATTATTTTTCCTTTTGAGGTCAAAAACAATCAGTTGATGTATTTTTTATTACTACCTTCTCATTAGAAATGTTGGTTATCAGAACATGCAAGGGCAAACATCTGTAAATGTTATTTTCACAGTCCTCCTAAAAATGCATTTAAAAATCAAATAATCTAAAACAATAAAAATAAGGAACTCTATTCATAAGTTTAATTCAAATGTATTTCTATTGACATTTTTACTTCTGCTGATATTCTTTTTGCACAACACTGTGAAAGTAAAGGTACCTCCTTCACAAGAAGCAATATGTTATTATAGTCTTATTGTAAACACCACTCATAATGGCATTTCATAACCTTGTTTTTCTTTCTTCTGCATACTTTTGTAGGAGACAGGCTGCAGTAAGGCTTATCTGATGTCATCACATTATACAACAACAAACTTACAGTGTAAACAGGAAACAGGAAGTTGATATCCAATGGATCAACAAATGGAGAGGGAAACTCAAGCTGCACACTTTAGCTGAAAATACTTTTTAAGATGACAAATGAAGAGATGCTTGCTGAATTAACAAGCTTTATAAAACAGTAAAGTATATTCTGGGTGACTCTATCAGGTGACAGCCCTCACCTTAGTTTAGATAGGTTTAATAAGCTTTCGATCCGTCGCTATGGCAGATACGACAGGAACAGGTAGACTAGAAGGTTGTATCACATATGGATCTAGCAAAAGACAGAATAATCATTCTGTCTGAAAGATTTGCCAAGATACTTGGCAGGCAGGTGGAAAAAAGACATTTCAGAAAGCAGGGAGACAGCGAAGAGACAGAGGAGGCAGGAGCAAGTAAAGCACTGATCTGTTGTTCAGTTTGTCTGCACAAACTGACTCTCTGCAATTTCTCCAGCTGTCAGCAGCATGTCGGCAGAATGCTGCCTTTGTGCATGTGTGTGTGGGGGGGGTGCGTGTGAGTGTGCGGACTCTTGAGAGATTCGGCTTTTTTCTCTTCCATGGCAGGGTTGTTATTTCTGGCTCAGTAAAGTAGCAGGTCTTCAGGGAATCAAGCGGACACACACATTCAGCCTTAGACACACACCTTGTTTTTATGGTAACTGCGCTGGAATTCCCCCTGCATGTCACCGCTGCCCTGTTGGTATTGTAACTGTTTAAAAGACAGTAGTGTGGTCAAAACAAACTTCCACAATCCTTGTTTCTCCTTCACGCACCCCATGTATTCTCCCTCTTCTTCCTCACTGTGTATCCCTCCCTCTCTCAGGTCTGTGTTAGTCCTACATATTAAATATTAATGTCAGTTGTGCTCTGAGCCATAATTGCCATCTCAGCCTCTGAATAATGGATGCTCCTGTGCTGTTCACCGATACACCAAGGCTAACGGTATGAGAAAACAGCATCCAGTTGTTGTTTGCTACATTTCTACAGCCAGCGGACTCCATAACAGCAGCACAGGTGATTTTATTATTGGGCAAACTAGATACAGCCAACAAGGCAGTGGTTACCCGACCTAAAAAGTAGAACCAACCTGCGGTTTGTGTAGATATCATTCTTTAAAAAAAGGCTTATTATATGAATGTGACTGCTACACTTTCTCTCTATTGGTAACAATGTTAGACATTATTTTTCAGTCACTTAAAAATCCCATAATTTCCACCTCCCTGCAGTACAAGATTGTCCAAGAATGGCAAAGTTTGCAGTCCTGAATCCATTCTTCAGGCGTGATGGAGTTATACATATAGGTCTACCTTATTTGCATTCAGTTATTTATAAACCATAAAAATCGTATCACAATTCTTCTAAAATTTAGGTATACATATATACCTAATCTTGCTGTAAGCTGGATTGTCGCCAAGACCTGAGTTTTCAGTCTCCCAACAATTGAAAGACTCCCTGTAACCGTCCTTCTCCGCCCAACAACCAGCGGGTGGACCAATGACCTGACAGCAGTGGTTTTGGGCGAGAAACATGTAGGAAGAACAGTCAGAAGGACCTTACCAGGGGCAGCCACAAATATGGCTATGCTGGAAGACTCAGCACAGCCGATGCGAAATTTGACTAGGTTTAAGCTAAAAAGTCGCGACAAATTTTTCACCACCTACGTTTAAAGAGGGGGCAAAGAAGCACTTTGTGCATCTGTAGATGGGAAAGATTTCTGTGCTTTTCTGGGAAAAGTGTGATTTATCAGCTTACTCCACTAGTTGTGAAAACACTCAAGAAGCTGCAGATGAATCCTATTTTGATCATTGTGTCGATTGGCCGAAAGCTTATTATGGAAGGCGGGTGCTAGCTAGGACGTCACCCAATCAGCTCGAAGTATTGTACCTCCTTTTCATGGACCGACTGGACGGCAGTCATCCCAGATTGATAACGAAGAACTCAACTCAGTTCTACACATATTAATCCGACTACTGCCAGGTTTATACATACCTCCCAGTTAATCAGAGATTGCTCACTCTCTGTTAAATATACCGTAATACATCCACTGATTAAAGGGAAGCTGCTGTATAAACCTCATCTCTGGAAGCTCTGTGTTATATCAGAACTGAAAACATCACTAGTTACTCAGTCGTTCATATTCAATATTCCATAAATCATATTTCACGTATTCTTTTATTCTTATCTTATTTTTTCTTATCTGTTTTCTTCTTTTTCACAGAAGGCACTTGAGTTTAGCAGTGGATAAATAATGTTACATAAGCATAAGTGTCCTAGGTGGCATGCGATCTTCTGAGTCACTTTTCTCTGCAGCCTTTCACAGGCACAAAAGCCTGCAGTAATACAAATTAGAAAAATAATATGCATAAATATTGTGATTATATTAGGTTTGCA
>JAGKQL010000034.1:3565486-3583340 GCA_018398635.1 Cyprinodon brontotheroides | reverse complement strand
ATTAGAAATATACACTAAAATAGCTAGAACTTGGTTAGACGATCACAAATAGCCTTAATTTCTCGTGGTATAGCTGTGAAAAAAAATGTGCAAAAATACCTGATATTTCATCTAAGTGCCAAGGATATTTCTTTGTATCACTATATGCAGATTTACTACAAAAAAGGACAATTTGGATACAATATTTGGTCACTTATTAAATTTATGTGATGAATTGCTGCTTATTGGTAGACTGTCAGACTAATCAGGGTTTTTGTAGATATAAAATAAAATTAGACCAAATTGTCAAACATCAAACTGCATACATTTATGTCGGCATTATCTCTCTAAATGAGGCAGTGATTAGAAATTGCTCCAGGCCCAGCTGATGGGTGTTAGCTTTGACAGCTTCCTGGAGGGAACCGTCAACTGAGCTACTGCTGCCAATACCTTCATGTTCTCTCTATAAATGATAGACTAACCGCGTTTGACCCTCTCTCTCCTTGAAAGAGCAACTGATGACCTACTTGTTTGACTTGTAGAAGTGGTTCTGTTCTATAATATTTACATGTTTTCTTGGCATAGATTGAACTCTTTGCTATGAGATTATTTGCTTTTCTCTTGGAAGAATCCATTAAACTGCTTTCAATGAATCTTTACTTTTCCTTCAACATAGAAAGTATTCCTAGATAGTGTTTGAAATGCTACTTTCAAAAAGTCACAATTTACATTTATAAGCGTTTCTCTGGAAAGAGTACTAAAAAATTGTAACTGAGTAAAAGTATCTTTACTTTGCCTAAATTCTACTCAGAGTAAAAGTAAAATCACCCATCTCAAAATTTACTTAAGTAAAAGTACAAAATTACTTAATTTAAAATGTAATTTGAGTAAAAGTTACTTAGTTACTTTGAGTTATTTAATGTAAAAAAGGATGAGTCATGAATCGAATTGAGCACAAGGTGTTTTAATCGATTTCAGTGACATCCACACTTGCAAAAGATCAGCTGGGCTAAAGAACATACTTCCTCACAGCATAAGGACAGTCACAACCTGAACCATGAAGTGCAAACAACTTTTAATCCTACGGTCCAACTAATACTGATACATGATAACTAACTAACCGCCACATTTTTTCGTAAATTCAATGTCGATGTTTTAAAAGCCTAAAGCTCCGCTTGGTTGGGTAGCCACATGTTGTAATTGCATCATCAAATTGTTCTCTCTTTTGCATTTGAAAACAAATAATCCTTCCAAATATGGCCAAGGGCTTTTCTGGCTTTCTTCTCCAGAGTGCTTCTCTCTCTTTCAGGCCTTTCCTCATCCATAATCCCTAAGTTGTGATTAGCAACCAACTGCCATCTTCTGAAGCGCAGCACTGGATTATGAGACAATACAAAGGGTAATTGCAAAGCAGGGCCACATTTAACTTTTTCACCATCAGTATTTTTTTTTTTTACTCAGTAACGTGAGGGGGTTTTAAATGTAGCAAAGTAAAACTACTTAGGTTAAAATTTACTCGAGTAAAAATTACATATTTCAAAAACTACTCAGAAAATTACAAATTACTCATAAAAAGTACTCAATTACAGTAACTTGAGTAAATGTAATTCATTACTTTCCACCCCTGCTTTTTAGATAGTTACTTTTTGTAATCTAAAGCGTCAAGTGGAATGAATTTCCCATTTTTAGAACTTTGAAATCAACTGTAAGCTCTAATATCGAACATAAAATTAATGAAAAAGACTAAATAAAAACACTCTAACCCAATTTACATCACTTTATAGCTTCATGTACAGTTGAACAAATGAGTCAATACTGCCATGCTAAGGCTAGACCCTGCAGCAGGGCTCTGTCTGTTAGCCGCTGGTGTTGTGGTGTGTACTAGAGTTGGTTGTAACCAACTTGAATAAAATCAAAAACAAATCAAATGTACATTTTTGCCTCTGATGTCGGCATAAAATACTGTCTGTGCTTCTGTTCAGGAATGCTAGCTTTGACTTTGCATAGCTCTCCTACATCGCCTTGCACCTTGTTGATGCCCATCTGTCTGTGCATTAGATTGTAATCACACGTCCACCCTACACATCCTCAGCTGATCAGTTACATGTACCTTTATCTCATTACCCCTGCACTGAGCAAACAAGTCCTTTAAATCATGTTCTCTTCCTTAGCGGGCAGTGTTCTGTAAAAAAAAAGCTTTAAATTATTTAAATTGATGCCCTGTTATACTGTAAGTAATTTAACATTGTTAAACATGAGAAAAGTAACTGTCAGTTACCGCATTACTGACAAAATATGTCGATTAGTTACTGTTTTCTCTAAATGTCATTATTCCCCACAATTTCCCTGCACCATTGCTTCTAGTATTTTTCTCTTGAGTTGAGTTCTGGAACTTTCTTTCTTTTTAAAAGGGTGTTTTGCTTTTTACTGTCACTACATGCTTTCTCATTTTGAGGAATTGCAACAAAGTTATTGGATCCATCTAATTAACAGTTGAATATCGCTCACTGAGGAGGAGAGATTGCTGCATATTCTGTAGCTTGATATAATTGGGTTTTTGTTAGATAGAAAATAGTTTTACCAATTGAGATAACAAGCTAAAAAAATACTTTTTTACAACTGATATGGTATGGATGTTATTGACTTTGAAAGTGTCTCTGTGATTCAATTGAACAAACTATACATTTCTGTATGTAAACTGGATCTGTTTATCTTCCTAGGAAACAACATTTGTTGGGAATCAGCGATATAAAAATGAATTGAACTGAATTACTCAGAGTGAAATAGTTGCTGCCTCCTTGTTAAACAAATGCTATCAGAGAGAGAATTGCATGTAACAATGATGCAATGAGACGACACATGCTGGTCTAGTGCGGCGCTGAACATTGAGCCACTTCATGATGTTTTCGATGAATTTCTCTCAACCCTAGCAGAAGGCATGGGACTGGCTGACATCAGACACTCCGGCTAACACCTCTCTGGCCTGTGATGTCATTTAAATATGCAGAGATGACAACAATGACAGCATTAATAGTAATGATGGCAATATGAAGCTAAGCCCTCATCATCATCACCATCATCACCATTAGCATATCTCTAGAGAGATGAGTCGTGATTGACAGCTAGGCTCGGTGCTGTTTGGGACCGCAGCTCAGCTATCAATTACCTCCATGCATATCAACCATCATTATGTAAAATAACTTTGCCTGCTTGGCTCTGCTCTGTTCTCTTAAGTCTTGTTCCCTCATAACTCCTCAGCACCCACCCTTCCCCCCCGCCCCCTTTTTTCTTCCCCCTGTTCCCCTTCCCACTCCGCTCCCAACACCCCCCCCCCCCCCAAAGTCCTGTTCCTATAACTGCTAAATTCTTCTTATTATGGATCATCCTAATACAACTTAATGCACTCTGCAGAGTTCATGCACTGTTTTAAGCGTGTTTTTTATATCACTGAAATGACATTACACAGTTCTAATATAAAGAGCCATTACAGGCTTAAGAAAATAAAACACAGGGTAGCAAACCATCGCACACTCAAATATAGGCATATACAAAGCTAATAGACAGTAAGCATCAGTTCTTGGCTCCAGTCTTACTTTATGGTAAATCTGCCATGAATAGTCTGTCGCACATCCTAAACACCATACTGTAAGTGCTTTTTCAATATTTAATACTTCCATGTTTTTCATATGATATACCAAGCGTTTTCAATTGATGCTAACTTTTAAATGCTTTCATTTTTCCTTTTCACCAAACATGAAGTAGGTTGATGTATCTTAAAATATATCTTCCTGACCCAAACTAAAGTGATTCTAGAATTGACATTCATCTGTCTGGAAAAGCTTACAAACCCTTTCTAAGGCTGTTATGGTACACAGTGAAAACCATTATAAACAAACGAAGAAAACATGGAACCTTGTTAAACCTTAACGCAAAAACTTTTTTTTTTTTTTTCCACCCCTCTGTTTTCCCAAGCCTCATAGAGAGGATCAATATCTTGTGAAGACTGTTGATAAAAAGGGCTCTGATTATGCCTTACCAACTTTCAATATTTGGATTGAAACAAGTATTTTACTCTCAAAATGGAATTATATATATATAAAAAAAGAAAATAAACATTTTAAATCAAAGCAAGTAAAGCTTCGGCCTCACCTTTAGCATGCATCCTCAGAAACCCTGCAGTTTGGCTTAAGTGAAACACTTACACCTCATTTTCCAGCTATATAAAAACGTCATCACAAATTACTGCTACTATTTGATGATGGCTGTGTCCGTCATCAAATAGTAGCAGCTGTGTACAGCATTTAACTACTTTTTCACACAGGGTCAGACTAATCCAAACACCTAATTACCAAAATCAACAACTGAAGACAGTATTTGGTATTTTTTTGAACATTTTTCTCTGAAACAGAAGAAGCAACAGCAAAAGCAATCTGAAGTGAAATACAGTTTAATGAGACTGTCGCATTTCGGGCTTAGTCAGCACAGTTTGGAAATCCAAATGAAAACACGCCACACTGATGTCTTGCTTAAGTCTTTGAGGTTAGTGGTACATAAATTCCATTTCAAAATGGTCTTGTTATTGCAACACAATATAAGAGTATTTTTGGGGGGGGTTACCAAGTCATTGGATACTGCAGGAATAAGGGATTTGACTTAAACAAACAAAACCCATCCTCATTTAGACAATTGGATGTTCTTATCCAAAACCAGAACCAAAAAAAAAATTTAAAAAATGAAAACAGGAGACTGTAGTCATAAAAAGTATCAAAGTACAATTCATTTTCATTCTTTTACGAACAAGCTTAGGTTGAAATCCATATTTAATTTGATTTCTTTGTTTGCAAATTAATTGATAAAGAAAAAATATATTTTTTGATTTTCCTCATATTCTATCAAGCTGAAAATTATGACCTGTGCTGGAAAACCTTGTTTCTCTCCATGACCTCACTGTTGTTCATATATGATAGGTGCAAGTATATTCTACTTCTGTATGTCATTTGCATTTGAATAATACTGAGTTTTTGATATTTCATAAATTTATATAACAAAAGATATTAAGATATAAATACAATATACATGCACAATATGATAATTTTTTAAATTTTATTTACCACTCATAAATGGCTATAATATCATGTATAATCATATTAATAATGTATTTGAATTAAGTGTCTGTCTTGGTTTATATGAAAAAACAAGCAAATTTTTGTCTTGGCAAACTTCACGACTTTGATTTCTACTCATCCCGGTATCCCCGTAAAACAACAAAAAGTAACATTATTTTTCCTTTTGGTCAAAAACAATCCAGTTGATGTATTTTTATTTTTCATTTCCATTTTAGAAATGTTGGTTATCAGGGGCGCGCAGAAGGGCAAACATCTGTAAATGTTATTTCACAGTCCTCCTAAAAATGCATTTAAAAATCAAATAATCTAAAACAATAAAAATAAGGAACTCTATTCATAAGTTTAATTCAAATGTGTATTTTCTATTGACATTTTTTACTTCTGCTGATATTCTTTTTGCACAACACTGTGTGAGAAAGTAAAAGGAGTTACCTCCTTCACAAGAAGCAATATGTTATTATAGTCTTATTGTGTAAACACCACTCACATAATGGCATTTTCATAGCCTTGTTTTCTTTCTTCTGCATACTTTTGTAGGGAGACAGGCTGCAGTAAGGCTTATCGTTGATGTCATCACATTATACAACAAGCAAACTTACAGTGTAAACAGGAAGCAGTTTGATATCCAATGGATCAACAAATGGGAGAAACTCAAGGCACCCCACTTTTAGCTGAAAATACTTTTTAAGATGACAAATGAAGAAGATGCTTGCTGAATTAACAAGCTTTATAAAACAGTAAAGTGATATATTCTGGGTGACTCTATCAGGTGACAGCCCTCACCTTAGTTTAGATAGGTTTAATAAGCTTTTCGATCCGTAAGCTATGGCGAATCTCGACAGGGAACAGGTAGACAGAGGTTGTATCACATATGGATCTAGCAAAAGACAGAATAATCATTCTGTCTGAAGATTTGCCAAGATACTTGGCAGGCAGGTGGAAAAAAAGGCATTTCAAGAAGCAGGGGGGACAGCTTTGAACAGGAGGCAGGGCAAGTAAAGCACTGATCTGTTGTTCGTTTGTCTGCACAAACTGACTCTCTACCTGAGCCCCTTCTCCAGCTGTCAGCAGCATGTCGGCAGAATGCTGCCTTTGTGCATGTGTGTGTGGGGGGCGTGTGAGTGTGCGGACTCTTGAGGAGATTCGGCTTTTCTCTTCCATGGCAGGGTTGTTATTTCTGGCTCAGTAAAGTAGCAGGTCTTCAGGGAATCAAGCGGACACACACATTCAGCCTTAGACACACACCTTGTTTTTATGGTAACTGCGCTGGAATTCCCCCTGCATGTCACCGCTGCCCTGTTGGTATTGTAACTGTTTAAAAGACAGTAGTGTGGTCAAAACAAACTTCCACAATCCTTGTTTCTCCTTCACGCACCCCATGTATTCTCCCTCTTCTTCCTCACTGTGTATCCCTCCCTCTCTCAGGTCTGTGTTAGTCCTACATATTAAATATTAATGTCAGTTGTGCTCTGAGCCATAATTGCCATCTCAGCCTCTGAATAATGGATGCTCCTGTGCTGTTCACCGATACACCAAGGCTAACGGTATGAGAAAACAGCATCCAGTTGTTGTTTGCTACATTTCTACAGCCAGCGGACTCCATAACAGCAGCACAGGTGATTTTATTATTGGGCAAACTAGATACAGCCAACAAGGCAGTGGTTACCCAACCTAAAAAGTAGAACTTCAACCCGCGTGTTGTGGCGGGTATCATCATTCCTTTAAAAAAAAAGGCTTATTATATGAATGTGACTGCTACGCTTTCTCTCTTGCAGAATGTTAGACATTATTTTTCAGTCACTTAAAAATCCCATAATTTCCACCTCCCTGCAGTACAAGATTGTCAAGAATGGCAAAGTTTGCAGTCCTGAATCCAGTCTTCAGAGGGCAGATGAGTTATACACCTATAGGTCTGCCTTATTTGTATTCAGTTATTTACAAACCCTAAAATCTTATCACAATCCTTCTAAAACTTCCCATACACCTATATACCTAATCTTGCGCTGTAAACTGGATTGTCGCAAGACCTGAGTTTTCAGTCTCACAACAATTCCATATTGAAAGACTCCCTGTAACTCGTCCTTCTCGTAACAACCAGCGGGTCGGACCAATGACATGCCAGCAGTGGTTTTGGGGGCGAAACATGTAGGAATGACAACAGTCAGAAGGACCTTGCCAGGGCATTACAAACATGGCTATGCTGGAAGACTCACCTGTCGATACCGAAATTGACTAGGTTTTAGCTAAAGAGCAACACTTTGTGCATCTGTAGATGCAAAGAGAAGCACTTTGTGCATCTGTAGATGGGAAAGATTTCTGTGCTTTTCTGGGAAAAGTGTGATTTATCAGCTTACTCCACTAGTTGTGAAAACACTCAAGAAGCTGCAGATGAATCCTATTTTGATCATTGTGTCGATTGGCCGAAAGCTTATTATGGAAGGCGGGTGCTAGCTAGGACGTCACCCAATCAGCTCGAAGTATTGTACCTCCTTTTCATGGACCGACTGGACGGCAGTCATCCCAGATTGATAACGAAGAACTCAACTCAGTTCTACACATATTAATCCGACTACTGCCAGGTTTATACATACCTCCCAGTTAATCAGAGATTGCTCACTCTCTGTTAAATATACCGTAATACATCCACTGATTAAAGGGAAGCTGCTGTATAAACCTCATCTCTGGAAGCTCTGTGTTATATCAGAACTGAAAACATCACTAGTTACTCAGTCGTTCATATTCAATATTCCATAAATCATATTTCACGTATTCTTTTATTCTTATCTTATTTTTTCTTATCTGTTTTCTTCTTTTTCACAGAAGGCACTTGAGTTTAGCAGTGGATAAATAATGTTACATAAGCATAAGTGTCCTAGGTGGCATGCGATCTTCTGAGTCACTTTTCTCTGCAGCCTTTCACAGGCACAAAAGCCTGCAGTAATACAAATTAGAAAAATAATATGCATAAATATTGTGATTATATTAGGTTTGCAAAGAGCTCTTTTGTCAGAGCCCTCATTAAATCTATGATCTTCTTTAGTGCTATAAAACCATCAAGATATTCAGGGTAACAGAAATCAAATTTAATCATGGTTCCCAAACTTTGAACAAACACATGGAAGCAGCCTTCCGTTGTCATTGCTCCAAAAATCTGAAATAACCTTCCTGCAAGTTGCAGAACTGCACCTACGTTAAAATCCTTTCAAATTGATCTAAAAATTCTTTTAAAAAGTTTTGTGACTTAGATTTTTAAGTTTGTTTTTTTTTCTGCTTTTTTGATGTGTTACCTCTTAAGAGTTCTTTCTTTCTTTCTTTCTCTTTCTTTTCTTTTCTTTCTTTTCTTTCTTTCTTTCTTTCTTTTCTTCTTTCTTTCTTTTCTTTCTTTTTCTTTCTTCCTTCCTTCCTTCCTTCCTTCCTTCCTTCCTTCCTTCCTTCCTTCCTTCCTTCCTTCCTTCCCTTCCTTCCTTCCTTCCCTTCCTTCCTGTGGATGTCTTCACACATTAACTGATGGGGTTGTGTGTTTCACTGTCCAGTCAGACTGGTCCTGGGTCAGTTCTCTTAGAGTGCTGCTCACAATATAGCAAAGGTCAACAGCGCTGTTATCACTTGAACATGATGGGGTGCCGAGGTGGAGGAGTATGCCAGAAGACAAACTGGGACTGAGCTCCCCTCCCCCTTCATCATCTCGACTCTCATAATTGCCTCTTTTAATTGGGAGCCTCTTAACGACCAGTGACTGGACCAGCTAATCAATTCACACCAAGTGTCTGTGTGTGTGTCTGAATGGCTGTCGCTACATGGCCTTATTGTGGCACGCTTGATTGGGCCATATGGGGTCAAGTGCTAGAAAAGGGAGGCACACAATGCATTAAGATATAAAGGACATGGCTCAATATCAACGAGAGAAAACACTCAAAGAACAAGGGTAGGTTGAATCTGAAAGTAGAAACAAATTATAGAAAATGTTTTAAGATTTTGCTTTACAAGAGGATTATCTTTCCCTAAATTTTGGCATTAGTTCAGTAATATTCTTTACCATTATTTACCTTATTTCACATCTCACTTACTTCTAATGACTAAATATACCAGTGAGAGAATCCCATAGTTTAATTTTCCCATTGCAGCAAACCATTTAAGAAAACTGGGCTGGCTTGTATTTCACAGCAAAATCAGAAACAGAGACATGAATCTTTTAGATTTTGTTTTTGGCAGCAATGAGTTTTAAAAGCAGCACTGAAGATGAGAAAATAAAGAATGTATTTTGACACCAAGCACATCTAACAGAATGACAAAATCACTGTCTCTACAGGCCCTCCCTATTGGGTTGTGAGGGGTGCTAGTTCTAGTGGTTTTTGGACCATTTGCAAGATACACAGAGCAAGACAAAGACACACCAGTTAAAGACCATCATATCTGACTTTTTCACAGCAGTTTGGAAAGCCCAATTCCAAATTCCCCCCCGGAATCTGATTTGAAGTCCTACTACACTTGGTATTAAAACTGATACATTTCTAAGTGTCTGCTGTCTCAATGCCAGGCCAGGGCTCCCTCTGTACATCCACATAGACTTCTCTGCAGAAGCAATTGTCACTGACTGTTTTGCAAATGGACATAGTTCATAGTTGTGCATTCATTTTTTTACCTTCCTTTTTGGTGATAATGGGGCCATGATACGATTAGCTCCCAATGTTTAAGGGTTTAATAATAAAAACACAGAGGCACTGGTAGCCATTTTTGTTTTCTTTTTGTCTGTTTTAACAAAGCTTTATTGAACGCTTCTAGTGACAGTGATTCATCATCAGTTCAGTAAACAGGTTGTTACATTCACTTCTTCCTTGTCACTTTGAACTGATCAGCCTAAAGTCTGATAGTAATTGCATTTGTTGTCTTATTGATCATATTGATTGATTGTGTACAGCATTACAGTAGTCATGTCTGCTAAAAACAAATGCATTAAATATTTTTTAGAGTCTTATTGGGACATCAGTCACCTAATTCTTGTAATATTTAGAGGTGATAATACAGTGTTTTTATGATAAATTCAATGTGATTTTAAAGATTGAAATCAGGGTTGGAGTAAAGGTTTTATCTTGAAAAATATCATGATGTACTTTTTTTAAGCCATCATCTTAAAAAAGAAAGAGTAAGACACAAAACTACCAAGACATGGCTAGTGTTATCTGCAAAAAAGTGATGAGTTACAGCTCGGATAAAAGACTCTGTCCGCAGAAAAACATATTAGTTGTGCATTTAACAAACCTAGCTTTTAAATAATAGAAGAAAAAATTTCAATTTTTATAGATAGACATGTATATAAAAGTTCTGTTTTAAGGTTTCTGCATTTGAAATATTGTTATTTAAGTTCTAGTCTACATGTAGAAAGTTTTGTATTTGCAGAAAAGGCTGCAGATCTCCCTGAATAAACCCTTTTCATTGTGAAACTGGATAGAGACATCAGATGATGTGGAAATGCTCAGTAGAAACAAAAGTTAGTCAGAGCTGCAAAACACTTGAGACTGGGGCAGAGGTTCTCCTTCCCCCCCAAACATACAGCCAGTGCTACAACAGGAGAGTTGAATGAGCTGCTTTTGAAACTCATAACCATTTTGCAGCTGTAATAACAGCACATATGCAGAACAGAAGTAGAGCATTCAGTACTTCAATGATAGTGTTCTACTATTTTAAGGTCTGTGCTCCATTTGCCTCCACTCTTCTCTGTCAATGAGAGCAATGATTATCACATGCGTACTCTCGTTAACAAGTTATAGTTCACTTATAAAAATCTACAGTTTGAAAGCTAACAGAATATCAAGGGGGTTAAAAAGTCCATCTTTGATCCAGACCAAACAAACATATTAGTACCCTATATTTGCAATGGAGGGTGCTAATATGTTGTACAAATTAACTAAACGCAAAGTATGACATACTTTCTTTCTGGACTAAGACTTAGACAAACTTTTATTGTCATTTTGTATAAACAGAGTGTGTATACAAATTTAAATTCTCGATACATACAAAGCTTTTCCACATAGAATAGTACACCCAAAACATGATAGCCTCATTTTCATTGCTCTTCTGGGACAATTTGATACTCGCTGGAGATCGGCAGCTGTTTCAGCGACAGCTTCCGTGCTCGGTAGGCACCATAAAGTTCATTGTAGAAATAATATCTTCAGCCTGCTGCCTCGGAGTGTAGCATTTATCAAACGCAGAATGGCAACAGGATGCCGCCGCCGGCAGCCACGACGTTATGAACCGCGCGACCAAAACCAGATGAAAGCGCGCATTCAGCTTCCCGCAAAGAACTCATGCTCTTCCTCAACGCTGGTCCTCGCACATTTTTCTTTCGTTGTTGCACAGGTACAAAGCACATTTCTTCTTCTACGCTTTGCATTAATGGCAAGTATACATCGCCTGAATGCCATCTTCAACTTGTTTATCTGCCGCCTGGTATACAAGAAGGACCACATGTTAAAGCGCTACGCCTTTCAGGAAATCCTATATTGGCCTCGACTGTTTATGCTCTAAAAAACATTCTAAATGACTTGTTTCGAGTAAATTGGGCCCTTGATGCTACCCACTCAGGACACTTGGAATACATGGATAGGCCCGAGCAGTATGGAGGAATATTGACACGCTTACACAGTGGACTTTTATGGACCTTTTCTGTCTCGGCAACCATAGACGAGCCTTATTATTTGAATGTCAGCAGACAGCAAGAAGCCTCCCAGATCTCCAGGATGCATTTGAGATATCAAAAGTACTCCAGAGTGTTGTTCAGCATGGGATGTGAGTAGAAAAATGAAGGCTAATCAAGGCGTTTTGGGTGTACTATTCCCTTTAAATGAGCTGCTTTAGCAGTGAAAATGAACGTTACCATTTATATAAAAGCAAGCGCAGCAGTGGTCAAAATGTAAACAGAGTTGGAGAAAAAAGGAAAACCGGTTTAAAAGACATGGTGTGCAAAAGGTATTGATATTGAGCAGTGCAAAAATAAATAGGGTGCAAAATGCAGTAGAAAAGCTGAGTTGAGTTCCATTTAAAGGGGATTTGAAAATTCGCCATGTACTGTAAGTCTGATTTGTGACTTGATTAGAGTTTGAACCTTCCAACCAGTCTCACCCAGGAAAAAAGCTTTACTACTGAACCTGCAGTGGGTCCTGCATCACGGGGTTGCAAAGCCTCTTCCCAGGAGGGGGCAGCAGGGAGAACAGTCCATGATGCTGTGTGGGGCCCGAGGCTGTTGAATATTTATAAAGACAAACCTTTTACTTGTAAAACTGTTTTGGTAATAAAAAGAAAGCATTTTACATTTCACTAAATTCAAGTTTATTTCTGCTTTTTTTAAATATGCCTACTACTAATTTTAAATAATATCATAAGGTTAAAAGAATAGAAGTGAATAGCTCTAACACTTAACACTCATTATCCTCATCACTAGTCTGCTTCGCCCCTGGGGCCAGCTCTCTGGTCTCTACTAAGATGAAAGCTGGACTGGCCAGCACTGTCATTTTCTAAAAACGATTTTAAAATAAAACGCTCTGTCTCTAAATATGAATTTTTTATATGCATTAACAGCTATTACATATAAGAAATGGCTGCATATGTGTAATTTATGGCAATTACTTAAGCAGATATACTGTAATTGTATTGCGAAATGGTGAAAAATATATTAATGGTTCAAAACGTTTTTTAATGTTATTAGTTTGAAAAATGTTCTCTTTATTTCTTTTTTGTTAACTCCCTAATGACTGTAACTATCACCAGGCTTTCTCCTAGAAATCTTTTCCTACTTCTGCTCTGATTTCAGCAGGTTTTAGGAGCCTTTACTGAGTTTCCCAGTCGCTCTCTTTTACACGCAGATGTACAATCGGAGGGTCAGCCGAGGTGGCCATGTTAACGCTATGCTAGTGTTGTGAGGAGGACTAGACAGTGAGAGGTCAGTCGGGGTCACCCTGGCTGTCCTCCTCTGTGATAGGCTGTCACCCAGAGGTGAGGGGTCAGGATAATTAGGCATGCAGGATCCCAGCACCGCTGTTCTAACGAAGCCTGAGCTCGTTAATGCAGAGTTTTACACTCGGACCTGCCACTAAGCTTCGCTGCACCGTCACACACATACATGCTGAGCGCATGTTTGCACACGCACATTAGCGCACACCTTTGATTTATCCTGCAGGTCCAATACAAAGGCTGTCTTATTTAGTACATTGGATCACCGGGCTCAGTCAGGAGGGAATGGAGATGTTCCAGAAATGTTTAAATATTGAAGTTAATTATAGGACCAAATATATTAGAATAAAAGTGAAATTCCAATTAAAATGGGAGGATAAAGTATTTCTTTATTGTTTACACAATCATATTCACAGTTTTATTTGGTAAGTTGTTATCCTTTTGTTTCGCAAGAATGAGTGTTGTCCTTTGGGCATAGGGTGAGCTTCTGAATACTTTATTGTGATGCTCGGTTATTCACATACAATCTTTTGTTGAGTTATGGTGTATTTTATAAAAAGACATAAAGAAATGAGAGAAAGACACTAAGGAACAGGATGTTGACCCAGTTTGGTGTAATTACCTCTAAGGAGATTATGTTATTGGTCAAGTTTGTGTGTTTGTCCGTCTAATTACAGGATAACCTGGAAAGATACAAATGTATATAAAAGGCGTTTCTACCAAAGGTTCACCTCGGCAGATGGAACAGTCCATTACATTTTCCACAATATACCGTGGATGCAGGATTTTTTTTTATGATTCTTTAACGTTATTTGGCGGAACACGCAATACCCACCTAAACCAGAAAGTGGTAGTATTGACAGCTTCAGTATCGGATGAAAAAAACGTCTTGAAGTATCATACTGTAGACAAAAAAACATGAAGGAGAGCCAAGCCTTGCTTGTAGTCTTGATCTGCTGATCAAACAAAAAAAGCAGAATGAATGAAGGTGAGAGCAGAACAGACACCAGAGGCTGCAGAACATGCTCTGCCTTATAAACTTATGCAAGGGCTTTAAGGAAACTCTTGCTAAAGGTGCACCTAATGCCAAGGAACACTTCATTTAAATTAGGTAATGATCCAGATCATGTGTGAGGTTTAGCTCTAGGTGAAATTTGGGCTAAAATGTGATGCTTGGCAGAAATTTGCTCTATCCAAGTGACTCTCTAGTTTAGTTTAGTTTAGTTTTATTAGAATCCCCATTAGCTGCCAAATAAATGGCCACTAATCTTCCTGGGGTCCTCACATAAAGAAATTACATTACATTATGAACAAACAATTAAAGAAAATCACATTAGGAAATAATAGGAACATGAAAAAGAGTAGAAATATACAACATATATACACAGGTCAGTTCATCATATCGTCTGCAGTAGTTCTGAAGACAGTATCTTTTTGAAGCTTGTTCTGTTCTGGACTCTTCACGTGCTTATTGGCAGTTAGCAATATTTCTATGTGTTTTTGCAGATGCTTAAAGATGTATGAATGTATTAATGCACCTGCCAGGCTGGACAGATGACTTACACAGTTCACAAACATCTTTTCATTTGATTTACTATGTAAATCAAATGTTTGTCAGACTTTCATGACAATAACTTAATATGAAATATGTTGGGATGATTTTGTTTATACCAACAAAAAACTGCATAATTGTTAAGTAGTTAAAGAAATGAAACAGCTGTGTTTTCTATATCTACATGTACTGTAGTGTTGCAGTCTGTGCTGCACATTACCCTCTGGAGATGGACAGAAAATTAGGTACAGAGGGCGAAAGTATAAAATGCTGCAAATGCATTCTACTGGTCTCATTTCCATGTGTAATGTAGATGCATCAAGCATTAGTCAATCACAAGAGTCAGAGTGAATAATGAGTTTAGACACAAAACTTTTCAGATTTAAATTTGAAAAAAAGAGTTTGAAGTTTGTTTTTTATTCTTACTTTTTAGGTGCACTGCAAATATGCTATCCCTTACAAATCTTAGTCAAAAAATAAATGGTATGATTGAAAAAACATAGTTAAATTAATTAAATTAAATTGTGTATTTTTGATAGTTTTACTAAAACAGTAGCTGTGTTCGTACATATGTTGATTTCTTTAGAAAAGCAAAAGAAAATATTTTTCTTTATGTGGAAACATGTTTATGATTTTTATGCTTTTATGTATGAATTTATGAAACCAAATAGGTTAAGTATCAGATGTTCTTTAACTTTGAATTTTAACCTTTTCATTATCATCCATTTTTTCCATCTTCTCCTCAAATGTGTTAATTTAAATTTCTACCTAGCCTGGCATTTCAAGGTAGATAAGGTTGTTATTAGAATTAAAAACAATGTTTTTTTTTCTATCTCTTAAGTAAATCTCACAGGGAGATACCTTATCACTTACAGGAACTCTAAAATGTTTATTTCGCTCATATTTTTCATGGGATCTACCCTTTTTAAGACAGAAAGAAAAAAAATATTTTACTTTCTTGTCTCAACAGATTTTTCCTTAAGTTTTTCCTCAAGTGCAACCAGAACTGCTTAAAGAACGCCGGAAACCCAAGGGACATGAGAAGGTTCCAGGTACAAGCCTTCTTTGTCTTTCTCCTCTTTTTCCTTTCCTCCCCGTTTCATTTACAATGGACACAACATAATAATATCTATATAAATTTATGGCTGTCACAACAGAGAAGCACAGGAATGAATCTAAGTAAATAAACTATCAGGAAACTCGAGATCTTGACCTCTGACTGGTCATAGCATAAATATTCCCACACATCAGGGACACAGAAGTTAGGGGGAGGGGATGTAGGATAAAGAAAAATGAGGTGAGGGGCTTGTGGGTAAGATTTAAGACAGCACAGTCATTATTATTTCCTTATCTTCATGGCTGCAACACAATCAGGAAGACACCACTTGGAGTTGAGTGGATATACTGGACGCCCAGAAGATACTGATAGATTTATTACCATGTGCACATGTGTGTGTGTGTGTGTGTGCGTGTGTGCACTTGTGTGTGTATTTAGGGGAGAGAGACGGGACAGGGAGGGTCAAATAGTAGCAAGTGTATGACCGAATCTCTGCCTCTAATTGCACAGCTCTATTGTAGTGGAACCAGAGAAAGACAGATCTGTTTCTCTGGGAGATAATTAAAGACTGGACCCATCAGGAACACACACACATATATATAGAGATACATATAAATGTGCAGTCACAGTAACTTAGTGTATATTAAGAGTGGTGGTAATAGCAGTAATAACTGGTTACATTTAAAGAGCTTTTCACAGCTTAATGCTTTAACTCCTCTGTGACAATATGTCGACCTTTGGTGTTTTTATGCGTCACTTTCCTTTTTTTGTACTTTTGTCCCTCCTTACCTCCTTCCTTTCTTATTTATCTTTTTTTATTACATATTATACTCCTGTAATGATTCCTTCTCTGTCACCTGTACCTCCCATCTCATCCCCTGCATCTCCTCAGGTGGTTGTGTCGACGACGGTAAGCGTGGAGGGACATGTCCTTGCAGTTTCTGACAATATGTTCGTCCATAACAACTCCAAACATGGCCGGCGGGCCCGAAGGCTCGACCCCGTGGAAGGAACCCCATCTTACCTAGAACACGGTAACACCAGCCTGTGTGGGGGTGTGTACTGTGTGTGGAAGCAACATAGCCACCAGATGGTTGATGGTTTAATCCTATCAGGTGATTCCTGCCCCTCCATCTGGCTAATCCAACTTGCAGCACACACACAGCAAGATGTATTGCTGTGCATGTGTGTGTTTCTAGGCTAATATCATTATACACTTTCTCATGAACAAACCCACACTGAGAGCTGTTGTTGTAATTCAGCTGAATGCTGATAATCACACACTCCCATTAGAGAGAGAGCTTTTTTTTTTTTTTTGACTGACAGGAAGACTTTTGCCGTTATCCTTGTGGATTGGATCAAATGCTTTTAACCTCACAATAGTCAGCATTGAAGCGACATTAAGCTGTATCTGTTCTTTTTAAAGTAATATGATGCATGTTGGACCACCTGTGTGTGTTTTTATTAGAGTAACATTAGCTGTAATCTCACATCAGTCATACTTTTGAATAAGCAAAAACTCAGGTCCTATCCACACTGCCTTGGATATTGAAGCAATGACTTTTGCTGCAATGGCATCTTTTATAAAACAAAAATCAAAGGAATCGGTAAAAAAAAACAGTAAAAAAGATCTGATAATTGAATAGATTTTCTGTTATGAATATATCATCATAAACATAACATAATAAAACTCTTCAATACACTGACTGTATATAACATAAGCTTGGAGCTACTGCAGCAAGTTTTTTACAGGTTTGTAGAAAAAAATCTAGGAGACTTCAGGCATGAGATGAACTCACCTCAGCTCTTAAAATAAAGAATTAGTGATTGCTTAATTTAATTCATTCAGTTTATGAGTTAAAAGTTCTCTAAGGAAACAGCCGATTGCAGTATTCACAGACTTTACAATATTCACTCCTTCTGTATGAGCATGCAGGGACAGTGGACATTGATTTGCAACCTGCTGTTGACTTTGTAGGAGTCTCTAATACTGAGCGTGCATGCAGTGATATTGGAGACAAAACCTCCCTTTATTAGGAAGAAACCCTGAACAGAATCAGGTACTGTGTGAAAGGCCCTTCAAAAGACAAAGCAGAAACACAAAAGGAACATATGTGCCATTAACACTAGCCTTTTAATCAGAATCAGAAATACTTTAATAATCCCAGAGGGAAATTACTTTTGTTACAC
>JAGKQL010000034.1:3547813-3563929 GCA_018398635.1 Cyprinodon brontotheroides | reverse complement strand
GGTGCCCTGTCCAGGTTGCACCCAGCCTGTTATTGTATGAAAGGAGAAATATAAGCTGTGCTGCGTGTTGTGAAACTGTGGCTGCTGCATGATCTTTAACCACCATTGGCTCGGATGTCTCCTGTTTCCTCCTTTTGATTTAACGGGTATTTCTCTTGAAAACCATGCTGTGGTGACAGGCTCGGACTGGGAACGATTTAACGATGTAAATGGGGCTTTAGACTTAGGCTTTAGCCTTAGTCCAAGTCTAAAGCCCCATTTACACTTCCCTTTTGAAACTGCAGAGATTAGTCTGAACTTGGTAACCGAGATAACTATTGAGTGAAAAAGGCAAGCACAACTGAACCAAACTGCGCCAGACACAACCGAACCTAAACTGGTACTAATTCATCAGTAGGGCTTGGTGCGGTTCAGTTCTCTGTTCTACGATAACAAAGAGCGCATGAGCAGACCATGTCATCTCCTTACACTCAGCCTCCATAATCATGAAATTTCAGACATTCATAAATATGCTAGCTTCCCTACAGTGCCACACAATTTCCAGTGATGATTCTGCTTAGTATTGTGATCACCCTCAACTCCTTTCGTTTTTCCTGCGTCTGTAAGCCCTAATTAGACAACCGTTTGTCGTATACACTTACAAAAAGCCGACTCTGTCAAGTAAATTCACCAAAGTCTGCCTTCTTCGCCTGACTCTTTGCAAACTTCCTGAATGTTACAGGCGGCGCCATGTTGGTTTGCTGGTTTACCTCTAGAGAGCAGTAGTGCCGTAGATTGTCACTAGGAAGTGGAAAACTATGCTAGTGTAAATGATTGTAAGGAACCGAAGTTGGCACGGATTGGTTTTCAGGAAACAATTTTTCTACCTTTAGTTCCCAGCATCTACCTCTCTCTGAAGTACCGGAGAGAACTCACACATGCACAAGGAGAACATGCAAACTTCATGCATAAACAACATGGGCCAGGAATAGAACCCAGGAGCCTTCTTGCTGCAAGGCAGCAGTGCTCCCCACTGCGCCAATGAGCAGCCGCTTCTGTTATCATAATTTTTCATTTTTTTGCTACTCTTAAGGTAGGGGTGAGTAATGGCATGGGTGTTGCGGTACAATACGCGTCACGATACTTGGCTCACAATACAATATTATCACCATATTGCAATATCACTATATATTGTGATATTTTTCCCAGCTTTCAAAATTAAAGTGTGAACCTACATTTTTGTAAATAAAATTTTTTGCTTCTTGACACGCCACATCAACCAATCAGAGAAGCTGATCTGGGAGCTAGCAGGGAGAAAGACACAGCACTACCAATGCAGATCACTATTTTCACTCCCCTGAAACAGTTTATTAACGCTTAAATTAACTTAAAATGTCAAAACCTGCCAGCAAAATATGTTAGCTTTTATTATTCTGGTGCCTGCAGTTTGGATTACGTACATGAAAACCATTAAATCTCCTTCCAGCCGCCACGATTAGTAGCGAAAAACCCCCAAGATGTGACCGGGGCAGAGACTGCTGTTGAAGGGGATTTCCAGTGACAGTGCACCGCCGGGATCGTAATCTTGATTAATTTATTGCAGAGATGATGTTTTGAGGTGGAATTTATCACTTAAAAACATATTAAAACTACTTTGTACCCACTTATAACAACAAATATAGCAAAGTTGCTCTCTGCAATTGAACAAAGGAGCAGCAGAAGCATCGGACGCATCTGTAAAGCCTTTACTGGATGCGCTTCAGGAGTGTCAAAGATGCCCTTGAGGCGTGTTGGACCTTAATGTGTACAAACATCAACAATGAAGCAGCAGGCGCTTTTTTGCTGCTTCTATCGCATGCGATCTGAATGTAGCATTATACTAAGCTGGGCCTCTGCAACACCTATCTCCTTGTCTACATCTGCTAAAAGAATAGGTGGAAAACTGTTTTTCAGACCCCTGGGACACTGAATACTTAGTGTCTGAATTTCAGACTGATTAACACACTCCAGTCTTCTTTCAAGCCCCAGTAACCAATGTCCTCCATGATTCATTCACGTCTTTTTGTTGGTATATCTAGGTGAAATTCAGATTTCTTCTAAGATCATCAGTGACAACAAGAAATAGGTCCAAAAAGCTCTCAAGTACCCCAGAAACAGTTTATGGGATTAATCTTTTCCTGGCCTAAAGCTACAAAAGCCTCAGTTGAGTTTAAACTGATGTCTGCACAAGCACCCCTATTTGTTACACAATGCCCACAAACAGCCCTTTTTTGAGATAGACATATTCGATACCAGAAGAAAAATGCCTCCCTTACATTTACTATTGAGGGTTAATAAAACTGCACCAAATCATTGGGTAAAGTGATAAAAATGATACATTATATAGATTTAAACATACAGCTGAGTGACACCATTGCCTAGCACTTTGCATCTCATCAATAAATAATAATTAAGAACATACAAAGCAGAAGCAAAATGCATCCCTAAATTTACTGTAATGAATTTGGTAAAATGTATTTTCCTTTTTATTACCCATTCCCTCCAACCCTATCCCATTCCCATTCCCATTTTTTTTTTTTTTTTTTGCAATCGCACATTAAGCCCTGCAAAAACAAAGTGGGAGATTTAATGTTTTTGTTTTCATCTATGCCCTATGTTTCCAATTATCTTTTGAGCTGAAACACAGCGCCTTCCAATGGCTGCAGGTACATGTCTTCCCATGTATGTTGTTGTATTGTGTTTCTTAGGTGGGTTTTTCTGCAGCAAATGTTGTTTCAATTCTGATATATAACCTTTTCTACCATTGGTAGAAGATATTGTTTAAAACCACACAAGTTTATGGGAAATGTCATCAAATTTAGTCAAAACTAGAAACGTCTCAACAGTGTGCCCACCCACACACACAGACATTCCTGACGTCCTTCTTTGAGACACTGATAACACCTGCTGACCACTTACATTTGCATTTCAACAGTCAATTATTTTATTCATTTTAGGATGCTAACAGTGGATATAAATAATGTTAAAATAAGTTCAAGATGGTTTAAATGACACCTAACCTATCCTACCTGCAGCATTGCATAAAAGGAGACATTTACTTGAGGTGAGCTGTAGGTTCTGCAGCTTGTGAAACTGTTTTCTGCACAATCTTTAACCACTATGTGCAAATGTCTCCTCCTGTGTTACCCCTGCTTTTCTGGTTAATCTTTAAAAATCTAAACTTTCGTAACATTTATGTGGTAACTACAATAACTAAAATAGCACAAACCAAATAGTTTACTTGGTAATAATTGCACAATTTCTGAGAAACATGGGTGGCTTTCTTTTCCAGTACCGATTTGAAATACTTACCAATTAATTAAATGTGTTTTACTTGGTAATATTGCTTATTAGTTCTATTAGTTTTTTAGTCAATCAATAAATCAATCAGTCAACTTTATTGTCAACTACAATTTACATTGCAATCGAGATTTCAGTTTCAGTACAAACCCTTCATCGCGTACGTCACATACATTGGGGTGGGGGGGCTGAGAGGGGGAACGGTTTTACTGAGGCCATGCGTGCTGCAGAACGCTGCCTTTGGAGCATTATTTATTCTTCCCAGGTCCCCACCATGAGGCCATACCATATAGCGCTGCCTTTATCTCTGTGGAAAGATAGGAGCCACATTGGGGAAGGAGGGGGGGGAGCATATTTCACACTTTATCTTTGACAGAATTAGGATCAGTTTGAGATATCAAAAAACCTCAGCACAAGAGAGGCACATATAACACGACACAGACATTTCAGCAGTCCAAACAACATCATTCTAACCAATATAACTGAATAAAGAAACAAAGAATGACTTGATTTACTCCATGGTTTTTAATTTACTCAGTTTATGCCAGCTGTAAATTTAGTTCCAGCTGTAAATTTAGTTCATAACACTAGTTATCAATATATTATATTCATAGGACAAATCCATTAGTAAGACTGTGTTTATAATGGTTTTCATCTCTATACTTATTCAGTAGAAACCCAGAAATTATTTATCCTGCACTTGCTGCTGTTGCACTTCTGGTTAGACCTAAACTGCATTTCGTTGCCTTGTACCTGTACCTGTGTAATGACGATAAAGTTTAATCTAACAATCAATGCCACCAACTAAACGTTGATATACACTCAAATTATAAAAAGAAATTGTAGATTTAAAGCAGTATTCAGTTTAATTTATTTACAGAAATTGTAAGCTGTACAAGTACATTTTGTTAGTGATTTTAAAATAGGTAAAATATTTTCTATTCTCTCCCTTCAATAGCACGATTTTCTCATGACATGCAGGTGGGTCGAGGTAGAGTCCCTTTTGGTCTATGGCTCAGAGCAGTTGTTTGTCGTTGGGGGTCATCGAGCCTTTAAGGTTAAAAAGTTGATCTTCTAGATCTTCCATATTAACTTTTCCTCTTCTGTTCATTTCTGCTCTTAGATCCTTGAGCTCTTTTTCACTAGAAAGAAGGAAAATACAGACAGATTGAAGATTAAAATACCATCTAAAGATCATTTTGAAAAGGCTAACAGAAATATAACTTAAAACATACAGTTTTTACTTCTAGATCCAATGAGATGGACTTAGTGTTTTCACCTGAGAGGCATAAATGTAATTCCACATATCAGGTTGAGCTGCCGCAGGATCACAGGATGACTTGGCATTGGAAACTGCAGGTAAAACAGCACAGATTTACCAAACTGAGCCTTGCTTTCCTTCTTTGCATATTTGTAGACATGCACACACCCTTGGAGTTGAGACACAGGCACTCTGTTTTCCAGAAGTGATATGATTGATGGCTTTCTGAAGGATTACGGCCTGCTGAGTGAGCCTCTTCAGGTATTCTGAGCTTTCCTTAGTTCTTTCACTGTCTTCACCAACCTGTGTGTTACAGATTAATGCTGACTGAAACTCAGGACTACAATCATAGCAGCAAAAAAAAAGAAACTTATTTTTAAATGCTCACCTGTTTTTTAAATATTAAATAAGCCTCTTGTTCATGTTGCAGAGCCAGCCTGAACTCCCCTTTGCTCTCATAGACAAGAGCAAGAACATGATGACTGCAAAAGAATGTGACGGAAGACAAATCATTGACGATGATCCGAAAGAAAACTGACAGATAGGGCATAAATACCTGTGTGCATGGTTCAGGGATGTTGCACTGTAGTATTTAGAGGTTAAAGTCAAGGCTGCTTTCAGGAAGTTCAACGAAAGCTCATACTCCATCAGGCCATAGAGGACTAAACCCAGCATACTCTGTCATATAGAATATTATATAACGTAAGAATGAATAGGCATTGATAACCAAGAATAAAGTTAGTATATATTTCCCAAACTAAACCATTAGGCCCATTTACACTACCTGTAACATTCAGGATGTTTGGTTATAATTGTGACATTTCGTTGTTTGCAGAGAGTCAGGCGAAAAAGGCAGCCTTTGGTGAATTTCCTTGACAGAGTCAGCTTTTAGAAAGTGGACACAACAAATGATAGTCTAAACCAGGGTGTTGTCCAGTCCCTCAAGAGCTACCGCCCTGTAACTTTTAGATGCATCTCTTCTCTAACACACCTGAATCTAAAGGCTCAATCCCCTCATTTAGCCCAGCAGAGGTGTGGTAATGAGCCACTCATTTCCATTCAGGTGTGTTAAAAATGGAGTGCATCAAAACGTTGCAGGATAGTAGCTCTTGAGGACTGGACTTGAGCACCCCTGGTCTAAACAGACGTTGATGTCCATCACACACCGCTATGCAGAATCATTACTGGAAATCGTGTGGCACAGTAGGGAAGCTTAGTATTTTTATGGAATGTGTATGAAATTTCGATGATTACGGTGGCTGAATGTAAGGAGATTGGTCAGGACTCCTGTCTGTGTGTTTGTGTTTCTGTGTTTGTCTTCCCCTTCCTCCAACAAGAGGCGAGGCGTCTGGTTCTGGTCCACCTCCTTACACACCTGCTGATGGTTTCCTCAAGCAATGGAGTGTTCTTAAGCTGCTGACTGCCACTACCTCGACGCCAGAGTGTTTGCCAGTTTTGGGGTACTCTAGCCAAGCTTCGAGTTTTGCTGAGCCGCAAACTGAGTTCTTGTCAATCTGAGTTTCAAAATAGTTTTTGTCTTTGCTTCTCGGCAGGAAGTCATCCTGCAAACTGGATTGACCTTTCTCTCCCTGGAAGGATCAACTGCGCTTCAAACCAGAGCTGGGGTTACAAACAGGAGGTTTGGACCGGACTCTTCTGCTAAGAAATAGTTTTAGCTTCAGACTGAGAAAGGGATTTTATTCTCCACTACGACCCGCTCAAGCACCGTGAGGAAATCTGAGTGGCAGTCAGCTTCACCGTTCACCTACAAACAACAGCATTCTGTAAAACCCTGTTCCGCCCTCCACCAAATCAGACAAACACTGGAACAACAGCATACAGACTGGAGTCAAAGATTCAACAACTTCTCTGGAAATGTGAGTCAGCAACCAGATCAAATTTCCCACTGAGCCTGAACTAATCTCTGTGTCCTGTCCCCTCACTTTCTTTCAGCCCTCTGGTTGAGCAGTGTTCAGAGCAACATTTCTCTTGGCATTATCTCTTCAATGAAAACCTGTTTAACCTTTTCTCCTGGTTCCCCTGTTTGGCCTTCAGCATGTGGGTCTGAACTTTAAGTAAAATCATGACAGAAATGATGCGTTCTGCTCATGCGCTCTTTGTTATCTGAGAACCGAGCCACAACTGAACCGCACCGAAGCCTACTGATGAGCTTGTACTATGTTAGCCGTGTTCGGTTCAGTTCTGCGTACCATTTATACTCAACAGTTATCTTGGTTACCGTGCTCGGACCGATCTCGGCACGGTTTTAAAAGGGTAGTGTAAATGGGGCTTATTTCTCATCCAAAGTTGTTGGCAAAAAGAGATGAATGAACAAAAGCTACACCAGTAACATATTACCAGCATATCTTTCTCTCACCTATACTGATAGGCAGAAAACATGGAGCAAAACAACAGAACAATAAGGTAAAATTCTAGTAAATTTAAAAACTCATTGTTTAAAATCAAATTTTGAATATGAATATTTAACATTAAGGGGTTTATTTTGTCATAAAAATATCAAACATGCTCAAATACTGGTAAAAGTAAACAAAGTCCCCACTAAATGGATCAATAAAAATATGCTCCCTGTCCCACTTAAACAGATGATTTATTTTCCTTACATTCAGAAGCGCATTTTGTGGATGATCTTCTCCAATTACAAGCAGGGTGAGGTATCGAGAACGACAGAGCAACTGAAGGGACGTTGAGAGGCGTCCTCCGGCAAAGCAGTACAGGGCCAGGTGAGTCTAAACCACAGGAACGATGCGGATTTAATATGTGGCACAATGGAATGATTATGAAATTAGATTTTTTTTTTATTATCGAACAATAGAACCATAAACAGTAGATTGGTGAGAAAAGAAAGGAACACACATAGTCCTGTATGGTCTGTGGATGGTCTATCCCGTGTATTCTCTCAGAACTCAAAGCAGCTTTTTCCTGAAGGTTGAGAGCCTGAAACGACACATGGCAAAACACAAAACATGAATTGCTGGATATAATAAGGCAACGCGGTGTGGGAGAAAGGAACTGAATTTGATATTTACATCATCATTCTCTCCTAAGATGTAACTGAGCCGTCCTAGGAGGCGCAGACAAATAGAAACGTCCTCGTGCAGGACCCCACAAACACTGCTGAAAAGAGTCAGGGCCTCACTGGTCAAGTCTAGACCTGCTCTGAGACGCCCTGGGAAGTAATAAAAAACATAAATCGTAAATCACGGGCGTCCATCTACATATCAGACAAGTGATATAACACAGCAGTGTTATATTAAAAAGTCTGGATGAGCTGGAGAGATCCCCAGCTTAGGTTGGGTGAATGCACAAATCTAGACTTTTAGAGGAGAATTAAGCAGAAGGCAATAAAATAGGAAAACTAGCTTCGGAGATCAACTTAAACTGATACAAATAAAATAGCTTTAAATCTAAAAGAGATAACTTATAGTAAATTAGAGCATTTTCCGTTTACATTCCATGCAAATATGTCAACTAAAAAGCTGCTGGGACAGTTATTTCAGTCCTACCACTAAAGGAGCATTTATTAGAGAAAGAACAGCGGATTTTGCTCTGCATCACTAAGAATCAGGTCAAAGTTATATATTATGTATTTCCTCAACATAATGTTAAAAGTAAGGCAGGAGAGGCTGGAAACGATATAATCATCATTAATGATTAGAATATGTCTGCCCTGCTTGACAAATTGCTTGTTTTTTACTTTTTTTTGGAAAATATTACTGATCATCAGTTTAAGATAACCCGAGTTACCAAATGCAGCTTTTAATAAGGATTTACTTTATTTAAGTACAATATATATATAAAAAAAGAAAAAAAAATCATGGCCCTGTGTAAAAAAAGAAAAGCTTCTACCTGGTTTGTAATAACAATAAATGTCTTTGACCTGATCCTTCTGAAGTCCTCAGCCCAAATTTTTTATCACAATTGTTTGGTCCACAGCAACCTTTCTATCATAAATGGCCTGTTTAATGTCCTAATCATTTTTCTCACCCACAATTAGACCCAAACTTTGACCACTCCACAACCATTTAGTCTTTTTTTTTAGCCACACAAGGGTAAACTTCCTAATTTACTTTAATTAACTTCTAGTTGCACCGCCAAAGTGTCCTTCAGTTTAAAACGAAGCAGTTTATTTGACATCTCCTTCCAGGCTTTCTTTAGCCTGACGTAGTCCTGGGACTCAATTCTAGTCAGAATATGAGTCTGGATACTGCCCCATAGAGCTGTGATTATGGGGCGTGTTTCTTTTGAACGAACTAGGAAAAATGCCTCTGTACTCAATTGGATAGATCTACAACCAATAAGTAGCAAACGGAGTGCGCGGACGTATGTTGCTTGCGCATAGTTGTTGTCCATTAGTGCAAATCAAAGCGCGGCAGCTTCACTTAGAATAAGCTAGATATCGACTTGATTATGTCTGTTCCTCTTTAAAAATTAATTTGCTGTCGCATATCGACTCAGAACAAACCTCTAATAGCAGAATCTACTCACCTAAACTCCAGCAGCAGCCATTATTGTTGGCTTAGTCACCCAAGCGCCAGCTGGTCACGCGGTTGTTATGTAACGCATTCTTGATCATCATCTGTCCATCATCGTGAGCAAAGCCCGCCCTGACAACTTGATTGGATCGCCTGACAGTGGGCTTTCTTAATATCAAGGCTAATATGGGAGCAGAGCCAGATTCCAACTTCCCCGAATCTCAAACCTTGTGGGCGGGACTAAGTTCGACTGGCACCCAGGCTAAGGCTTTCTAATAAGGTGACAAATTGATGGTTTAATAAATTTTTGGGGTCCTGAATAGGAACTGTAAATAATAGTTTTGTATCAATGCATCGGAACCAACAGCCACTTCGATCCGATGCACCACATATTGTTTCAACCATAGATTAATGCTTTTTTTTTTCCTCCCGTCTATTTTTAATATCCATTTGCTCCTGGACATACTCCTCCCTCCGTAAGGCGTGTGGCGCTTAGACCCATTTTGCATCCTCCTACCTCGCTTCTGGTTATACTCTTACACAGCAGGTGTGTGTGCAGTGAGCTTGACGCAGACATTTTGATTTATGCTCAATATTGAAGCTGCTGGTCTCAGCTACACGCTGTGGGTCTAGATACGCCTAGGGCGTGAGAGGAAGCTGGGGCGAGTTTAGTCCCGACGACACGGAGGGACATGAGGGCCAAAAAAGAGCCGGAGATCCAGGTGGAAAAAGGGTCCCAGCCGCTCTCGCTCACCACGCTCTTCTAGCAGGTCAAACTTCACGAGTTGTTTTTCTGCAAATTTCTGTCATAAAAACAAAAGCAGCCGGCCTCCTGTTTGCGGGCAGGCACTGTTTGCTGTCAGCTACAATTTGGGAGAGGTGCAGCGGAGGCCGCCTGTGGAATTGCAGTAACTCATTGCACTGATTTTGTGCATTAGTTTTTGATGCAAGGCCTTTCAGAATCTATATAACGCAAGAGGGGCTTTATTATTTTTTTAGTAAAATGAGGTTTTTATAGGAATAGGTGTGAGTAAAACTTTTCTGCTTCTGTTATTTGCTGTTGTTTCTCAAAAAAAAAAATGCATAACGATATTGCAGCTTTAATTGATTTATTTCAAATTTGAAACATTGTCTAGCCTGTAAGGTGTAAAAAAAAAAAGAAGCAATTAATCGAATCGAATCGTGGTGTATTCTTTGTGTGCATCGAAAATAATCGAATCAAGTTGGGTCAGGAAATCGCCATGATGGATGTGATTTACACCCCTCAGTCCTGAATCAGGTTTGTGTTCTAAAATGCTGTGTAAAATTTAGACTTGTTGTGAAATGTGATTTGAATCTCTGTCTGGTTAGTCTACAGAATGTTTTTCCAATAGTCTTCAGGATAATTACTATGTTTATCGACAAATATGAGACTGGCCTTTTAGTTTTTGGTTCAGTAGTTAGGTTTATTTAAATACATTTTCTTTTTGCTTGATTTATATTTTATTTTTTAATCTTAACCGCTTAACAACCACCTCATTTTGGGTAATTCTCGCCTATTTTGCATACCCAAATGGAACAGCAAATAACTTAGGAACTGTAATCCCAAATTACATGTAGAATACATTATTTGAGCTAAAACCCTCTAGTTTCTGAATATATAAGTTGGGTGACTAGAAGACAGACCAACCTGCATCAGTTCAAACATGACTAAAAGTTGTTTTTTATTATTCTCGGAAATGATAGGTCTTTTTTGAGCGGCAGTAATAAAGACATTCTTCAGAAAAAGCAGGATTCATTGTATTATATTTGTTCTACATCATGTCAACCACAAGTGCAGAACATTTTAGACCTCTAGCTATAACAGTTCCAGAGCTGTGGGGTTTTGAGTTTTTGATGTCAGCTTGGAGCTGCGCGCAATGACTCCACCTACTGGTAAACATTTTACCAGTGGAATTTTATGCATTCTGAATTATTACCCCCACTTAAGGTCCACCGGGTTCGGCGGCGACTTTAAGAAATGTTTTTTTTTTTTAACAGATGGATCATGTTTTTCCATGTGTTTCTGAATTTCTTTAGATTGGGTCTATTGTATTGAAGTGAAACCTTGATTGTACCCATCTGGGAGTAATCTGGACTGGACATAGCTAATTAGGTTGGATACAGCTGTTTAGAAATATTAATGATTACAGTTTAATCATAATTCCAAAATGTGGGGAGGTTAGATTTTCACTTCAAGTTGGTTTGGAAAACTTTTTTGTACCTTATTAAATCAAATCATTAAAACTTCCTTGGGCACTCACTCAGATTTTCTTTTACAAGAATTTAAATTTGTTTGATGGTCTGAAACATTTATTTGCAGCAAAAAGAAAGAAAATAAAATCTGTTGTTAGGCAAGTATTATTCTGCTGCAAGTTAAAGGTGTTTGTTAAACTTTTTCCAATTAAAATCAAGATGACAACTGCAAAATTTCATCATCTGATGATGTTTTCCTTCAAGCCTGTAAATGACAGAATGTCAAGCTAATTGCGACATTAGAGCTGCTCATTGAAGTAGTCTGTAGGATTACCTTAGCAAACAAGGTGCAATGTAAACACAGCAAACATTGCAATGGCATTGGTACCATGCCCCTTACCCTGCTGTACTGCCAGCTGTGCTCGCTGTAGAAGTTCTGCAGCATGAGCTGAAGAAGATTTGAGGTGTTTGATCACAGGAAACATGTTCACAATATCCTCCTCACTAAATGCTGGTTTGTGTCGACACTCAAACACATAATCTCTAAGCTGCATCTGTAGAAAGAAGAATAAAAAAGATCAACTGTTTGGTGAAGTTGAAACCATGTTTTAATTTCAAGCATCAAAAATCACTGAATGTGCGCGCCTTCTTTATGTGTATAAACTACAGAAATAATTCATATGCATTGCAACTTTGTGAAGACTTAGAGTACCTACATAATATACCTTTGATATGCTAAAAAAACAAAACAAAAAAAAACACTGTATTTCAGGAAATCCAACTTGTTTTCCAATTATTTAGCAATTTGGTATTTCTAAATCCTAGAAAACAAAGATCACCTTAGGGGTTCCTCAATGATTCTTTCTTGGTTTTCTTTTTTTCATAGCCTTGCTTTTTCAAGCTGGTATACTACATTTATTACTAACATTGATGTTTTCGTGTCCTCATGTAACCACTGGCTTTCTTCAAAGATGTGTGCGTTGATATGCATCTTTGCATCATAAAGAAAAAAACCCATAGACCTAAGATGAGCAGAGTGGTTTTATGCAGTCCTGTCAGGGTTTGGTTGTGGTTTTGGACCCAAATGCAGAGGCTGAAAGGCAGGGGCGAGTGCTTGCAGTGTCTTTAATAAATTAACACAGGTAACAGAGGCAGGAATCCAAAAAAATCCAACTTCAAAAATGTAAAACAAACCAGAACCATGGAGACATCAGGGGAAACCAATCATGAGGAGCCAGGGTAAGACCAGGAAAGACAAAATAAGATGATTAAGATGAGGAACCAGCACTGAGGAACTGCACAAGGAGTGTATTTATGGGAGACTGAACAAAGAGAGGACTAACGAGCAGATTGGGAGAAGGTGTGAACAGAGCAGTCTGGGAAGAAGCTAGGGGAAAAGGAAGTCCAACACAAGAGGGCCACAAACAAAAACCTAAGAACTGAAATACAAATCCAGAAAATATAACAAAATAGGAATTAAAACAATAAAATCTAGAAAACGAGGAGCAAAGTAAAACATAACAGACAATCAAGACTGCAACAAGTTCAGTGCAGTGAGAAATGCTCTGATCTGAAATTTATACTGGAGAAACCAAACAACCTCTCCACAGACGCATGGCTCAACACAGGAGAGCTACCTCCTCCGGAGCTCGGCTGTCCGTCGATAATCTGGTGGTTTGAAAGGGGTTTAATGTTAAGAGAGAAAAAACAACCTTAAACAGAGGGGATGGACTCAGGTTTCAGCTCTCAAAAACCCACAACACAGTGACAGAGTCAATTCCTTCTTGCTATCATAAGCCTCATGGCCATGCATGGGACCAGGACATCTTTCCTGGTCAGCCAGGCCAACATGCCCCTAACAACTTCCCTTTCAGAGGCATAGACCAGTATTGGGTATTGCAGCCTAACAGCTGTTCTTCCTGTTCAATGTGCATGTTTGCTAAGATCTACAAAGCTTGGAACTCAACAATATTTCTGACATTTTGAAATGAAAATTCTTCCTGGATGGGAAGTGAAACGCCTTTCAAACTTGGAAACTCTTTTGGAATGTACATAGATAGTATGGGTATAAGGGTTGAAATCGACTTATTGTTTTCTAATAAAAACTGGCATTTTTGCCTGGGGTTCCCGGGCCCATGGCCGGTTCCACTTCAGGTACGGCTGGCTGCCGGCGGAGCCCACGGGTTCATCTCCGCGGTTCATGGGGCTTCGGCATTGTGGTGGCTGGGGGACTTCCTCAGGGCTGTCTCTCCTCTTCTCTTGGTGGGGGCGTGGATTTCCTGGGTTGGCCCCTCCTGGGCGCCTTTGGTTTTGGGTCCACCAGTGCTCACCTCAGTGCTCTGAGGGGCTCTTTGGCTCTTCACAACCACTATTGAGCATTTTTCCTTTGGATAAACTTTACATGCACAAATGCGCTCTTACAAACAACTAGAGGTGCTTGTTTCCAGGTACTTAGAGATCCACTTCCATACAGAAGCCCATATTCTTATCTGCAACTACCACAAAATACATGTCAGATCAAATAATATTACTTTTACTTCAGCGATAGTATCAAGGTGCTACTTGATTTTATCTCTTATAATATATCCGTTGGTTGTGCTGTTCTTTTTACATCTCTTTGCAGGTGATTAAGCAGACTGAAGATGTTTTATCATTGTCTCCCTTTTATTTCATTTTTATTTCATCTTTTCTCGTTTTTCCTGTTTTTCCTTACCTGTTCCACTTACACTGCAGTGTCCATATAATCTGTAATGCTCCCTGGATAATCATAAATAAAGCAATTTATATGGATAAAATCAAGTTTCAGGAACCACTACTATGGCCATACTCTTTCCACTTGTGAAAGCTTAAAATCTGTTTAAAAAAGGGATCTTTTTGAAATCAAGAATAATTATTCTTGTATTGCCACTACTGCCAGATAGGACAGACCAGGACAAAAAGAACAAAAGAACAAAACAATAAAAAAAAAGCACAATGCCATACGGAATAACTCCACATGATCATCAAAGCTTTGGGTTTTGCAGTAGCATTTTACCCACACTTTCACTTACCATCTCTCTACCAAGCCAACTAAGGTTTTGGCAATCAGAACTTCCACCGTGTGTCATCGGATTTCTAGACAGATTTCTGCGATGAATCGCTGGGTTCGAGCGCGCATTTTATTGTTGGCCCCTGTAAAATCACATCAAAGATAATTTCAGGGGAATAAAACCTCCAGGGGGTTTTCCAAACATTTATTTCTTTTAACCTATAATGTTGCGCTTTTGCGCTCTAATGGAACATCGAGAGCTATCTGTAATTTACTTGGATCTTAGTGAGAAAAGACGGAATAAAAAGCTGAACTGGCTACATGAACTGGACGAACAGGAGAAGCACATAAAAACTTTGTACTTGTTATTCAAGACATTAGCTAAGGTCACACAGTTAAATCATAGGTCCAGAAGAAAGTGATTGCTGCTGCTTTTCTTGCGGACCTGATACAACGATCAGTGGAAAAACCACCTGATCCTTTATGATATGTGAGTGTTTTCTTCATCTCATGACAGAGAGATAAATATACATTTAATAAGCACAACTTAATACAGTCAACACATATGATTACATGATAAATTCCCTGGTTTGTATGTTTTACTGATCATTATCTTTATATATAGGAATTATTAAAGGAATTTGTTTAGGTATTCTGTGCTTTGGGATAAAGAATATAGTAAATGGCCCTGAAAAATCTCTTTATGCTGGATTTTTACAGTTTTTGCAGTTGTGGTAATAAAAGTAAAACGATTGATACAGGCAACTTTATTCATCCAGAGGGAAATTCAAGTGTGTAGGACAACATTCATATTATCTGAATAAAAAAGGACTTGAGGGGTTTTAACTGGGACAGAGGAAGGGTGGGCGTAGGAAAATCTAAAAATCCCTGAAATTCTAATGAATGCAAAGTATTCACAGCAAAAATTATTTAAAAATTAGTAAAAATTTCTTAAATTAAGTGTATTTAGGAATTAGTATTTTTAATCTTAAAGCAAGATGCATATGTTTTTTATTATTTTAAATGTAAATTGTCTAGTTCCAATCGCAAAATGTCTCACTTACTTCCCTAATTCAATAAAAAATGCACTTATTTTAAGAAAAAAAATGACTTATTGAGATTTAAATTTTTTGCAGTGTTCCATTTATTAAATGTATTTACAAGTGGGCTCAATCTTACCTTTAGTTTTCATATTTTATCAAAAGTATTAACTTTTAATGTTTTGATAAGGGAATATCAACTCATGTTTTTAAAATATAACTGCACAAAACTCTCATTACTCAAGCGTTAATTTGAAAAATCTGAAACTGAACTTAAACTGGCAATATCAACGAGAACAATTCCAATTAAAACCGCGGCGGTATTGGCCGACCCCTACGCGGCTTTCAGCGCTTCGTGCGCTATAGCCACTCAACGGCGGGACCAGCGACGCCACGCCCGGCTCCGCGCTCCTTCCAGCCTATTCTCCTGCTCTTCAGCCTATGCCTGCTGCTGCTTCCCCTCATCCTCTTCATCACCCTCTGCTGCTCCTCTTATCCTCCTCCTCCACTTTCAGAGCCCTATGGAGGTGGCTGACTCCACACCACTTCCTTTGCACCTTCCAGCCGGCAGGAAAAAGCTCCCACTTCACCTCTAGGATAGCAAGAGGAGCTGCTCCTGGCGTTAAGTCAGGAAAAGAGGTTAAAAACTTCAAGGGATAAGCCTCCTCAATACATAACTGGAATAGTCTACATCTCTGCCAAGAGATAGATGCTGCAAACACGCTCAGTGGTGGGTCAAGTATATGTTCAAAAGATGGAGAA